>CM067070.1:20406453-20797998 GCA_033980235.1 Diadema setosum | reverse complement strand
TATTAATACATGTGAATATTAGATGCGTATGAAAAAAAGCCCTCTCTTATAACGTCTCAGTCAACTTGTGAAAAATAGAAGATAAACAGAATTTGATCTTGGGGAAAGCTCTGTGAAGTCACACAACGAAATATTTTTGCAAACAATAAATTTGATAAAAGTGTATATTTCACTTTTTATTCCACAAACAGACATTTAAGTCAGAAATTATAGTTTAACTCTTCACTGACCGGACTACTCTTTTAACTTTTGTCTTTCCGATTATAACAGTCACTCGAAGGATTTTCTTTTTGAAATGATCTATATAATAGCCTGATTATGTACATATATGTATATATATATATATATATATATATATATATATTTAAACATATATTCCTTCTATTTGCTGTTCATATTTCATGTACGATAAACATTCGCCCTCTATCCACTCCAGTATTGTAGTTACGTTTCGACATCAAACCTCGGAGGGCTATCATCTAAACATCACAGCAAACTTAAGGACTTTCGGTAGTACGACTGACCGACTTTCGATCCGAAATGAAATACATGAGCCTCAGAATGAACACGCTTGTTTATTTCAAATCTGAAATCAGTGAGTTGTGGGACCTAAAGTCGAATCGTGTGCAGTGGCCTTTGGGATGTCACCGAAGTCGTGTGCATATACAGAGCTCCAATGGTGAATAGCAGCGTAAACGGTCAGAGGATTGTACACCATGATATGGAATTGTAGGTGAAGACCTACAAGCGTCAACCAACGGATGTTACTCTCCATCCCCAAGAGTTTCAGAGTAACGTTTTAAAAGAGTCCTTTAAAACGAAAAACAGGCAGACATGTCAAAGCAGAGCAAAAACGCTTGAAATGATAGCAGTGAATCTAGCAAGCAAGCTTATCCGGAGAAGAAAGAAACATTATGAACACCTGCGAAGTTTTCGGAAGTCGCCGTTTGACAAGTTTAGGTATTATAAAAAAAAAGTTTATAAAGGCATTTGTCAAATCATTCAAAAAAAACCTACCACGAACTGTGACCATGGTACTATTGGCGTGAAGCTCCGCTTTATAGTTTGAGACGCGACAGATGTAATTTCCGGCGACGTTAAAATCGACAGGTTGTTTAAATACTAGACTGTAGTTTTGGCTTACGTCGACGGAACCGTCGTCAAACCTTGTTCCACTCTTCTGCCTGTTGAACCAGACTATCAAATCCTCTGCCGTGTCAACAGTGGCACCTGTGACGGAAACAGTGACGGGAGAGCAAATCTCAGCCTTCAGTTTTTGATCCTTTTGTCGATCCTAATATTCCTGCTACTTCGCAAAAGGATTTTACCCTAAAAAATACTCACGTAAAATAATATCAGTGGTACACATTTTTATGGTAAAATTTGAGGAAAGTCCGTTCAAAAGTTATGAACCGTTAAAGTTTTGATTATATCCAGAGTTCGTTAATGTGAAAATGAAACAAGGTGCGTTTGGCTGACAAGGAATCCTTAGCGCGCTTTCTCATTCGTTCTTCAAAGGCAGATGAAGTTATCTTTCTGTCGTGCGTGAAGAGGATGGGGAGGGCGCTTGTCTCTTCTTGCTCCTCGGAAGCCTTTCAGTGTTGACTATTGCAATTTTGGGAAGCAACAGTGTCGTAAAATCCCAGAGAAACAAACGTTTTTTGAAGCACCTAAAAGACGTTTCCTTCTTCCCTCTGTTTTGATTTAATATAGATAAAACAGTATAGACTCGAGTTCCTGTTTTGGAGTTCCATGATAATGCTTTTGGGATGATGAGAATGAATCTTATCATCTTTTGAAGAGACTCTTTCGACTCGGACAGGCATTTCTCTCAACATTTTGCTCGATATCTGATATATTGCCAGACTTGAATTCGACTGTGGCAAACTTCATGTCGATTGTTTTGGTTCTAACCGATACTTTGTCTATAGCTTCATGGTGAAAGATTTCTTTCAGATATTCTAAAGAACACCTTTCTGCTCCCGATGAGGAGGCGTCCTGCATGGTGGAGCGGTTCCCGCACCCTGCCTTACTCTTATATCATGATAATGTCAAGGGATGTGGCTTGCTCAGGCACTGGCAAGGTGGCTGCATTTCACTTCGAAAAAGGTTAAGTTTATGATGTAGAACTATCTACAATCTGTCCAGTCAATTGAACAAAATGCCAAGAGGAGCTTTAGACATGTCATCCTAAACCATTTAATGGAAGAGATAGTTGTGTGTACATAAAAAGTTAAAAAAAAAATGATGTATGGAAAAGAACATGATGGTGTTAGTTTAAGAGCTAAGCTTTCTACACGTCGTGTACACCTATCGGTTATCAGCACACCACACAATCATATAGGCCATACACAAATACACAACACCTATAGACACACTTACACACGCATGCTGTGTTCTCTGCACACACTGTTCGATAAAAAAGAAGTTGCATGCCATATACCTGTCCAATCTCACACGAACGGGGAGTCAAATTAGCATTATGAACTGAGTACAATATAATCGTGTGGTCATTCATTATGACCATCATTACTACCATCGATATCATTATAATTTGCATGATTGGGAATGTCATTACTAAACTATTACCTTTCTTCCAATAGACCGCGATTGGCTCAACCCTGAATAAACAGGGGAGACTGACCATTCGCTGCCCTTCCCAGAAGGCAGCACGGCGGTTCGTCCACACGACGTCTTCCGGAACAGGTTGGGATCTTACTTGTCCTGCCACAGAGATAAACATAAAAACAGCCTAAATGACTGCAAATATTGAAATAAGAGGATTGACCTGACACTATAATCAGCGGATAGGCCTATACTCCCATCACCCACATTCTCTACAACTAAGGATAACCAGATCAAAGATTGCCCGTGCTGTGCCATCCTCTTCCATATGCACAAGACACCTTAGTTTTGTAACTCAGTCAGGTCATTTAACAAAATGTATAGTGAAAGATATATCACATTCACACATCAAGTATAAATAAGGAGTTATTACATGTTTTCCGCCCAATCTGCCGATTTGAAGGGGTCATCCCAGTAAACCGACGCCCACGAGTCCTACAGCCCGCTAGTTCGACACAAGGCAAATAAAGCCCATGAGACCAGTGGCGTATCTAGGGGGGGGGGGGGGGGGGGCAAGGGGGGCACGTGCCCCGGGCGCCACTCCTTGGGGGCGCAAAAAAAACGAAAAAAATAACGAAGAAGAAGAAGAAAAAAAGAAAAAAAAACGAAGAAGAAGAAGAAAAAAAAAGGGGGGAAAAAAACGAAGAAGAAAAAAAGAAAAGGAGAAGAAGAAGGAAAAAAAAAAAAAAAAACTCGACCGGAAGGGGGGAGGGGGCAGAAAACCAAATCAAACAAGATAAAAAAAAAAAACATGATGATGACGCGGACAAAATGACAATGTTTATTGTGTTCACACAAAAAATTCCATATTCTGTAAGCTGAAATACAAAAATTTTTGGCTCGCTTGCTGCGCTCGCTCGCCAAAATTTATATAAAAAAGAAGGTAAGAACAAAACGTGATGATGACAAAATGACAGTGTCTATTGTGTTCACACATGTCATTTTATATTTAGCAGGCAAAATGTTTCACGGAGCAGCGGCTGCAATTTCTTTCGTTCTGAAGCGATCGCCAATTGGATCAAAAGAAGGCGCCAACGGTTTCGAACATACGGGGGGGGGGGGGGACGCAAAAAAAAACCCGAATCAAACAAGATAACAACAAAACGTAAAGATGACGCGGAAATATACAAATTTCGGCTCACTCTCTCGTACAAATTCAGAGTATTTTTTCAGTCCTCAGTTTGTTGGTATAAATCGTTATCTATAAGGCCGTCACTATATCTTGATTAGAATTGTAAGATTTAATAAGCAAAAAATGACAAGAGTTTCATGATTTGCAAGCTAAAATACAAAAATTTTCGGCTCGCTCGCTGCGCTCGCTCGCAAAAAATTTGTATAAAAAAAAGAGAAGAAGATAAGAACAAAACGTGACGATGACGCGGACAAAATGATAATGTCTATTGTGTTCACTCATGTCATTTTATATTTAGCAGGAAAAATGTTACACGGAGCAGCGACTGCAATTTCATTCGTTCTGAAGCGATCGCCGATTGGATCAAAAGAGGACGCCAACGCTTTCGAACATACGGGAGAGGGGGCGCAAGAAAAAAGATAAGAAAAAAAAAAACGTAATGATGACGCAGAAATATACAAATTTCGGCTCACTTGCTCGTACTAATTCAGAGTATCTTTTCAAGTCCTCAGTTTGTTGGTATAAATCGTTATCTATAAGGTCGTCACTATAATTGTGAGATTTAATAAGCAAAAAATGACAAGAATTCCATGTTTTGTAAGCTGAAAGACAAAAATTTTCGGCTCGCTCGCTGCGCTCGCTCGCAAAAAATTTGTATAAAAAAAAGAGAAGAAGATAAGAACAAAACGTGACGATGACGCGGACAAAATGATAATGTCTATTGTGTTTTATATTTATATAAAAAAGATATGAACAATACGTGATGATGACGAGGACATATACAAATTTCAGCTCACTCGCGCCCACTAATTTAGAGTATTTTTTAAAGTCCTCAGTTTTTTGGTATAAATCATTATCTATAAGGCCGTCACTATATCTTGATTAGAATTGTAAGATTTGGTAAGCAAAAAATAACAAGAATTCCATGTTTTGTAAGTTGAAATACAAAAATTTTCGGCTCGCTCGCTGCGCTCGCTCGCCAAAATCTATCAAAATTCATTACATTTAAATCACCCTCAAAAGATCCCTTTTAAGTGCTTGAAAAAGCATCATGTGGACTTTGTTTAAAGTCCCTACCGGGATGGTGTTGGGGTTGAACACTTTTTCAGAAATTAGGGGCGCAATTCTCGTGCTTGCCCCGGGCGCCGTTTTCCCTAGATACGCCACTGCATGAGACCGACACAACAGCCCACGAGTTCGACAGATACAACACGGCTCTTAATGTGTCAGTCTCGTGGGCTTTGTTAGCTTAGTGTCGAACTCATGGGCTATATGACTCGTTGGTGTCGGTCTCGTAACGTGCACCCGATTTGAATAACGATGTAATCTTTCAATATCAAGGTGATTCAAACGACCACCGACATCTACATTTAAAAAGTTTACTTGTTCATTCAGTTTGATTCTATTTCAGTGCAATTTGATGATTATCTCATATCAAAAACTTATAGAGAGTGTATTCAAATTCGCACCAGCACCACCGAGCCAAGACGAACGTTATAGAAATTCAAATTCATAAATATGCAAGAATTTACAACATGTAGGAACTTTTTTTTTTTTGCTGTTTATGTTCTTCGTGCTCTTCATTGAAACATAGAGTTACAACGTAGCTTGATTATAATTGAAATGGGAGCTTTGCCTTCTGTTGGAGCGTATAAACCTTTTGACAAACCGTCATCAAAGCAACTTTCGTTTACACACATTTTATACAATACTAAAATGGCGGCGGCTCGAGTGAAGTACATAAACATCGAATACAGACAGAAGTAGGTGATATGCAGCTGAATTAAACATATTATGACTACCAGCATTTCTTTTTTATTTATCTTTTTTTTTTTTTTTTACTGGAGACCTTCGTAAGGTTTATAAATACGCTGAGTCGATCGTGTTTGCTTGTATACATACGAGGGGTAAAAAAGGCTACAAAGGGATGGGGCCAGAGATGCAACAATGAATGTGGGCATGTTAACAAGACAAATATGAATAAATATGAGTAACGACTATCATTCAAATGTTATATCAATATAGTCTACAGCTCAGCAGGACGGGAATAGTTGGGTGAAACTTGAAGAAAAGATCAGAAAAAGAATCTGTTTAATGTGACTGAAATTTAGTTTTGAAATGAGAAGTAAATCATACAAAGAAACAATAAAAGAACATAATATGCCGTTAAAACGCTGTATACAAATGATTTAAACTATTGAAGCTGTTTACTTGATTCGAATGGTGTGCACTAAAAATAAAATTAATTGATATTGGTATTTGAGACTAAACTGAAAGTCTACCAAACTAGTGCAAAATTTCATGGCAACTTGAGTCATGCCGTTAAAAAGGAATGCGTGTCATTATAAATTGAATGATACAACAAGCAACTTAATGCTTGAAGAAAACGGAGGAACGAACCGTGAGAGTTGAGTATTGACGAAAAGTCTTTTAAACTCGAACGCCTGTTGATGAATTGGAAAGTAGTTTTGATGGAATTGGGAAGGGGAAACCTATATTGTAGGTTTCCCGTCCCATTCCATCAGATATGGATTCGAGCTAATGATAAGGCGTTCAAATTCAATCATTTCCGCCAACGCTCTGCTATCCCTATTCATTTTAATCAGTTGATAAGTTAAATTTGTTTCATGTCATCCCTTTTACATTCTATTTCCTTCAGTTTATAGAGAAATTCATTCAATTTAACGAAGTAGGCCTGGCATTCAATTTCGCACCAGCTGGATTGACGTTCGATTTCATGTAACTTCGAACGTAAAACATTCGAATTCAATCAGCATAAAGAAGATCTGTAACAGTGTATTGATGTGATTCATACCGCATTTATGCATGTCAAGTACCCTCTTTCACTGTTCAACGATTTGATTACATAATTTCATCTTCGTTTCAAAATTTCTTCTAATCAGCTAATTACAATCATATTTTATGTACTTCTCTTCTTTCTTATCTTTCTTCCAGTTTCAATTTATTCATCCTCAACGATAATGGATATAACCCTTACGGAATGGTCACTATCTCTGCTTTTTTTTTTTTTACACGTCCAGATACATGTCATTTTGGACCCCTCTCCTTGCAGTCTTAATTTGGACGCTTTGAACGCTTTTTTTTTTTTCGTTCATGTGAGAGTATCAATAAACAAAATGTTGGTGAAATTAAACTGAATGAAGCACAGGTAATTATCTTTTTGACTGTAAATCTAAGTGATCATACAAATTCGCTGGTACTTGTATGATTGCATAATATACTAGTTTAATCTAATGCACATCTCATGATATTGGGCGTGAAACTGACTAGTATACTGACAGTATGTACTCGTTTTGCTATTTATTGCAGGAGAAAAAGAAAGAAATGTCTCTACTATATAGTGCGGATAACCAACTAGGAGTGGAAAAGCCAGTATTCGCAGTATTCGACTTGAGACAGTAAGGAATGCACCGAATAGCCTCAAGCATAGGAGAGTAACAGTAACCATCAAAATCAGTTATAAAACCAATTTGCTTGGGACCGGCCACAATATTATTCTATCTCGAAAAGTCGTTGGTGCTTTTCCACGAAACTTGAAAAAAAAAAAAAAAAAAGATCAAGACACACTCACACACAAACAACACACAAAAACAAAACACGCAAGCAAAAATAAACTAGACTCCCATGATCTCAGATCTCGGACATAATACAGGTATACAACAACCTTCGTAAAACCAAGATTCGAGACAACGAAGTACATTACGACATGACGTCTACGTACAACTCTGTCATTCCATAGCGTCGTATGAGACTCTCATTGCACATGTACTTACCATGATACATTACTGATGTGACAAGGAAGATGATTACTGTAGATTCCATATTTGGACGGAAGTTTTGGTATCGTGTTTTGAAGATTTATGTTCAGATTTATCTGTATGCTTGGTTTTCGAGCTGAAGCCCGACGAGCACCCGCCTTTTGTCACTTGTAACAGACAGTGGAGAAAGTATTGTGCGTGGGTTAAAGGTCACGACAATGGTTAGGTCACGTATACTCTGTGATCGCGAAGGGCGAACAATTCCCCGATCAAAAACGAAAAGAAATAAAAAAAAAATAGATATTGCGACAGCTTCGGCTCTCTCTTCACCCCCCCCCCCCCCCCCCAGCACGCGTCTAGCAAATAAGACACAATTGCGAAACTCGCAAACATTTCCGTCCGCCCGTAGATAAGTTTTTTTTTTTTTTTTTTGCGTGCTGAAAAATCCCTACTCGCAACAAGCCCGCGTAGCTTGCCCGGAAAGGTGTGACACGGCCGTGTCACAGCTTTCCGGGCAAGCCTTCCCTGCGACTTGCGAAGAACAATTTTTACTAACCGGAGGTCCCCACAGATGACCTGCACATAATAGTACCCAGCACGTATCTCACCCGTAGTCGCCAGGAGGCGCGTACGCAAATCCTTTTTAACCGTAACCATTCGTAAATTGTTAGGCCTTGTCACACCTTTCCGGGCAAGCTACGCGGGCTTGTTGCGTGTGAAGATTTTCCAGCATACCGGACAATTTCTGAGGACGGACAAGGATTTGGGCGAGTTGTGCATGTGTCTTACTTGCTGGATGCGTGCTACTTATGTTCTTCTTGCGGGTATTCTAGTGACCTGCATGCCAGACGCGTGGGGCTGACAACTCAGAAATTCATCTGAAGGAATGGCAGAAGTCCAACAGGAATGACAGTACCTTGGTCGCGCTTGCCGCACACGGGGACTGCGAAGTATCTGCGAGGGAGTTCCCTGCGAGATGCTACTCAAAACTATGGCTGCGGGTAAATCGGACTTACGTGCGCAGCTCCGGGTAACCACGCGCGAGATAATTTTCCTGCGTGCTGGAGAAACCTTACTCGCAACAAGCCCGCGTAGCTTGCCCGGAAAGGTGTGACACGGCCTTTGGCTACCGAACTCATTAGGCGGGGACAAAAACCAACTGCACTTACAATTTGTTTTTGTGATGATTGTGGAGGAGCAGAAAGTTACAAAATGTGCCGTCAATGTCCTGCACATTTTGGTAAATTTACCAAAATGTGCCGTAACATATTATTATAAGTTATATCACGCGTTCGGACTGTGTGGACTAAGAGATCAGCGAAACAAAATGACTATCATCGTAGAGTGTAACGAACTTTTCTTCTGAAGTGATGTGATGGGCAAAACTACGCTTTATCAAGTGATCAACTCTTGACCAATCGTATAGCAAGATTCTTAGTATGTGGAATATAATCTTACATATCTAGGCTTGTATATTAGTAGGAAAATGGTTTACGAAAGTGAGAGTGTTGTGTATTGTTTCATTTGTAACTGCATTACTTGCTGGATTTTGATACTATACGTATCATGTACTCATGATTACATAAGTATATAATATATTTATACATATTATTTAAAATTATATATATATATGTATATTATACATTGTACTCTTGTGTGAGTGTTCTGAGAGATATTGTGCGTTGCATTACTCCAGTGCGACATATTATTACGTATTTGTAATATGTAAGAACCATTTCCATTCTGCTCATTATGGTCTTATCAAACAAGAGTGTTTTATAGCCTCTTAATTGTTTTAATTAATCTTCAAATGATTCCTGTCATTGTCCATTCTAATACGTTCGCCTTCACTTTTTTTTACAACAGAGAAGAAACACCTGCCAGTTAAACTAATTCGGACACTGAAATTCTGGACATGATCATCCTACACCATTGCAGCCCCCACTATGCTGCTTGCATAAATAATACAAAATTGTTATTATTGGTAAGTTACATGATTATGAATACATGTATGTATGTTGGAATAGTATGTATGTGTGTATTTATGTATGTATGTACTTAATTGAAATAGTCATCTTTTGTCTGCATTAATTGAACATTTTTAAATTTTGTTCCCCATTGTTATTTCAATTGTTGCGATCTATCAAAGTCAACTTAAGCGTCAACATGGAGTGAAATTTCTCATTGTTTCCAATGACACGTTTACTTTCACCAAGGTATTATAAACATTTTTACGGCAGTTCAAAATATATGAAATTCAAATTGTTTAAGTCATGTAGACTAATACACTGTTTTAACCTATTTCTACTTTTCATGTATGTCGGACGATTTTTTTTTTTTTTTTTTTTTTTAGTGTACTCTTCCATTATTTGAATCTCGTTATACATGTATTGGTCACAACCTAACCAAGCTGGGCCCTGTTGCATAAAACCCTTACCGCTGGACTTACCGCTCCTTTCTACCTGTAAGTCTTCAAATTAGCGGTAAATTTTAGAATCCTTGACGCTGATTGGCTGTGATGCCTAATTTTGACGGTAGTTACCATTGAAATTCAACGGTAAGTTTTATGCAACGGGCCCCTGGTTTTATAACATTGGCAGTGAACACGGTGTTAGCGGATACGTGCGCGCGTGTGTGTGAGTGTATGTGTGTGTGTGTGTGCGTGTGTGTGTGTGTGTGTGTCTTTTCGAGTCTCGTCTCTTTGTCATATTAGATGGTGCCATTTACTTGAATGACATTCCAAATTTCAGATCGGTTATCCTCATTCTTGATTGTTGTTCTTTGTCTTGTGTATTACACCTTGCCTCCACTCTATTTTCCAAACCTGCAAGCACACGAACACAACACACACACACACATACACACACACTCACACACACACGCCAACAGGTTCTGCTCGTGGACGGACAGCTTCAATCTATCAATCAGAAGACACAAAATTAGAAAAAATAAAGTAAGATTATTATTGTCCACTCATTAATTGTCGAAAGTGATTACCAGATGAGCTAAGTGTTCTCGAATGACATAAAAGGAAATCTGTAATACACCATTCGATGATCTGAAATTCAGTCATCATGATCAAGGCGCTTAATGTTTCACCAACGCTGCTCTCCCCCTAAAAAAAAAAAAAAAAATCAACAAACAAACAAGAGATTTCACAATGTGGGTCATGCGATAAATCATTTTTCGTTAAGTTCACGTCAGCAATTGTATTTCATACTAACATACCTTCATGCATTTACATGTTATACAAATAATGCACGCCATATAATATTTAACGATGACTTTCGAATGTATGCATCAACCGAATATCACTCTAGGAACGTGAATATGATTACATGAATCACACAAACATAGGTTTGAATATTTCACTCAAAGTAAACACAGGAAGAATGAAACATAATAGACTATGAGTAATACATAGAATAAAACAGGAATAAAGTTACTCTTTTGTTTGATATTGAGTGCAGATTTTACAGTAAACGAATACCACATGTAGTGTATGCAGGCTGGACTAAAATCAATATTGCGCTACTACAACACTAGCTGGCTTGAGAAGACAATCCGGGTTTTTTTTTTTTTTTTGTGCGTTTGTGTGTTTATGCCTATATGTACATGGTATGTATTGACAGATTATAGACTTGTACAAATAAGTGGAAAAGGAATAAAGGAGGAAAGGCAATGCGCGGAAAGTGAAACTATATAATAACACACACTGTACAAACACTTACAAAATTATCAATTGTTCATGTGTAAAACATAATGATAAAATGACAAACAAATTATTTCAGCAGAAAGTGTATGCTATCTGGCACTCAAAATTACGATTAATGAAACTCGAATCTACTACTATTATATAAACCGTTCCATATGGGAATCTGGTGGCCTATGTATTAAGTCTATGGGGATTTCAGAATTTAGTATGAAACGGGTTAAGACTTTCCCTCTGTTGAAAGGGAACAGTATTGATACCTAAACTTGAAACATGAAACTTACGGTTGATTTGCCAAGCTTTTCTGTCAGCATTCAGTGGTTCATCTGAACTTCACACCGTTGTTAAAGGAGACTTCTGGATGATTTTTAATACTTTTCAATACTTTTTTACATACTTTTAATAACTTTTAAAATATTATCACTACTTCCCCGAAACTACAATCTAATTAAACATGTGACATTTTCTCATTCTCATTTACTTTGTACGGTAAACTAGGGTTAGCATGGTAAATCAATGTGTTGATTACTCAAGCTGTACGGACTACATGGTGCCTTACCAGCGCTTACCATAGACATATTCTGGCAGGAAATGGCGGGTATCTATAAAAAGCTATCGGGGGCGATCCAGGCAAGCTCTCCGTCTGATATCAATATTATTTGTTTAATCGTGTTGTCCCAAACTTCTAAAACTGAGGAGTATCTGGTTTTGATGAACTTGGTGACTGAGAACAACCTGGCTCTGACTCCATTCGTTAAACCTGTCGTATGGTACCATAATGAATATACCGTGTTTCTTGTTAAGATTACAAGCTTTTGCTTTGATTGTCTATAGATATCGGTTAAAAGACATATCAGCATCTTCTTTACCAGGTAAATGTCGTGGATAAGTGGTTAGGGGGCTGTGATGATGTGGTGATAGACCCCAGGACTCAAATGAATGAGTGGACGCAGGATTGTAGTTCACTCGACTTTATTGGTGTCAGTAAATCGACACACACAAAAAAAACCCCTAAGTCAGGTAGCAACTCGCTCTTTGGAAATATGAACCCTCATCCTCAGACATGAGAACACCAGTACCGGAGGGCTGAACATCTCACCCATGAACAAGTTTGTCTTGTCCAAAAAGAAACTGCCAAAAACCAAAAGACATCATAACAGGCAGAACACAGCCAGACTCATCCCATTGCAGCAGGTTGCTGGTCCTACGGTGCGAGAGTGCGAAGTGAGGTGTGTGTCGTGCAGTGTGCAGTGCAAGTGTCCAAATTTCCCGCGGTACATACGACCAGCACAAAGGGCGCATTCATGTGCAACTCAGATCCCTGGAAAATGACTGATATTCATCCGCCTACTCTCTATTTCTCTTTACTACAAAATTTCCCCAAATTATGAAAATTATTCTTCTCACTCCTATTTCTAAACACACCAATCCAACCTTCCATTTTCCAACTACATATACCAAATTACGAATCACAAATAGGGAGTACATTAATTCCAGACACTAATTTCTGATACATCGGTGACATGGTCATCTTGAATACCTACAACATTCCGAATTCCTGACTGTGATTACCAAACACGTTCAACAAAGAGCGCTTTGTAAACAACTCCTGTTTCACAACAACTGTCTAATGAGCTGTAATAAACTCACAATAAATCTAGTAGTCTTCAATAAGGTATTTTCATCACTTTCTCAATTTCCATTTCTCGTCATAAACTAGTGCAAAGATTGGTTGTTTTGGAAAAAGTAGTCTTTACTGTGTTCATCAACCATATTGCGAAAAGACAGAACGAAAGGAATATCATACCACGGCGAGCTTTATCAAAAATAAAAATTTCCTTTACGACATGTACATCATTGGTAAAGTGGCATCCATGCTGACATTGAAAAGCACCGTATAATCTATACATTATAATTTAGAAATGAAAACTGAGATGTAGATTCGTCGTGACGTGAAAGGGGGTTTCTTGTCTACAATGATGGGTATGAATAGGCCTATCTATTTTTACAAAATCAGGACAGTTTCATTCTCATAAAATCACAACGTGATACATTTTTCCAAACAGACAAAAAAAAAAAGACAGAACTCCACTGAACATTGGTATATTCAGATATGAGAAAAAAGGCTACAGTAATACATTGTACATTAAGCGTTGCCTAAGAGAGGAATGACATTATATTGGTACGCAGACAAGAAGGCAATGAGTTAAAAAAAAAATATGCAAAAAAGAACAGATGAAAATGGAGAAACAGCTTGCTTCTGAATGCATGTTTAATCATTTGTACTAGAAGTATGAAAAACGTGTAAGTCGCTTATTACACTCATAGAAAAAAAATAAAAAACCTTGCGCAAAATCTTAACACATGCCTGACTCCATTTATGTGCTTACATAATATCAAAGGTATAATTGCATGCATGTATTTACATAATAGTCACGGTAATTGTACTACTCACGACAGTTATTCTATGTATGGGACAAATCATTCAAACATCACGTATTTTCACATAATCTTAATTGGTGTTATGTCAACAGAGTTAATTAGACCTAAACGTTGTTTTTTTCTAACTTTCACATATCAAGCTATGCGGTTCGCTGGATAAGATTAGGTTCTCTCAAGGAGGTTCAATCGTTTCAGTCGGCCACGCATGCAACAGAGGTTATACCCCTTAGACACTATGACACTTTATCATTATTGCCTAAATTCTCCGTATGTAACAGCTTTAGAGACTGTCATCGGTCCCTTGGTAACGTGGTCAAAGCTCTTCCTTAGGGCAGTAGTCGTTGCAGTGGCCACGTATCCAAACACCCACCAGAGATAATCATCATGCTATATCTGATTTTATTAAAGCTAGAGTGATTTAACTATGTTCTTTGCTTGTATATTCCTCTTCACTGGCTGGTGTGAGTGTCAACGTCGGACCTTTCAAATCACGTTTTATGAAATGGTTTTGACATCACTTCATCTTTACTCTGTCATCACTACAGACTGTCATTGTAATTTGATAATTGATGCAGAATAGGATAGGTAAGACCTTTGCACAAATTTCGTTGTCGCTCTACTGACAGAGGAGCACCACTCAAAATTAATCAAGAGAACTGAAAGCCATGAATTTGATCTATGGAGCAGGGGAAAAATCATTTTAACTCGACACAAAACAAGCAATTAACTGCACTCAGTCACATATTTCCATCAAAACTCGCAAATTAAATGATTAGAAATTTACTTGCCTAACAGCTGTCCCATTTTTTTTTTTTTTTTGGTTAACACATTTATCAGTAATAAAACCAAATAACTTCTGAAAAATGCTTATTTCGCAATACATTATGAATATTCATATTTTTTATGTACTATTTAGCGCCACGAAAACGCATGATGAGTATTGAAAACGTTTTTATTTTTTTATTTATTCAAGATTTCATGCGTGTTCACAAAATAGGAATGCATACAAATGTATGCAAGTACATCCCATATAGCCAAGACAGAATATGAATAAGTATACATTGATAAGAAGTAGTTACAGGATAGTATACAACTCCACTAGGAGAGCTACATTATTCAAGGTAACGAACACGCAAAGGAATTGCAACATAAGCTTAAAGCTTGAAAATCGTTGCAACCCCCGTGAACACAATCTATATGCTTGCAAATAGTTTAAATGATACTTGATAGGAGTTGGGGGGTATTTACAAAGAGAGCATGGGAACATGAGGGGGAAAGAAGAAATACATGGGTGGTGCCTATTTGTCCTGTCGGACATTGACAAGAGAGAGCAAGAAAAAGTTTAAAGTGTCAAGTCATTATAAGCATATTATACTGATTAAATTGATTAAATTTCTCATAAATCCCATTCAAATATCGATTTCAGGGGAAATATATGATCACAGCAAGTTTAATAGTTAATAGTATCCAGGAGTTTCAATGTGTCAGCATAGGCCATTTCTAGCGTACATGACATAGTTTGTGCTAGCTGCATCATTATCATTGTTACTATCCCCATATTCAATCACGTCGTCATTAGTAGGGTTTAGAAGAAGTGGCCATAAAGTCACAATATTTGCTCTCTTCACGTGCCTCAGAGCTGCTCACGCAAAATTTTTGAAATTCGTCGTGGGCACATATTACCACATGAAATATTAAGTGAAGCAGAATAGACTGAGAAGGGAACTACGTAGAGTTTCAATCGAAATTCTACTGAGATCGTCTCTCACACCACTCGTATTGGCAACTTCTGGTGGAGAAGATGAGCGTCAGAGACGGGTTGTTATCCGTGCTTTTGCCTTGTTCGTCTCCCGTTCACTTTTTTTCATTGCTACGATGTTACGTTCCGCCGTCTCGAGGCCACTCCAGATGAACTTCAGCAGCTCTTTGCTTTTCTCCGCATCTTCCTCATGTTCATCATGTGTATAATTTTCAATGACGATCATGTCCTCCTGAATTTTCTCGAACAATTTCTGTGGATCCCGCCCTTTGCTTTCCATGTCGGTTTTATGCGTGAAAACGTATTTCAACTTCACACCTTATATGAGATAAGAATTAGAGAGGAAGAGAGAGAGAAAATAAAAGGAACGAAAACAGACGAAGAGTACACAATTCAAATTGTCGCTGGTCAAAACAGTACAGAGAAACGATAGTGTAATAATAAAAAAATGAAAGTTTCAACCGTTAATATAAGAAAAAAATTGACAAAGATCAAAAATTTAGGATTGGCGAGGAGTATCGTTCATAATAAAAAGGAATGTGCATATCATATTTCATGACCAATAAATTCTTACTAGTTCTAACATTACAATAAACCATAAAATATATTTAGGAATCTGCAAGATATCAATGAGAACTTCAGAACTGGAATGCATTCTTTAATCAAAAGATAGGCCTATATAAATTTGACCAAATTGTTCGATTTTCCATACATTACGCAATACATGTATTTCACAGGTCACTGCGTAGACAACTGGTAGACGCTAACGGTACTCGTCCTTGAAAAAGTAGCATGTTTAGTTTACAAAGTCATTACCCCCACGTATTTTTCTCGTCCACTAGAAGTGAAAAAAAAAGCTTCAAAAATAAAACAAGACCTGGAGAAAGTCACTTACCACACAACTTTTCTACCTCTGGGGGGAATTTATTTAGAAATCCCTTCAAATCGCTTGTAGAAGTTTCCATTCTATTAGTATATGAAAATAAATGTAAACAAAAAAAAATACAAAATGAATGAAAAAAAAATCATATGTTTAACTAATTGCTGTTCACTGAAATTCGGAAAACCATGTCTTCCATATCTTTTTCTCAATACAATAATGCAAATCAGAAATGTATTACTGATAAAAATGGGCCATTTCAGGACACCAGGATTTTTCGAATTCTATCCGAACAATCGCATGAGGCCATGCCGTCGGCAATGATAAAGTATTTGAATAATTCTAATCATTGCTGTTTCAATACCATGCCTCGTTAACCAAGAGTAGTCTCTATAATAGAGTATCAAGTGTTGTTCTTTCAGAGGAATCTGATGATCATCTATTACTTCACCAAGTTATATACAAATTCCCCTTTTGACAAGGGGTGAGGTGAAACACTTTTTGCATGGGCGAAAGTACAAGGCAGAATTCTAGGTCGATCAAGAATTGTCTAAATTACAAAGACAAGAGCGAAATGAATCCAAATGATTGCCACAATCCTCCTGTAACAGAGATCGAACCCTCGAGATCTAACTATTCACTGTTCAATAGACGTACAGTCCACTCCCGTCGTAACGATGTCCTCGGGACCGGCAGTTTTCTTTCATTTTATAGAAATTTCGCTATAAGTAAACACATAAACAATGAAATCAAAGAGTGAATGATGTTGGGGCATGAAGTTTTACCTCGTAGCGTAATTTCGTTATAACCGTTTCATTATGTCACTGCAGCATCAACATATTCATCTCCCCCCCCCCATCAGTCAGATTTCAAAAGATGCTTTTACAACTTTTACAATAAAACATTCTATTTCTTCTTTTTTGGTGTGTAAATTGTCTAAGGACATATCGCGTGTGACAGGACAACCTGGATGTACCCATTTTTTTCCGTTTTCGTTTTTTTTTTTTTATGAAAATCAGCAAACTTCAGATTAGGCGCAAATAAGGCTTACTTCACCTTGCATTGACTCTCAGACTCTGTAGAACATTTGTAGAATGTGGTCTCACTTTTTTTTTGCAGGTCGTGAAATTTCTCCAATAATTCATATGTCGCTCAATATTCATTAAATTGGAATTGCTGCCCCGTTTTCAATAAAACAAAAATACTTTGAGGTCACTGTGACTATGAAAAACATTTTTCTTTCGGTGTTTCCAACATTAATGTAAATTCTATTTTATCAAAGAGTGGTCTCACCTTGCATCAGCAACAAATATGGGGCAGTGCATCCTTTCTCCACCATGTATGTTATCCCCTGAGAGGGAAGTGATAAATTTACAATCAATTTGCTTTGAGTCTACATAGCAGAGCAAAGTTTCCCTGAAGACTATAGTCGTTAAAGAAGAAACCAACCCGACAGATGAATAAACTTCAAAAGAAAAATGAAAGGAGGACGTACAGAACGACACAAAAATGACAAAATCAAATAAGAAATGAGGAAGATATGACATTTTGAAATTTCATTTTTTAACCCTTCATGACCAGTCGTTATGACTATTCAAATCAGCAAATTGACGATTTCACGCTTTCACTTCTTCTCATTCATTTTGCGTAAACAGAAATGACACAAAACCTTATATTTCAGCCGTATAAGTATTAATCTTGCCTAAACACCACCTAACTAAAAAGGCTACTCTGATATATCTTGATATGGAAACATGTTGTTACCTGCATAAGCTAAAAATAATATTTTCTACCGAATTTCATATATCAAGTGGATGAAGAATTGAGAAGTTATAATATTATCAACTCACTAGTTTGAATATTCATAAGGATTGGTCTAGAAGTATTCTCCTTCTTTTTTTTTTTTCTTCTTTAGTTCATATCAAATATTTGTCATTTTTATATCGTTCTGTAGGGAATATTTTTCTCTCTTTTGGGGAAGTTTATTTAACTCTCAGCTAGATTTCCTCTTTAATTTTTAGAGCAATTGTTATGCATGTACATCTTGAATTAAGCTTACTACTCTGCCAGTTTTGTTTTTTGAACAAACGTTTGAGAGTCGCAGAATTTAGTTATTCACCTTCGATCTCATCGACACGGTTTCTATGGTTATTGTGCTTCCAAGATCTTTTATAGTTATTTTTGTCTAAACCTTAGTCTTAGACGAAAAGATAATAATGAGAAATCCCTATTTAAATTCTGTTGGTCATTCTCCAAAACACATTCACACACACGAACATTATGAACTACTGACAGTTGAAAGGTGAAACCAAGATTCCGTTTTCCCTGTGTGCGAGTGTGCGTGTGTGCGTGTGTGTGCGCCCGCCTGTCTGTCTATCTGTCCGTCTGTTTGTTTATTTTTTGCACGGAGTTATGCATTTATCATAGCAATATAACGACTGAAAATTCTTAAATTCATTAAGATTTGATACTGGCTGGACCATTATCGTCAAATACTTGTAGAAACTATAGAGGTAATGTATAGCCTGATTTTTTCTTCCTTTTTTTTTCATTTTTTTCCGGAGAAGGAATCCAGATGCTCTATTATGGCATGGTCGACGCCTTTGCAATCATCCATTTGATACTAATTCGGTGTTTGAAACAAATAAATTCTATAATCAAAGCTATTGAAGCATGGCTAAATTCACTTTTCAAAGTGTATATGTATTGACTGCAACATTGAAAATATATCAACATTTTATTTGCTAATTAGCACAGCTTTCTAGCCAAAGTCTCATGCATTACCACTAAAGTGATGTGTCCTTATAAACAAGCTTCACGTATTTTAGCCTGATTGTGCACAAGGGAATTATGATTGTCCAATTGTAAAACCTACAAGATTGCAAAGGTGTAGGCCCTATCAGATGAGTTAGTTCTTACGCATTTGCTTCATGTATTCAGTGGTGTCATCTGAGTACTCCTTCAGACCTCTGTTGTCGACGAGTGTGATTTGTTCAGTCAAAGGATACGGTATTCGTCTGAGCGTGTGACTCCCACCCGACATGTCCGATGTGCATTCGGATTCATCTGCGTGTTTGTGGTAGGCGCCTGCAACGTAATCATGATTAGTAAATTTCGGTCCACTGTGTAATGTCAGTGAGCGATGATGACTGCGCAGCACACACTAGTATATAAACCATTTGTGGACATGTTTTCCACCACATTCATATGTATCCAACATGAACTGGTTTTCATGCATATGCACATATCACAAGTCAAGACTGTATTCAAATAGACACCTACACGTGCATGACAAAAATAATATTGCATTTCTTTTTTTTAAATTTAGTTAATAAGAAATATATTCTATATGGTAATACGTAGCATAATCTGGATATCATACAATCAGGATGATCAGTACGTATTCGGGTCAAGTATAGTGTATATATAAAAGTTTTCACGCTCATTTTCAAACTTTTTTTCATTCAATTTAATAGATTTGTGGTTCAATTTCGTCACGACAGTTCTGAAATATGTAAATCGTGGTTTAAAATTCGTCTTTTGTCGATCCTTTTCGAACAAAGTATATTCAGTTTAGTCATATGTCACACACTTTCGTCATTCACAATTTAAATCCGTCAGTCACACTCGCTGCATGCACACATAACAGCAAAAGAAATTTCGTCTTTTCGCGTCCATGTTCGTCAAATTTTCCTTCAAATTCGTCTCAAATATTTTCTGTTGTGATTTCTTGGTTATTTCATTTTTCCTGCAACCGTTCACTTTTTCCACATTCAGGAGTGACACACACACACGCATACCGTACCCCGCATACACACGCACACGCATACAAACATGCACACACACGCGCGCGCGAGCACACACACACACACATACAGACACACCCTTCTAACCGATCACACGGAGACAGTCAGATGTACTTCCAAAAACAAACGAAAACAGTGATCCACGATTTCGAGACAATAAGATATTGTTGCTCTTGCCAATGATAATCCAAGATTAAAAGGAGGAACATCCACACGTAAAAACATAACCGTTGAATTGTACATTGTACTTATTTACATTGTGCTAAGAGAGCGAAGCTGGTGTTCCACGTCTTTGAAAATGGTTGACAAAAAAAAAAGAATTACAATGACAATTGACTAAATTGAAATTAGGATTTGCATTCTGTGAGTTTCCCAGGACGAACTTGAATAAAAACAGTCTTTAAAAAAAAAGAAAAAATATATATATATTTTTTAAGTGAGAAAACTGACTGGAAAACTTACATTGAAATAGTATAGTCATAGTCTCGAAATGTAAGCCAGACAAGGACCGCGGTTAAAAAAAGTAGTGTGTTTTGATGTTGCAAGCAGGCATGCCCGATCATGTCGTTAATAGCTTCACCAAAGAGATTTTAATATTCACCTGCTATACGTGATATGATTTTATTTCAAATTTGATCTAAGTAAGAAAGAGCTCTTGTTATACCAGGTGCACGAGAGTCTACTGCTGACTACTTTTGAGAAATTTTAGGAATGATAACAAATAACAATTCACAACATTTATATAGGATAGCGCATTATCATATGAAATGTCTCGAAACGCTACGGGAAAAAAAATGAAGAAGAAAGGAAGAAAGAAGAAGAAGGTACAGTTTCAGAGATGGTAAGACATGAGTCTTAACATTTCTCAACAAGCGAATAAGTTTGTAACATGGATTTAAATTTGTCTGCCGAGTCTGTTTGTTTTATACATTCAGATAAACTGTTCCAGAGTTGAAGCGATGCTGACTGAAAAGATCGTGAAACATAAGATTGTGTATTGACAGGAGGAGGTATCAAAAGTGATTTGTTGTGTGACAGCAAGTTCCGGGAGGGCAGGTATCACTGGAGTAGCCAAAATGGGGGGGTCGATGGGGGCGGTCGTCCCCCCCCCCCCCCCCCCCCCCCCCCCGCTCCCTAAGATTCGGACCGGGGATTTGGGAGCGGAAATGCATGTACATGTATTTTTTTTTTTATTTGGTACGTTCTGCACTAAAAGACTTTACCAGATCGCTGAATTTCATGTATGAAAAATGCAAAATCACCTCCGTGTAGGAGGAGAAATGCCCCTTATCTACACCCTCGTGTGCATGCTTTTTCTGTTTGTTTGCTGAACAGACAGCGTTAATGATATTCATTGTAAGAATTAACACAAGGCGTTTATCTAAATTATATCATATATAGACAAATTGTTCAATGATACGTCAAAATATATTGTTATACCTTAAACAAGTGGGACTGTTTCAAGGCGATAAAACACGCAAAAACATGCGTCAAAGTGCACCATTTAAGACACAAAAATGCAAAAAGTTCTCACCGCGGGAGGGGGACACCGTCTCCCCGGGCCTCCTACACCCTCCCCTCCCCCTTCGCTAGCTCAGCTCGCTCGGGCTCAGTCGCGCTCATGATATTCAGTGTAGGAATCAATACAAGACGTTTACTTTAATAAATGACACATTTTATATGCACATTGTTTAATAATAGTCTACATCAAAATATACTGCTACCTCAAACAAGTGGGACTCTTCCAAGTCTATAAACACGCAAAAGCATGCATCATATTGAACCATTTAAAGACACAATAATGCAAAAGGTTCTCACATGGGAGAGGGGACATCCCCTTCCACACCCTCACCTCCCCCTCGCTTACTCCGTTCGATCGGGCTCAATCGCGGTCATCATAGTCAGTGTAAGAATTAATACAAGAAGTTGATCTAAATTACACCATTTTATAGCAAAATTGTGTAATAATAATCGACATGAAAATATATTACTACCTGAAAAAAGTGGGACTGTTTCAAGTCGATAGAACGTGCAAAAGCATGCATTGAATTGCACCACTAACAACATCAAAACATGTCAAAATGCAAAAAGTTCTTACCGTGGGAGGGGGGGGGGGCAAACCCTCCCCTCCCCCCCCCCCTTGCTCCGTTCGCTCTGGCTCAGTCGCGGTCATCATATTCAGTGTAAGAAATAATACAAGACGTTTATTTAGATACCATCTTATAGCAATCTTGTTTTGTAATAATCGACATGACAATATCTTACTATCTTAACCCTAAAAAGGCCGGGGGATGAATCAACCCAACTTTTTACTTTCAAGTCTCGCGCATCTTTTGACACCACTTTTGCGAAAATCGTGTATACCGTTACGACGCTGCAAAACGTTTTGTACATCCCTGTCAGACCGATAATGGCTCAAAAACGTGATTTTGTGTGTAAAGTCTACGCAAATTGAGTTTTCTATTCTTATTCATAAAGATATGATTATTTTCACTTTTATAGGCTGAAACGAATTAATTCTAGCATAATTATGCTTGATATAGGTCCTGTCATAAATTTTGTGGAAAAAATGATAAAACAAAAGGTCGAAAAAACAAGGAAATACATAAGAAATTCATAAAACAATAAAATACATAAGAAATTGATTTTGATACCAAATTGTTATTTCAAGTCTATTGTTAGAATGCTACAAAGAATGTTTTCACCAAAAATTAGGATTCCAGGAGCTTAATATCTGATTTAGAGCAAAATGTATGATTTTATGCAGATATTAGCACAATTAATTATTAATTACAACGAAAATTTCCAATTCTTTTTGTATCTTGGTATATTACGCCACAGGTAACGCACGTGCCAAATTGCCAAATTTCATGGCGATTGCGCGATCGACGGCCGAGATCTCGGGGGAGGGGGGGGGGTTGAATCAACCCCTCCCTGGCCACAGAACACCCAAAAAAGCCCGGCCTGCATGGTTAGGGTTAAACAAGTGGGACTGTTTCAGTCGATAGAGCGCGCAAAAGCATGCATCAAATTGCGCCATTTACTACATCAAAATGCAAAAAGTTCTTACCGTGGGAGGGCGGTAAACCCCTTCCACACCCTCCCCTCTAGCCTCGTTCCGCTCGCTCGGGTTCGGTCGCTTCGCTCCCTCCCAGACTACCCCCCCCCCCACCCCCACCCCCATAACATGAAATCCTGGCTGCGCATTTGGTAGGTATTCTGTTATTGTTGAAGATAATATTTAGCCTGTCAGCTTAATTTTGTATTCTCCGCATTTTCTTGATTTGTGCATCAGGCAGACCATACAAGAGGACTGTTGCAAAAGTCAATACGGGACATAACCAGTGCCTGAGCGAGTATCTGGGTTGTCTCTTTAGTCAGAATTGGCGGATGCCTAACAATTTCCGTGAGCGCAAATGAGGCTAATCTGCACACATTGTTCTCATGAGTCTTCAAAGACAGATTGTGGTCCAAATACGACACCAAGTTTCTTGCATCTGTGCAGCATTGTATAGGAGTATCATCTAAAGAAATCGCACTTATCGGGCTTGAAATCCTGTGCCTGCTTATGAAATGTTGCATTCTGTTTTACTTTCATCTAGCTTCAAACCAGTCTTTATTAATCCGAGACACATGCATTGAGTCTATGTATAGCAGTAGACTGATGCTGCTTCTTGAAGACAAGGTAAATTTGAGTATCGTCTGCATAGGTCATACACCTTATGTCATGGTGCTTGATGACATCCTCCAATGGAGATGATAAGAGTGTAAACTCAGAAGTTAGAGGAGGTGACTCGTGACCCAACGATGACAGACTGGTTCTGTTAGTAAGGTAGGAATGGAACATTCTAGGGCAGTATCACTATAAAAGTCCAAATCTATCGTCCAAACGGCTAAGAAGGGCGTCATGATTTACGGTGTCGAAAGGCGGCCGAAAAATCCAATAGCAGCAGAATCGCTTCTTCACCTTAGTCTAGAGAGAAAGAGGCAGTTTCACAACTGGTGTGGCCGGTAGCCTGACTGCATCTCGAGCGTACTCTCATGAAATAATTGGTAAATTTAGTTGGGTATTGATGGTTGGTTAAAAAAAAAAAAATCATCATTCTGGGCAATTAAGTGTGATTAAACCAACATTGGACAATTATTTTTACTTAAACATTGGCGAATATTTACCAACAGAATGAGAAATGGAGAGTTGGGTACTTTTTGCAACGCTGTTATGTGAGTGACGCATTTCCTTCGCGTGTTGGGTAATTTTTTGTTGGAGAACTGATACTTGGGTAGAAATTCGCTTTATGTAATCTATCAACATTATTTTGCACATTAAGCCTGAGTATCTCTACCAGTACTTGGGTAATTTTGTTACGCTCCTTTCTAAGTTGGTAAATTTCCATGGACAAGTAAAAAAGTATGTGCGTGTACGCGTGTATGCATGTGACGGTGTGTGTGTGTGTGTGTGTGTGTGTGTGTTTGTGTGTGTGGTAAAGGCATACGTAATGGAAGGATGGCCGAACCTTACGATTTTGTAGGGGGTACCAAGAATATTACTACAGGTGTTCTCCGTTTTTAGGTGGGGGGGGGGGGGGAGGGTGGGGAAAACACACACACACACACACACACACACACACACACACACGCACGCACACACACAGACACGGTATTGTCTATGTATACAGTATTATGTACAACGGCGTAAATCCATACTGAGGAGTCATTGTGGGGGGGATGGTCACCATCACCACGATTACAAGCCCATTACCGGACCGGCGCAGCCTTTCTTTTTTTTTTTTTTTGGGGGGGGGGGTTTGGGTGGGGGGGGGGGGTGGGGGAGAAGCTTCGTGCCCCCTCCCCCCCCCCCACACACACATACTTTACAGGGATCGGATGCCCCACTCTTTTGCATGAAATATAAAGTGGGAGAAAAGTGCAGCAACAACATAAAGACTTTTTGTTTCTTGTTTGTTTTTTTTTTTTTTTTTTTTTTTTTGCTCGTCAGACGACTTTCGGCGGAAAATCAGACCTTAAAAGTATGAAACATTTTTTTTTTTTTGAAATATCTGTGAGAGGGAGCGGAACGACCGAAAACGGGGGAACTGTGTGTATGGGGGGGGGGGGGTATCCCTCTCCACACGAGGAAGATTTGCATTTTCAGACCTGAAATTCAGCGATCTGGTGCTTACTTGTGAAAATTTTGTTTTCTTTTCTTAAAAAAAAACAATAAGAAAATGAAATATCACAATATATTATTGAATGACAAAATCGTGGTGTTTCAGCTCTTGCTGTGCGACATCACTGTGAAGGCCTACTAAATAATGGGGCCTATCATCGGCGTAGACAGGATTTGATCTTAGGAGGAGCGGTTATGTGAGGGAACGAATCAAGCGAGGGGGGGGGGAGGGGTATGGTAGGGGGTTTCCCCCTCCTACGGTGAAATCTCTTTGCGTGAAAATTTTGACATTTTCAGTCCAAAAACTGCCGTTTGTAGCTATATTCTTCGCTTTGGAAATTAAGGGGCACACCAGGCGCAACTGCTGTCATTCACTGGCAAGCAACATCAGGAGAATGCATAGCAGTTAAATGCGAGCCCGAGCGGGGCGAGCGAGCTTGAAAATTTTGACACTTTACAGTCCAAAGACTGCCGTTTGTGGCTGTATTTTTTCGCTTTGGAAATTATGGGGGCACACCGGGCGCAACTGCCGGCAATCGGGCAGCAACATCAGAATGGCATAACGATTAAAAAATGCGAGCGAGCGAAGCGAGTGAGCTTGACAATTTGATATTTTACAGTCCCACATGTCCTTTGTGGCTGAACTAGTATTTTTTCGCTTTGGAAATTAAGGGGGGGGGGCGCACCGGGCGAAAACTGCTGGCAATTACTGGCAGCAACATCAGGAGAATGGCAAAATGATTAAATGCGAGCGAGAGAAGCGATCGAGCTTCAAAATTTTGACATTTGACAGTCCAAAAACTGCCGTTTGTAGCTATATTTTTCGCTTTTGGAAATTAAGGGGCGCACCGTGCGAAAACTGCTGGCAATTACTGGCAGCAACATCAGGAGAATGGAATAATAATGAAATGCGAGCGAGCGAAGCGAGCGAGCTTCAAATATTTGGTATTTTACAGTCCCCAAACTGCCGTTTGTTGCTATATTTTTCGCTTTGGAAATTAAGGGGGGCGCACCTGCTCACAATCACTGGCAGCAACATCAGGAGAATGGCATAGCGATTAAATGCGAGCGAGCGGAGCGAGCGAGCTTGAAAATTGTGACATTTTACAGTCTAAAAACTGCAGTTTGTAGCTATACTTTTTCGCTTTGGAAATTTACCCATAGGGGGCACACCAAGTGCAACTGCCGGCAATTACTGGCAGCAACATCAGGAGAATGGCATAGTGGTTAAATGCGAGCGAGCGGAGCGAGCGAGCTTGAAAATTTTGACATTTTATAGTCCAAAGACTGCCGTTTGTGGCTGTATTTTTTCGCTTTGGAAATTAAGGGGGGCGCACCTGCTCACAATCACTGGCAGCAACATCAGGAGAATGGCATAGCGATTAAATGCGAGCGAGCGGAGCGAGCAAGCTTGAAAATTTTGACATTTTATAGTCTAAAAACTGCAGTTTGTAGCTATACTTTTTCGCTTTGGAAATTTACCCATGATAGGGGGCACACCGAGTGCAACTGCCGGCAATTACTGGCAGCAACATCAGGAGAATGGCATAGCGGTTAAATGCGAGCGAGCTTGAAAATTTTGACATTTTACAGTCCAAAGACTGCCGTCTGTGGCTGTATTTTTTCGCTTTGGATATTAAGGGGGCACACCGGGCGCAACTGCCGGCAATTACTGGCAGCAACATCAGGAGAATGGCATACTGATTGAATGCTAGCGAGCGAAGCGAGTGAGCTTGAAAATTTTGACATTTTCCAGTCCTAAAAACTGTCGTTTGTAGCTATATTTTCGCTTTGGAAATTAAGGGGGCGCACTGGATGCACCTGCTGACAATCACTGGCAGCAACATCAGGAGAATGGCATAGCGGTTAAATGCGAGCGAGCGGAGCGAGCGAGCTTTAAAATTTTATCATTTTACACTCCAAAAACTGCCGTTTGTAGCTATATTTTTCGCTTTTGTTTGTCCCACTTTTATTTGAGAACCACCCCCCCCCCATGGACGCCTCTATACATATTAGGTTGCTTTTGTTAAGTGAAAGATCTGCTGCACACTCTTTGATAAATTAGGGAATATACGTCTATGTCAAAAGTGTACAAAGTTTATCCCTTATCTTATAGCGGACCTTTTGCATGTTCATGATTGCAATACAATGATCTGGTGCATAGTTCTGGCGATATTTGGACAATTTTCCATTAAGAAAGTTCGAGATTTGTCCTCATCTCGGGAATTGCTTGGGGGATAAATGATTTGTCTGTCTAAACACTTCCTTTGGGGCGGGGCAAATGGCCCTTTGCCCCCCATAGATTCGACGTCCCTGATCTTCCCTTGGTATGTCCATAGATGTATCCTGACTGAGTCATCAGACACTGTCGTTTCTCAGGAATGATTCAGGAAATGGAGGGGATTCAATTATGGCGATAAAGTTGTTGTTATTGTTTGTTTGTATGTTTTCGTACATATTTTGCAGATGGTCCCAAGTCACTCGCGTCATAGCATGTTTACATGTAGACCTATACTATTTGACGTTGTCAACGCCTGAGCCATATCTTACAGTGTATGTCGATGTTACTTTCTTCGCGAGCGAGCGAAGCGAGCGAGCGCTTGAGAAAATTATACATTTCCCTACAAGATAGAATACTGTTCAGCTCTGTTACCTGTCTGAAGGCCGGCGTACAAACGTCATGCATTATGCCAAAATTGATACAATCACATTTCTGCTTCCTCCATTTTTTCCCCTCAAAATTCAGGGGGGGGGGGGGGGGATGATTGTACAGGCCATCCCCCCCTCCTCCATTTCAGGGGGGATATATCCCCCCATCCCCCCCCCCCCCCCCGGGACTTACGCCCATGATTATGTATCATAATTTGTTTGTTTGTAATTTCTTTCTTAGAAAATGACTGGATAGCCCATATTCAGCTACGTTAAGCTGGTCTTCCATAGGGTAAAGTTGGATGTGAGGCGGGACCACTTCACCCGGTTAAACACCCTGCTCTTTGCGATATAATGAATGAAGCGGGATTTTTACGTGCATGAATTGTTACTCTCTCATACACAGGACCTCCATTTATGTCCTATCCGAGGGGCAGAGAGTTTTGCCTCTTGCTATAGAGGTGACGGTATGCTTACACACAACATTGCTCAGTCCAGACTCGGGTTCGAACCCGGGCCCCTTGATCGTGAGGCAAGCCCTTTTTACACCTGTGTTTCTTAACCCCGTACTTTCTCTGACCCAGGACCATCGTTAATCCCGTACTTTTTTTCAACTTTTTACACTTGCCAATAAAAAGCAGAAAAGCTGACCTTTTTACACTTGTATGATTAGTCCAGTACTTTGTGTGGTTCAGGCTTCATCTCTGTCGCTTAGCCCCGGGTTATTTCTTCGTTCTGTTTACACTCGCTTGCTTGGCACCGCAGTTGCGGTGCTAACCCTGCTTTTTTTGCAGGGCGTGTGTGTGTGTGTGTGTGTGTGTGTGTGTACGTGCGTGTGTATGTCGGTTTGTGTGCAAATAGTTACATGACACAATGTTATTTGAAACCCACTTGGACTTGCTTACCACTTCATTCCAGATTTAAACCAAGTAACTAAAACATTGAAATTTTGATACCAGTTGATACCAGTTGGTTTCTATTGTTTTCCACTGTTGTTTTTTTTTTTGCTCATGTATATTCATAAGCTATTCAAATTCTCTTCGTGAAAGGGATAAAATATTTTTAAACTTATTGTTTTTTATGATTTCAATAAACTCTGAAATGTCTGAAATGTATAAGAAAAATAATATCATTGCCCTGATATTCACGGTTACAACTTGTACGTTTGATGAGGTATTTTCACATTTTTATGATAAAAGTGTAATCTACATGGTAACCATGTCATAAAAGCATTACAACTAAATGGCCCTTTATATGTGAATGATACTAATTAGGTCTAGGATGTAGGCTAAGCCTAGATGTACTTGTAGGTATACGCTTTACGACTAGCTGTATGATTATGATAGGTTCGATATGAACAATGTCTTGACATACACATGTTCTGGTAAACATCCATACATCAACATAACTCAATACAACATATTTGACTAGCCAAAATTCAACTTACTAACAGTTGGACAAATGGAAGTTGGGCAATATCTAGTTGTGTAAGATTGGTTGGGCAAATGATTACCCAACTAAAAATAATATAAACAACGGTTGGGAAATTGCAAAGTTGGGTAAAGTCTGATTGGTCAACAGCTCATAATACATATGTAATAGTTGTCGGGACAGTATGGTGCCCAGTGTTGGCTCAAAGTTGCCCGACTATTTTAAGAGTGTAAAAGCTGTGCTCTGACAGGTGATCTTGAAATAGTGAAGACACGGGTCTCTCAATAATCTTTCCGAGGAACTGAAGATTAGAGACTGGTCGATAGCTCGTAAGTTCATCAGGACTCAGTCTAGATGACTTCAGGATTAGAGTTGTATGAGCATGCTTCAGAGAATCAGGGAAATGACCATCGTTTAGTGAAGCGTTGACAATGGAGGAAATAGCCGGAGTTAAATCATTGACACCGTTTACCGCAGTAAGTAGGAATTGGATCGAGTCGACTGGAGGTTGATCGAGACTCTCTGATAACGTAGCGGTGAAAAAGCATAAAAACGGGTGCCCAGTAGCTTTGAAAATTGATATGAGATAGATTATCCGAGGGTAATTTCGCAAATGACTTGACGAGGACATCAGTCTTGTCGGTGAAACGATCGGCCAGAGATTCATGTGGGTCGTTATTAGATGGGAGGACCTTTTTAGCACCGGCTAAAGTCAGACGATCAACTCCCCGGAAGAGTTGATGAATGTCACAGTCGTCAAGCTGCTCGGAGTAGAACTCTCGCTTTGCTTTGGCAAGTTGCTTGCTGCAGAAGTAACATTCATTCTTAAGGATCTGGCGATCTCGATTGATTTCAGTTAATTTCTTTTCATTGCATTCCATTTATTTTCACTTAATAATGCATGCATACATTGAAATGTGACAATGGTACAACAAGTATAACATGACAATGTGACAAAAAAACAAACAAACGAACAAAGCAAACAAACAACCAAATATATCAAGTGAAGGGATAGATAGTGAGAAGGCAATGGGTCTTATTTGAAACTAATCCCGGGAAAGTAAATACAGCATTTTGTCTCTTCTTTCTATAAACTAAACGTTACAGAGAAAAACGTTGGCACACACACACACACACACACACACACATATATATATATATATATATATATATATATATATATATATATACACGCATGCATACACAGACAAAAATACACCAGCACATTAACAATACACAGGGTGTCATTTTCACTAACACACCCCTATCATGCTAATCTCATAAATTCAGAAAATGATGTTGGTAACTTCCAGAATACCTTTCAAATAAATACGCCTGAAAGCTTTCTTAGAGCTTTTTACAGTTTTCTTACATTTCACATCAGAGTGGATAGTATTTTAGATTTGAGTGCCTTGAAAAAAATATTGACTTTTTGTAGGAGGATGTTCGAATCTGAGGTAAGTAAAAATTTCTACAATTTCCTGTGCCATAATTATCATTATCTTTGTTTAGTTTAAAATGACAAAGTAATCATACAAGGAAAATACCATTATAACATAAAAACATATACGGCACTCAGTAGTAAATATATATCCTACACAGTTAAATAGACAAACTAGAAAATATTGAAAAAGAAGGCGCCCTATACGGTGAATGCGAGACTTTTCTGATAGCTCGCTTTTGCAGTTTAAACAGTCTCTGCATATCATACTAACTAGATTTCCCCCATGCTATAAGACAATAATTCAAGTGTGGTAAAATAAGGGTGTTATATGATAGTGATAACAAAGATCTGGAGTATGACCGTAGTCTAAGATGCCGATACTTTTTTATATTTTGTTGCAGATGACACAAGTGTGTTCCTTCCATGACAACGAGTCATCAATTTCAACCCAAAGAAATTTTTCATGAGAGGCAATTGGTATTCTACAATGTATTTTCATTAAAATGAATCACAATTTCATCTTTGTTTATATGCTTATTTGAATACACCGAATAACTAATTTCATTTGAATTCAATGCCAATTTATCTAATTGCGACCTTTCGACAAGTTTACCTTTCTCACCATTAAATGTATATTGTAAAATATCAGAATTGCAGTCGGACAGGAACACACTTGTGTCATCAGCAAACTGAATAAATTCAAGCTTGTCTGAAATATTGCACATTTGATTAACATATGATATGAATAACAATGGTCCAAGAATAGAACCCTGGGGCACTTCACACCTCATGGTTTTTCTGTTCAGATTGTATATCATTTAATTGAACATACTGCTTTCTGTCGATTAGATAACTTTTGAACCATAGTTATGATACACCGCGAATTCCATAATTATATAATTTTGTATCAATATGGTATGGTCGAGCGTATCAAAGGCCTTACTTAAAGATAATAAAAAGTTTTGGTACCTCAAAAGTTTCCTTGAATTTCCTTGTCTTAGTTTTTGTTTCAGGTTAAAGTACCTTTCATATAACTAACACTGTGAGACTTACTCGCCCAAAAGTACTCTCATGTCTTAGTAATCACGCAATTAACTGCAACCAGCAGCCCCATACGCATAGCGACCAGCAGTCCCATACGCATAGCGTAATCGGGCTTTGCATTGTAGCATTCAAGATCATGACAGATTTAGTATCGCAGGATACATGTTAAAATTCTTCAATTTGAAGACTTACCAATTAAGGTGAAGTATTGAAAACAGGCTTCGGGCAACATTTGGTTCTGCCTATAGTCCCTTTCTGTTCGAATTGATGACTGAATGTGACTCGGCCGAGAGGACCTTGGGAGAGCTACATACACTGAATACTACAGCCAGTGCATGCGAATACATCACATGCGCACACATTTCAAAGCCATCAACGGATAAGACGTTTGTGTGCGCATGCGCTGGCCGTAGTAGTCAGTGTATGTAGCTCTCCCAAGGTCCTCTCGACCGAGTCACATTCAGTCATCAATTCGAAAAGAAAGGGACTACTGGCAGAACCAAACGTTGTTCGAAGCCTGTTTTCAATACTTCAGCTTAATTGGTAAGTCTTCAAATCGAAGAAATTTTTGGATTTTAAGTTGACATTTACCCGCGATACTAATTCTGTCATGATCCTGAATGCTACAATGCGAAGCCCCATTACGCTATGCGTATGGGGCTTCTGGTCGCAGTTAGCTATGCGTACAATGGGCTGCACGCTGCTGGTCGCAGTCAGTGGTTTCGTACAATATTTATCGACGCTGTACGGCGACGGCTCTGGTACGAAACCATTATTGCATGATTACTAAAACATGAGAGCACTTTGGGGCGAGTAATTCTCACAGACAACGTACTTTAACGTGAAACACAAACCAAGACAAGGAAATTCAGGGAAACTTTTGAGGTACCAAAACTTTTTATTATCTTTAAATCAATAAATAACCCAGCAATTATTTCTTTTCTATCAAAACATCAACAACCTTATGTATGAATTCCAATAAAGCATGGGATGTGGAGTGCCTACTTCCACACCCATTGATATGGCGATATTATATAACATTGATTTAAAAATTAAACAATCTGTTCTACACACATTTGTATGATTTGTATGAAGTGAACTTGACAATAATGGGTCGGTGAGGGGGTTGGACATGAGGAGGATGTGACCTTGAAGCACCTGAGCGTAGGGCGTCAGCATACCAATTCTGTAGAGCAGGTGGTTTCCCAATTCTGTAAGAACGGTCGATATCGTGTGCTGACAGCTGTAGACCCAACTTCTGGGCGAGTCTAGTCCACTTCCTGGACTGTATTCGTATGCAGTGTACCCGCGTAAGTACGGACGTACGTTGATGGTGTCTGTATGTACACTGAAGTACACAAGATCACCCCTCCTGAACGGGAGTACCAATTGGTGGAGTGTCGCAGTCAGCGGTTGGGCGCACTGTGTGGGTACATGCATGTGTATGCGTGTGTTAGTGTGGGGAATGCGGACGATTAAAATCGTCCAGTATCTGGACTAGGGCGAGTCCGCACACGATCTGGTCAGTAACTGTGCCATCCCTCTCTGCGATCCCAAGGACTGAGACTTGAATGTTGGTCAGGTTGTCGAGGCTGGCTTCGATCCTGTTGGTTTTCTACTCATGAGCATCTATTGTTGACTGCAAATGTTGTAGCTCAGCAAACTTGGTGTCTATGGTTACCTGGATGTTATGGAGAGTTGACGCATTGCGGTCAATGAGCTCACTGAGCTTCCTCTGGCTCCACTCAAAAGCAACTTCCAGCTTGGCATTTGCATCCTCAGTTGTCTTTTGAACTATCTTGTGCACAAGTTCTTCAATATTTCTCATGAAGTCAGAGTTTCCACATAGTTCAATGACATTCAAAGAATCACAGGGACTAGACTTTTCCTTCACTGGCATGTTTCTGCTGGTCCCAAACTTCAAAGAGTAGACAGTAACTATAGAAAACATGCACGTGTGAGGAAATATACTTTCAACAGCCAAGAGTATTGAGACAAAAGAGAAGGTGTCGGTATAATGTATACACAGTAATTCACTGCGGTGACAAAAAAAAAAAAGTACACAGCTGGGACTATAGGCACCGGTTGGTAAGTCCGATGATGAGATTGATATCTCCAAGTCCATTTAGTTTTCTTTTGTTTTGTTTTTTGTCTGACAGATAAGCAGCAAACGGCAATCCACAGCAAAGCATGTATTGCATGATTCCAATGAACAGTCAACAGCATGTAGACAAAACAGCTACGTGCCAGTATCATGCATGTACACAATGATCCAATGTAGTGACAGAAAAGCACACAACTGGGACTGGGCACAGGTTGGTAATTCAGATGCTGAGATTTGATGTCTCTAAATTCATTTTGTTCCGTCTAAATGAGCAGCAAGTTATTTATTGCACGGTTCCCTGATGATACAAAGTACCAGATGATATCAAAATCCACCCATAGTTGTTGGTGTGTAGGGTAGAGAACAGACATATTACGCAGTGCAAAAAAAAAAATGGTGTAGAGGTGGCTGTGGCATTTCGGGAGTGACGATGCGGAGATCAAAACTGAACCAAGGTGAATGCGGCCTTGCAGTTTATACGTCTAGTGGGGCATGTGTCTCTTGAAGAGCTTGAAGTACCCTGTTGTACTGGAGTACAAGATGGTCAAGATCTGAGGCTGGTGACTCATAAAGTTCGGACTCAAGAATATCTGCCCAGAAAGCCTTGATGTCCATATGCCTAAGTTTTCGAAAACTAATATCTATTTTCAATTGATCAGGCTTCTCGATGTTAACATAGCAGCTGACAGATGAGTGGTCAGATGGAAGAAACTGCGATGACTGAACATGGAAAATGACATCATTAGAGGCTCTGGTAAGAATCAAGTCCAAAGTATGGCCCTTCTGATGGGTAGGAAAGTCAACGTGCTGTATTAAATTGGCTGACGATGTCAAATCCAAAAACGATCTGTAACATCGTTGACGTGAAAATTAAAGTCACCACAGAATACAAGATGGTCGTACTCAGATGCCAGTTGTTTAAGAAATACTGATTCATCCGGAAATAGGGATGAACTTGATCTTCGGTTCTTTGTTCCCTGTGGCCTGTAGACTGCAACCAGGCCAGCAGGCGAAGAGGCTTTTGACATTTGGCAGAGATCAGTGGAAAAATCAGACACGGCTTGATCATCACGTGCGTCTCCTGTGAGCCATGTCTCAGTGAGTGCCAAGATATCCACATGTTGCGAGATCACCATGTCTGACACCACATGCATCTTGTTATCAAGAGATCTGGCATTCCAGAGAACCATCTGATAATGTCCGTAGCCTGGTGGTGGGACCTTGGGATCCTGGGATAACTTGATAATAGTTTCAGCATGCTTATGTTTGTATCTGCCCCCTTCACAGCAACTGTTCAAATCCTTGTGGATTCATTTTAGAGTTCATTATATACCTATTGTTGTGTGAAAATCATTTGCTTCAGAATGGTCTCATATTCAAGATGTGTGCAGTTCAATGTTTCCATGTTAGCATGCCTATACAGTGACATGCCTGTCACTGTACAGGCTTGCTAAACCTGGAAGCATTGAACTGCACATTACTTGAATACGAGACCATTCTGAACCAAATAATTTTCGCACAACAATAAATATATAATGTACTATTAAAAGAATCCCCAAGGATCGGAACTATCATCATCCAGCAATCCCACTGATTGCCCTGATCAGGTACTAGCCATCCCCTTTAAATACAGATTCAATATATATTTGTAAGGTTTTTCGTGTTCTAAAGAAGTAGTGATATTGTTCACCATCACATATATGATATAATTATGACTGCTTTGTTTCTTTCGCAATTGTTTTACTGTATCACTACGTATTAGGAAAACACGCCTGTAAACGACACCAACAAATTGAAGTTTATTTTTTTTCAGTTCTTCCAATCAAACAAGCCGTATTTTTTGTTTCCAATGCAACTTCGCAAGGTATCAGTTTCTCAATGTCACTCTGACAATACTAAAATACTAACTGCAACAGCTAATCTCAATTTTCCAGTATTGTAAACATTTATTTGCCTTCTTGAGCTACATGCCCTCCACTGGTGATGTTCGTTAATCGAATGTTCGGTTATCCAAAAATAGAATAAGCTTCGCTATTCCGAAACACACAAATTCAATGTATTTCCAAGTTCGTCAAACCCAAAATGAAAAAAAAAAGGTCCTGAATCCAAAAAACCGGTGGCATTATTCGAAAGGTTCGTTACTCCAAAGGTTTATCAATGCAATGAAAAAAATAACGTTCTTACAGTCGAAAGTAAAATCAAGAAAATGCACCCTTTAATAACTTTCTAAGTGATTTCGAATTAAAGAATCTTCGTAGTAATGAACCTTTTTGCTGAAAAAAAAAATACGAACCTTTGGAATAACTGCATTAAATGGATTTTCAGATTAAGCCTATGACGCCAAAACTTTTCTGACCCTTTCCAGGCCCACGAGGGACACATTGCCTCCCTATATCACTTCGTCATTAATTTGATGCTTCATCGTCATAGTTGGCACATGGGTAGAGCACCTCAAACTCTTCATGACCGTACATTCTTCAAAATCAATCATGGAGGGCGCTGTCTACCAAAATATGATAATAGAGAAATACAGAGGATTCATGCTAAAGACATGATTTTCCTGCACACTTTCTCAATCCCAGTATTTGTCTCATTGTAGATCAATCATTTTCATATTTGCCACAGACGATAAGCAAGTCGAAATTCATATTTTGTTATGTTTGAATTTTCTCGATGTTATCACATAGGGGCAACTTTCATAACAAAATAAAGAATTACATTTTACGACCTGTGATGTATTGTGTGGGAAAGATACAAGTATAGTTATCACATTTCATATTTCAATAATATTGGAATTTTGAGCTTGCAGATTGATAATGATACATGGGTCATGTGGGTGGAAGAATCTAAATGACACAAAATAGGAAGGCAATCTCTCGAAAATTATCCATGTTTTGTTGAAGCTTATGTGATTCAAAGTTCCTTAAAATATTATGTACTCATGTAAGCGTTATTTAGATTGCCTTATATTACTATATAGGGAAATAAAGTGATTTGAATGAAATCAATTCAAAATATTGTTTAATCATTTCTATTTTCTCAATTGCTTTATGCCCATGTCACATAGAAACAAAGTCAATAATAAGAAAAACATTTCAGGACCATTGTTACTTCACATTTTGCTTCTTCAGCAAATTGCAGCCAGAAACGCCTATTTCAGCCACTTTTATTATCGTTAATCGAAATTGGAAGAGAAAAAAAAGACGCAAAATCTGACTGACACTGTTGTCAGTCTACAGTTGCCATGACAACCAGCACAGTGATATGGAAATATGTAAGCGTTATTTAGATTGCTTTATATTACTTTATAGGGAAATAAAGTGATTTGAATAAAATCAAATTTAAAATATTGTTTAACTATGTCTATATTCTCAATTGCTTTATACCCATGTCACATAAAAACAAGGTCAATAATAAGAAAAACATTTCATGACCATTGTTACTTCACATTTTGCTTCTTCAACAAATTGCAGCCAGAAACGCCTATTTCAGCCACTTTTATTATCGTTAATCGAAATTGGAAGAGAAAAAAGACGCAAAATCTGACTGACATTGTTGTCAGTCTACAGTTGCCATGACAACCAGCATAGCTAAATTCATATCAAATTGTTCACAATATTTTAGGAAAATTCACCAAATCTAGTTAAAATTCGATAAGGAGTAAAGGAGTGGCAAATGGTAGAGGCACAATGTGTCCTTCTATCCTTTATATGGTAAAGGAAACTTATAAATACTGAACTGTAATCGTCTTTCATACATGGAAAATAGGTTGTACTTTTCTCTTCCTGTATAGTCTCAAAAAATTAACTGGTACACATTAATTTTGGTATTCCCACTTTTTATGTATTTACCCGTGCTGCAAAGAAAACTATATTTCATAATTCATTACATTATGACAGATATAATAGTGGTGTCTTGCCTGCCAGGGCGAACATGACCGAGTTGATGAAGGATGACTTGCCAGCTGCCATTACACCAAAAAACTCGAGATTCACCTTGTTGATTCTGAGCTGTATGCCTGTAGCTTTTCCAGGCTTGTAAGTTTTTATCCGGGTCCTCAATTTCTCTAACGTCATTGGTGGTTGTTGGTTAACTAAACAAAGACAAATTAAAGAGGCAAAGATGGCTCTTGAGACACCTCTTAAAGATACGAAAACTGGATTACTATTAAAGTGGAATTTCATATTTTTTCAAGCCATTCTCGGCATACTGGACTAGTTCCACCTGCCAGCATTCTAGACTTTTGTTCCTCACTTAACACACTGCCAAGTTCTACAATCTAAAACCGTTGTTATTTCTTTTCTGCCCTTTTGCACTACCTGAATATGACTTATTTTTGGGCTAAGATTTAACATCAAATGGTATAATCGTTATTATTAATCATCGTGAATTATGAATGATCAAAATAAGTCGTGCTGTTTACCGAATCAGATTAGTCTCCGTGTGAGAGTAATTCAGCTCGGACTGTTTGTCACATTGATTTAGGAAAAGTAGGGTGTGTGCTTACGCATTCATACCTTTTGGGTGTATGATCTATCAGTATGAAAAATGGATTTGATTTGATTTAGCTGTATGATCTTACATAAACACGCGTTAGTTAAACCAGGCAGAATCATTTTCGTTCAGATAGGACTGATGGAACCTCAGGACTGTGCATTTATTATATTATAATACTGACAGTCTCTTCCATGTGAAAAATGACTAGGTAAGGAAAACATTTGTCTAAGAATGCACAACTTTGTAGCATTCAAACTCATCATATCACTTTCGAGGAATTCGTAGCTTTGCAACATGCTAAACCTTGCTCCTAGGTAGCCGTGTATAGTTCTGCTGTAGTTGCTGATTTAGTTCTATTGTTTTCCTTCACGACTAAGTTATTTGGTATATTATGTACTTGTTTTTTTTTTCATGATTTCTAGGGGAAAGGGGCTCATTGTTGGATTGTTCATTATCACATTACAATGGCACTGCACTTTACGGCACATAGCATCACTGCCATTATGTTTATAATGTTTACATGAGTATTTCAGATGCGAAGTTTCCAACTTGACCTCTTTTGTAATCCACACACAAAGTGTGTCACCAGTCTGTGAGACATAGGGCTTTCGTCAGTTTCCATGCATTTTTGCAAAACTCTCCCAAGCTCTAACTTACCAAGTGGGATTGCGTTTTCTTCGCAATCTTGGCTCCTCTTGAATGGGATGGTGGTGCAACAAAAATCTGTAAGGAGAGAGTCTATAAAACACTTACTCTCTCTAAAAAAAATCGAGTGAAAATTTTCACACCTTGAAGGAACGAATACAAAACAGAGTGAATTTAGAGTGAAATTGGAGTAAATTTCGAGTGAAAATATTCATTTTCACTCACTTTGGAGTGACCTCAGGGATCACTCGAAAATTTGGAGTGATCCCTGACGTCACTCTAAAACGAGTGAATATGAACATTTTCATTCGATATTCACCCCAACTTCACTCTAAATTCACTCTTTTTTGTATTCACTCCTTGAAGAGTGAAATTTTTCACTCGATTTTTTTTTTAGAGAGTACGCAATAATCATTTAAAATTTTATCAGATACATCGATTTGATTGAATAAAGGGCACGCAGTGCTCAAATAAAGTTATAGGCCTTATCCGCTCTTCCTACGAGAATACAAGTGAGTTAGTTTTGAAGAAACTGCTCTCAAATAGCTCTTGATTGAAAAATAACTGATTAGGATCAGAAACTATACTTTATGTCATTGTAAGTACAAACGGAAATTTGAAAAGGTTATACATACATACGTGTTTGCATGATTATATTAACGACAGTGATATATTTATTGCTTATTTCCATAAAAATTGAAAAAAAAAGATATATGAAATTAAATGCATAGGGCCTTTGTACATGTGAGTATCTGTCCTTTTCTCGCATGTAAATACACTCAGAGTTTGATGTTAGTCAGCTTGTATTAAGAGACATGTCGTAACCTTTTACTGGATTTAATTTTGTTTTCACTATATAATTCAGTGATAAACCATAACATTCTTGCCTTGTGTTATGGGTAAAAAGAAAATAAATCAATTGCATTACTGCAACAATACAGCGTCGCTTAACATAAGAATCATGAAAATTATCCACCTCCTCTGTGTCCATCACCTCGCTTCTTTAGTGTGACTTTAAACACAAGAAATCCCATGACACACAAGACGATAAGAATCACCGCGATTATTGCGATAATTGGAGCAACAGGAAATTCTTCTGTACATGCGTTAAAAAAGAACGAAAAACAAAACAAGACAAAACAAGCATCATCGATGGTGATAACGTGATTACAAACAGAGACGTTTATGAAATTTGTTATACAGATCTATGCGCTAATCAGCCGAATTTTTGTATGCTTGTGGTATAGGCCCTTTGCATAACTGTGTGTGTGTGTGTGTGTGACTTCCATGTGTTTTACGTGGAAACAATCCTTTACGTGGAAGTCGAACCATCAATCAATTCATCAAAGGAACTGGCAAGGTCTGATGAAGTCATTACACCGTCAATGAGATTATTTCCTATAACATAAATGCAATCTTAATTATTTCATTCATTCATTCATTTCATTTCATTTCATTTCCGGCCAAAATGTACAATATGACAATTGCATACAAACAAGCAAATTGCAATGTAACTTTTGCATATCCAAATGAGATTTAAATACACGTCATTTGTGTACAAACAATGAAACACTAAACATACTTTAGATGAAGAAATACATGGACAAAATAAGACTGAATCATAACAAAGAAAAAGTCGGATATGGAGGGGACTGCTAAGAAGCCAAGCTTGAAGAATGCACTCCCCGCGTGAGTAGTGAAAAATGTAGCAATAATTAAACGCGACAATTAGACATGTTTCTCGGGAAGCAGAACATAAAACAAGTACGCACACAAACGCACACACAGACAGAAACAAGGCAGATCTTTTTCATACGCGTGACAAGAATAAACAGGAGGCCAGAAAGGGACAGAAAGAAGACAGAGAAATGGTCGATGCCAAGGCACATGAGACTTTGGTCTTACCGAGACGTGGACTTATGAATGATTTATTATAACGGTTATGAAATAAATTAAACAAAGATAAAGACGTTAGCATCGAAGAATTCAATTAGATTTCAAAAATGCGAATTCCCAGTGATATAAGAATTAATAAAAAATTTTCTTTAATTTCAGAGTAAAAGTGCTGAAACTTAGAGATTTTTTTATGCTGCTGTCAAGGGAATTCCAGATTTAAGGTTCAGCGAAAGAGAATAATACATAGACTTTGCAACAATCGTCCTAAATAGTGGTAAATGAAATTTATTGGTTTGTCTAGCGGGGTATGAATATACAGTTTTATTTTGAGTAAACATGGAGTCAAAAAAAAAAGAGGAAAGGAATGATTTATTAATTTTTACATAAACTGTCCTTAATTCAGACAATACAAATTCTTGATTTTTGAAATATTATTTTGACGAAACAAGTCATCAGTGTGACATCTCCACTGTTCAAACAAATTGTTTGCGATAAGTAAAGTAATTCCTGAACCACTCCAAGGCCATACATGCCTCGAATGGGATGATTTGTAAAAAAAAAAAAAAAGTATTTTGTGGTCAATGGTGTCGAAGGTCTTGGAGAAGTCCAGGAACACATCTATATAGTATGATGAAATTTATCAATGGCTTTAGAGACTTTATCTAGGGAAATTGTTATATTCAGATGGTAATTTAGAATCATTGTGAAATAAGACTAACAGAATGACAGACGTTACAAGAGAGTTTCGCGGCTTGCGAAATTTGGACATGACGTCATAGACAAATGATGTTGAACGCAAAGTGAATGGGACGACTATATGAATGGCAAACTTGTGACGTGACGGCATTATTTAATATACCACTTCCAATTTTCACGATTGCGTGGCTGTGACTGACATCTGGTTGTGCAGACCAACATATCAAAATAAAATACATGCAATGCAGGAACTGATATTCACTGTACAGTAAATCACTCAGATCAAGCGTGGAACAATTTCTCTCAAGTATGATTATTTCGATCCGTCATCAAAGCATCCACTGGACCGGTGCATGAAGTGAAATCTAATTATTCCACGTTCGACTTCAACAGTGAAACTAACATTAGCATCAGACAAAACATTTGTACAGTTTTCATGTTTTATTTCAGTGGTCATGTTCACTACGGTATGAAAATAATTTGGATGAGACAACAATGTCAAGATTTGTATACAAGGCTCTAATTCACTTACTATTTTCGACTCCACATCTTCACTCGAAATGACAACAAAACATGAGTTCAATCCTTCCAGCATCAAATTATCCTAAAGCTGTATGAGGTGAGTCAGCACTTGTGAGTTGTTTTTTTTTTTTTTCACAATACAGGTCTTACCACTTGCCCCCCCCCCCCCCCATTGTTTTTTTCAGAAAAAAAAATGGTTATCAGCAACCAAGGCAGTGAGAAGGGCGGCAGGTTTCCAAAAGTATGAAGTTTTTTTTTTAGCTTTCTTTGTTGTTTTGTTGTTGTTGTGTTTTTTTTTTTTGTTTTTTTTTTTTGCTTTCTCCGGAAGTGGCACCCCAAAATGTTAACCCCTTTTTCGTGTTTGTTTGCCAGCCCATTTTCGGACACGATTACCTGTAATCCAAAATGAATCGACGTACCTGTTCCCATAAACTTGGCCCCTTTACTTTTAAAAAATGTAGAGCCATAGCCATGCAACAAATTATCGTTAGTAAGGCGATGGAGATACCCTTTCATCTTGATTGCATCACATAAAGATGTAATTTGCGATTGATGTCACGGTTACGGGTGTAGGTTAAACTCAAAATGAGGGTAACTTCCATGACGATTGCGACAATTGCTACCATGAAATACATGAACGCTTAGCAAACAGAAATTCTTCCCACAAACGTAGCCCTATAAACGTAATCCTAATCCTCACATCAAACGGTACACCAAAACCCTCACTGTAATCCTAAGTCCTTGAAGAAAATGAGATCGGAGCAATTGTCGCAGGAGCAAAATGTCGTGTCACCGACTACACCATGTCTCGTCGATTTAGTGAAACTTTAACTGTCCTTTCATTTCTATATGAGTTTACACTGCTTATATATATGAAGAGTTTGTTTGCAAAAACCGATAAGTCCATATTTGCCAAATGGAGATATTTGCGACTAAAGTTCAAGAAAAATAAAGAGAATAATAAGACAATTTTTGCTTCTTTTGACCATAACTTCAAAAATATACCTTTATATGTAGTGACCAATATATCATTTAAAAGGTATTATTTTGTACTTTTTGACAGAGATCGTACTTCAAAATCTTCAAAAATGGACTTATCGGTTTTTGCAAACAAACCCTTCATATGTCAGCTTTTATACAATACATTGCAGGTTAGAGCTTTCTTTTCAAGATATACAATCATGAAGTTATACCTGATTTCACGTTCACTGTTATCGTTGCATTTGCAATGCCCTGAACAGCTTCTCCACTGGCAGTACATGTAAATGTTTCGCTGCTACCCTCGGAGCTCATTATCACGTTCGCATAGACGGTCTGGTCACCGGTAGCGTCCAAGCGTCTCTCAGACGACATTGTCACGAGCGTAATATTGGCGTTCCCAGCCGCTGTCACTGACAGGGAGACGTCTGATTTGACTCCGCGTACTGAACAGGAGAGCTGGAATCCTCGGCTGCTCACATCCTTAATAGTACAGTGCTGTTTACCCTCGCATTTGTCAAAAGTAGACTATAAGCTGTGTGATCGACGGAACACAGGTAAACATGCCGTCGGAATGTGACTAATTGTATATTTGGTATATCCATATATTTTTCAGTTATCTAGAGCCTCTGCTCTGTCAACGAAAATAATTTCTACCTGATGGACAGTTGAATGAGGACCCGAAAATCCTACTATCATAACTAAACAGAGAAGACATACAGCCAACAACATTTTTAAGTCAGATTGCAAACACATTTAATACCAGATCTATATGCATCTGAAAGTTAGAGGATTCCCCCCCCCCCCCCAGTGTCCACATGTGCAGATCTGACCAGATTTGCAAATATTTGACAGATGGAACATGATCTCAAATTCCCCATAATTATCTAGTTGCAATTTAGGTATACAACGCATTAATTTTCAAGCGCTGTATTCATGGCCACGTATGGCCTAGGTGCAACGAAATAATACGAATGTTAATTTTGCATGAATGCATATTCAGTCTTGAATGGAGCGTCAAAAGGCAAGCACCATAATGAAGCCATTTGAAGACGCCTGGTGTAAATTTACCAATTATTCACGGAATGATACATCTTAAACAATAAGCACCGTTAAAGCCTGTGCATATGTAAATATGTTTTGCAATGTACAATTAACAATTCCCCCGAAAAGCAGTCCATATCTAAAATGGGTAAACGTTATTTTTCAATATTTTAAATTTTAACTTCGCTATGTACTCCATCAGATCTGAGGGCAAAATAAAACATTTCCTATAATCACTAACTTACATTATAACAAGGGATATTCTTGAAGTTAGGATTTAATTTTCTCTCTTTCTAGTATAGGTTTATATGCAAACATATGAAATCATCAAGACCAGAGTGATAACGTTTTTGCGATGAACCTCTTTGTACATATACTGTGAAATGACACATCAGGTAGCATAATGCATATTTGTGAGTCTGCATCAGAATAAATGACATTCACTTTCAACGTTTTGTAATGATGAATGATTTTAATGTAAAGTGGAAATGAATGCTTTGAAAACAGATGATTTTCTGCAATAGATTGTCATTCGCAAAATTAGCTTCTTTTTGAAGTAATGCTTTTCCCTTTCTTATTTCCTTTCAAAATCATTATTTTTTTGGTGGAGTCTCAATTATTAACTATTGTTACAGTGGTGTTTCATTGGATACAGTGGCAAATAACAGCTTCTAAAAGATGATCAAATACACTTGCTCTGCTTTCTGGACCACCATATGTCTCTCTGTATATCTGCAAATATGCTCACGAGTGAAAGTTGTTTTATGTTAGGCATTGTCTTTCTTTTACAGTAGAAAAACGAAATAAAAATACGAAAATATATGAAATGAAATCAAATGAAAAGAGGCATACAAGCAGCATTTTAATAGTGAAGACATACCATTAACAGTTAGGATTGTTGAGTTCATCCAATTCTTTGAGTCATTAGCGGAAGCTTCGCACGTAAATGTCGTCTCATCCATGATATTGACATCCCATATCGTTAAGGTAAAATCTCCATCCATGCTGAATTTACCACTTTTGTGAGAGAGAGAACGGAAGATACCATTTGTATAACTCGCCACCACCTCTTTACTGGATTCATCGACCCACTGGACCCGATAGGGTGTGTAAGGAAGCCCACATGGCAATGAAGCGGTTTCTCCTGTCCAAATTGTCAGCCTCGGTGCTGTCTGCACATGGAATTCTGGTGTGGATAGTACGGGAAATATTACTTTTAATCTTCCTATGTAAGTTTCTGCAGTGGTTATACGCAAATTGAGCATGTTGAGAGGAGAAATACAAATCAGACCTGTGTTCAATCCAAACAAGGTTTATTCTGTCCAGTGTGCAATAAAACAAGTCTGTATAATGAGGAAGCTGAGCACAGGAAGGAAGGTTTAATTCACTTGAATTCAGTCATATTCAATTCCAATCAAAAAAGAAAAAAAAAAGAGCAATACATGAAAACGAATCATACATTTGCCAAACTGCAAAAGTTGTATAAAGGATGACTGCACACCATGGGCGTAAATCCCGGGGGGGGGGGGATGGGGGATCCCCCCCCCCCACACTTTTGAAGGAGGGGGGGGGGATGGCCTGTACAAATATCCCCCCCTGAAATTCTCCCAAGAAAAAGATGTAGGAACAAAAAACAAACAAAGAGAAATGTGGTGATATTGATTTCAGCATGATGGATTATTGCATAGCCTATAATCTAGGCGGAGAATGCAGTTATTGTCTTTGTAATTTGCTGTTAAAGATAATAAAAAGTTTTGGTACCTCAAAAGCTTCCCTGAATTTCCTTGTCTTGGTTTGTGTTTCAGGTTAAAGTACGTTGTCTGTGAGAATTACTCGCCCCAAAGTGCTCTCATGTCTTAGGTAATCATGCAATAATGGTTTCGTACCAGAGCCGACGCTGTCCAGCGTCGATAAATATTGTACGAAACCACTGACTGCGACCAGCAGCGTGCATCCCATTGTACGCATATCTAAATGCGACCAGCAGCCCCATACGCATAGCGTAATGGGGCTTCGCATTGTAGCATTCAGGACCATGACAGAATTAGTATCGCGGGTAAATGTCAACTTAAAATCCAAAAATTTCTTCGATTTGAAGACTTACCAATTAAGTTGAAGTATTGAAAACAGGCTTCGAACAACGTTTGGTTCTGCCAATAGTCCCTTTCTGTTCGAATTGATGACTGAATGTGACTCGGTCGAGAGGACCTTGGGAGAGCTACATACACTGGATACCATGGCCAGCGCATGCGCACACAAACATCTTATCCGTTCATGGATTTGAAATTTGTGTGCATGTGATGTGTGTTCGCATGCACTGGCTGTAGTATTCAGTGTACTGTATGTAGCTCTCCTAAGGTCCTGTCGACCGAGTCACATTCAGTCATCAATTCGAACAGAAAGGGTCTATAGGCAGAACCAAACGTTGCACGAAGCCTGTTTTCAATACTTCAAGTTAATTGGTAAGTCTTCAAATTGAAGAATTTATGGGATTTTAAGTTGACATTTACCCTGCGATACAAAATCTGTCATGATCCTGAATGCTACAATGCGAAGCCCGATTACGCTATGCGTATGGGACTGCTGGTCGCTATGCGTATGGGGCTGCTGATCGCAGTTAATTGCATGATTACTAAGACATGAGAGCACTTTGGGGCGAGTAAGTCTCACAGTGTTAGTTATATGAAATGTACTTTAACCTGAAAAACAAACTAAGACAAGGAAATTCAAGGACACTTTTGAGGTACCAAAACTTTTTATCTTTAAAGCTAAACGTATGATGCAGCGAGATAATTGTCTTTGCCAAGCGATACATCTGATGCGGCGAGACTACGAACAGTGGACGCGTCTACCGCGTCCGCTAGGCGCCACGATCGGTGGCAGTTTTTTTTTTTTTTTTTTTTTTTCCGTGTAAGAAGACTGCCACCGATTAAAAAAAAAATAAGAAAACAACGACAAACGACTGGATCATAGTCGGTGTATTCGCGCGCATCCACTGTTCGTAGTCTCGTCGCATCAGACCAGCTGCATCCCCACCTAGGTTATAGGCTACATACTGTAATGCATGAGCCATGACGTTCGCACGCCGCCTCGTGACTAGTCTAGCGGGCGACGTATTTTTAGCCTGAATCAGTCCTTGATTGGCAGTCAATAGAGGGCGCGACGATGTGGAAGTCAAGTTGACTAAAAATACGTCTAGCAAGAAACCTCCGAATAGAGGCGTGGAACCGGGCGTGGCATGACAGTTGCCAGTCTTCAATATCAAAGTTTCATTGGCTGAGCACCAATGTCAATCAAAATACATTGCAAAACCCAAAGGAATTCTAGTCTACTCTCCTAGGTATAATACATATTGTCTTTCAGGAAAAATAGAATTTCCCTGTCTTTTTCACATTATCATTGTATTTTGCCATTCTTTCCCATTCATTTTGAGGTGTATAACATCTTCTCTTACTTCAAATAAGAGAATGATAGCAGTCAATGCGACTACATTCATTTGAAAATTCATGAGGGTTCTGCACATGGAAACTACTCCAAAATTACTGCCGAATGCAAACCTCTCACTGTTGTTGTAAAGTCTTCGAGATATTCACTATCATTATCGGTTTTGAAAGTGTAATTTATGAATTTTTCCCATTGGCAATTTTCATGGTAAAATACTTTATATTTTCATATTAAATCTATTAAGATATTTGCTAAACATCAATTAAATCTGCCGTCAAGATAACTAATCACTATTGCCAAGCACCATCTACATTAAACAGGCATTTCGTGGGTGATCACTCTGTCATAGGAAAATCCGTCCGTGGTACATTTCCTGTGAAAAGGGAAAGAGAGGATCTACGACACAAAAGGATTCCTGCTAAGCCAAAGTGCCAGGGGAATATGGTGCATTCTTTGCAATCATGAAATTACGAGACGCCAGTCTCACAGAAGACTTAATTATATAAGTACTGATTAACATTTACAACTCAAATGTAGATAAGGACATCTGTTGCGACACGGATTGTCGCCCCTACACGGATTGTCGCCTCCTGCTTGGGGCGACAATCCGTGACGGGCGCTGTCGGCACGGATTGTCGCCCCCTACACGGATTGTCGCCTGGCGACAATCCGTGACGCTTGTGCAGTTCCCAGTTTTTGACCTCGAAGGCGACAATCCGTGTTGGCAAAAAATTTGTTGCGACACGGATTGTCGCCCCGTCACGGATTGTCGCCCCGGGCTCGGGGTGGTTCCTCCGGTGTTAAGCTTTGGTGGGATGGGTATGACTGCATGGTAAGTTATGCGTATGTGTGTGTGTGTGTGTGTGTGTGTGTGTGTGTGTGTGTGGGTGTGTGTGTGTGTGTGTGTGTATTGTGAGCTGCATGATATGTGATGTGTATGATTTGTTGTGTGTGTGTGTTTGTGTGTGTGTGTTTGGAGTATAATAATACAATATGTAGAAACTGTGCATGTGTGGTGGTTACATAGTGGTAGTGGTTTGTTTGTCTGTGTGTATACGTGTGCCTGTATGTTTATGTGTGTATGTGGAATATAGTGGCACTACTGTGGCAATACAAACGCCTTCAGAGTGTATGAGCACGTGTTTAAAGAATTCACACCAGCGTTGATCTAAAAATAGTATGGGTGTGTCAACCAAATATCAGCGGTGAGGCGGGCTAGGCGAGAGAGAGACCGAGAGAAAATACATACGAGGGAGGTACCCTCCCCAAATGTTATTTGTCTTTGTTCATTTTTCCCTGCAGTCATTTTTTTTCCATCAGTCTTATAAACTAGAACGTCCATACCACTATTCTTTGTCCCAGAATAGGTTTGGCATGCTTTATGCATGAGCGAATAATTTCCACACGCCGTAAAAAATTTGTCAATCGTTACTTGATTAATTAGCACAAACGAACTGCCATTGCACACCGCTAATACATACGTAATACAAACAAACACCAACAAACACTCAAACAAACCTCATAATGCAAACAAACCAACTCAACACTTTTTTCCTTGATATTTATTGATTTCATTCAAATCATTCATAAATCGACCCATTCTGGGTGCAACATGAACAAAAAAAGTTACAAATGGCAATTCGAAACAAAAGCAAATCCATGTGTCAATTTATACCACAAATAATCTCACTTCAACATAGATAACTCGATTATAGACCAACCCTACTAATAATTTCTTCACGAGGCTTCATTTATCCGAAACACACGAATTCCCTATACCTAGTGGTTCGTTGATCCAAAAATGAAATTCGGAATAAAGAACCTTCGGAATAATGACCCTTCGGACGAATAAGCCTTCGGACGAATGAGCCTTCAGAATAACAAACTTTTGCAATAACGAAATGTAACCCCCTTCTCACATACCGACGCACACCCTAACCGATACCACATCCTTCCTGATAAAACGATTTCCCAATGTTGATAAATAAGACATAATGGACTGCATGCAGAAAAGCAGCACCCGCACGCAAGCTCCACTCCGAATTCATATACAAATCTGCCAAACAAACTCATCAAATTCAAAGCTGCTGATAAAATCAATATCAATGTTTATGCCAGCAACAGCTTACTAGGTATCCCTCCCCACGCGCAGCTAAAAAAAACATACGCAAACAATTGACATAATAAACACATTCTTCCATCACACACACACACATACACGCACACGCACAAACGGACACTAAATTATCATGTGCACGCGCACATACACACTTCCTTGAAACCTCACCATGAGTTTTTACATGGCATGTTTGCATGGGTGTAGCCATGTCAGTTATGTGTTAGTATTTCAATGATTATGTCCAGAACGATATTACCCAGCAAAATGTGCTTCGAGGGCGGGCGACAATCCGTGCCGCCAACGCCCATCACGGATTGTCGCCCCGAGCAGGAGGCGACAATCCGTGTAGGGGCGACAATCCGTGTCGCAACAGACATCTCTCCTGGAAATTCGAAATGCATGCCTATGTAGAAAATGTGAAGCTGAAAAAATGAAATAGCATTAACGAGCTATCCTATGTGGATGGTGTAAACACACACACACACACACACACACACAGAGCAAAAACACGATATGTTACGAAACTAGAGCACAACGCACAAATCTATGACCACGTCAAAAGCGCCAGAAAAGACCCACGCATGGTTCTAATGAAATGTCTGGTACCATTTTCATGATAAACATCTCGCTTAGAGGAAAGCCATGAATTGTTGATAACGTATTATATACAAATTAGTTTAGATCTGTCAGAGACAAACACTGTCTGCCTTTCATGCCAAGATTCCAGAATTGTGAATTAAGAATTGTGTTTCTTGATGTCCTTTCCGAAGTTGTTCGAAGGATCGTTGATCCGAAGACGAAATAGGGTTCGTAATTCCGAAGATGAAGTAAACTAAGCTGTCTTTAGTGACAAAATATGTCGATAATATAATAACAAGGAAGGATGGGATATTACGCAGTGAAAATTAAACAAAAACATGGTCAAGTACCAACACTTACACGCACACACACATACACACATGCGCACGTATTTAAAAAAAAAATACAAACACTACCGATACACACACTCACTGGCGAACCGGAATACAATCGTTTTTTGTAAATTGTATTAGAAATAAAAATTACGTATTTTTATCCTCTCCTCTGTATACCCATCATCAGGATGAGCCATATGTAGAAACAATTATTGCACCAAGAGGCCACCTAAAATAAAAAACAAAAAAAAACAAAAACAAAAACAAAACACACACACACATAGAAATGCTGCTATGACGACTGGTATGTTTCCGCCATAATGCATGGTTCACCTTGTAAGTTTACATTGTAGTCAATGGGTCAAGAGCCGAAAAATGGGTTGTTGGTACCACCCGAGGTGGCAAAACCTTATTGGTGTCATTTTGTTTGTCGCACATAGATACGCTTGTCAAGCTATGATAGCATTTCCAAATGAGTAGCTGTGACGGAGAACCGTGCTGTGCCTTGGTGAAACCAGGGTGGGGTGGAATAAAAGTGTCCATTAGGGACATGAGAGTTGGAGTTGGCAAACATGGCGTGAACAGTTGCAGTCATTCGGTGCTGATCCAAGAATGTTTTGTCGGTGTATGACAGATGTTATGTCGGTGCTGACGGGTGTTCTGTTGGTGCATGACATGTGGGGAACATGTCCGGGAAATGAACATACAAACAAGCCGTCTGTTGGTAGTATTTCGGTGTTTTGTACATCGTTGTAATGATTGATGCCGGTTGGAGGTACAGTATGTGTACTGTTCGCACTCATGTGAGATGTGTACACAGGGTAGCGAACGTAACAGTGTCGTTCGTTCGTAGCGGTATTGTACTGCGTGACATTGCATGGTATGTGTAATGGGGCTGCGTTAGCAGTGGTTGTGAATGGAAGTGCGATTCACGAAGCGATACGATGAGTATGCGATTCACGAAGCGAAACGATGAGTATGTTTTGCGCACTTGTACTGGTCTTCTCGCTAGCTGAATACCAGGGTTGCAGCATTGATTGCTGGAAAGGAAGGGTACGTATTATCGATTCCGTTATGTCATTTTATCAGATTAGTGTGTCACTTTCTGGTTATTTGGATTAGCATCGTTAGATGTGGCTTTGCGAGGAAATTGGCCTCGAGATATACGAGTGTTTGTTCGGTCTGAATTGCTTACACTATTCTCGTAGTTCGGTACGCAGTGGAGTGTACTGTAGGAAGTTGCGTTAGCGACGTAGTCTTGAAATCTAGTCGGAAAGCTAGATGTGAATAATCATGGCAGCCAAGTTCGATGCTGCAGAGTTTGTGAAAGACGTCACTCTTGGTAGACTGAGAGGGTTAGTGAAGCCCAATTGATTGAGGTTGCAACTCATGTAGATGCTGATATCAGAGAATGTAGTCGAAAGAAAGAAATCTTTGCAGTTCTGGTGAAGAAGCTTGAACTGGGTGGTGTAGAATATGAACACACAGACCAGAGTGAGAGTACAGATGAGATTGAGAGTGCTGGTAGAAAAACTGCTCCAAGTACTTCAACTACTACTAGACCGAGTGAGATGAGGGTTGATTCCACACAACTAGAATTGGCTAGATTGGAGTTAGAAAGAGAAAAAATGAAGGCAGAAAATCTGAGACTTGAACAAGAGTTAATGCAACGTCAAATTGAATTGACCCAGGAACAGGCCAGTAGCGTCCCAGGGGATAGGCCTAATGTTACTATGTCGAGACCAAAGACGCCCGATATTGCAAAAATGGCAAACACAGTCCCCCGCTTTGATGAAGAGGATGTAGACTCTTTCTTTTTCTCCTTTGAGAGAATAGCCAGGAATTTGGAGTGGGAGAAGAAATATTGGTCTCAATGATAGTACAACAAAAGCTCAGAGGCAAGGCACATTCAGTGGTGTCTGCTCTCTCGGATGAGGAGGCAAATAACTGTGACACAGTTAAGGAAGCAGTCCTTCTTGCCTATCAGTTAGTCCCAGAAGCCTACAGGCAAAAGTTTCGGGGATAGGCCTAATGTTACTATGTCGAGACCAAAGACGCCCGATATTGCAAAAATGGCAAACACAGTCCCCCGCTTTGATGAAGAGGATGTAGACTCTTTCTTTTTCTCCTTTGAGAGAATAGCCAGGAATTTGGAGTGGGAGAAGAAATATTGGTCTCAATGATAGTACAACAAAAGCTCAGAGGCAAGGCACATTCAGTGGTGTCTGCTCTCTCGGATGAGGAGGCAAATAACTGTGACACAGTTAAGGAAGCAGTCCTTCTTGCCTATCAGTTAGTCCCAGAAGCCTACAGGCAAAAGTTTCGAGGATATAGGAGAGGTTCGGGACATACCTACGTAGAGTTTCAGAGAGAAAAAGAAATTCTGTTTGATCGATGGGTTCGATCAATGAAAGTAGAGCTCACTTATGACAATTTGAGAGAGATAGTGTTGATGGAGGAGTTCAAGAAATCGACACCTCCAGATTTGAGAACATATTTGGAAGATCGAAGAGTACATGATGTAAAGAGTGCAGCAGTTACCGCTGACCAGTATGAGTTGACACATAAAGTGAAAACAAAAAGTCCTGAAGGAAAGAGGAAGTTTGATCAGTTGAGAAATCCTTACACTCAAAAGTGGCACAGTAGTCATAGTGAACGCAGGGATAAAGTAAAGACTGAATCACAGAAAGAGCGACCAAAATCGCCACGGCCTCAATACAAAGAAGTGAGATGCTTTTTCTGTGGGAAAACGGGTCACATTAAGTCCGAATGTAGGCGATTGCTGGAACAGAATGAAGCAAAAGAAAAACAAAAGCAAAAAGCAACACATGGTTTAGTCCATGCAGACACACGTACACACAACAGTTCAGATGCTGAAACAAAAGAGAAACAGTACCAAGCAGCCGCCAATGGTTTTGTTAAGTCAAGTGTAAGTGATGAACAGCGTCATCCAAATGTTGTGAAAAGCAGTGTCTCAAAAATGACAGATACGTGTTCAAGTGGTCGTGTAGATGAAAAGTACAAGGACTTCATTTCCAAGGGTACAGTTACCATTGCTGAATTTAGAGTATCGGTTGTCATCCTTCGTGATACTGGAGCTACACAGTCCCTCATGGTAGGTGATATGAAGAGTATGCCCCATAGACTGTAACACGGGTAGAAAGGTACTGATACATGATGTCAACGGAGGAACGCAGGCGGTCCCTCTATTCCGAGTGAATTTGGATAGTGAACTGATTTCAGGGGAAGTGATTGTGGGTATTGTTCCATTTCTCCCCATGGATGGAGTTTCCTTTTTGCTTGGTAATGACCTTGCAGGAGGTCGAGTGAGTGTCCTTCCGGTTGTTTCCGAAGTCCCAGTGTACGAGCAGGAAAGCGAAAAACTGGTCGATGAATTCCCAGAAGTATTTCCAACATGTGCTATCACCAGGTTTCGAGCAAGTGAAGCAGAGCGTGAGAGAAAGGAGTCTGAAAGTGAAATTTCTCTTGGTGACACATTCTTTGGAAAGGTGACTAGTGAAGGTGAAAGAGAACAAAGTTGGGAAGAAGGTGTGTTCAGTCAGCCGGCTTTAATCAAAGCACAGATGGAAGATGAGGAGTTGTTGAAGTTGAGAGAGGGTGCATTGACTGTAGATGAGGCGAAGGGAGTGCCAGAATGTTTCTATGTAAAGGCTGGTGTTTTGATGAGGAAATGGCGTCCTCCAGATCGTCCCGCAGATGAGGACTGGACGGTTGTCGACCAGATAGTTGTTCCTCCGCCGTATCGAAAGGAAATTTTACATCTTGCACATGAAATTCCAATGGCCGGACACATGGGTGTCAAGAAGACTGTGTGTAGAATCAGAACTCATTTCTTCTGGCCCAAGATGAGAAAGGATGTGTCTGAATTTTGTCGAACGTGTCATGAATGTCAAGTGGTAGGAAAACCACAACATGCCATTAGATCTGCGCCGTTGATTCCTATTCCGGCTTTTGAGGAGTTATTTAGCCGTGTGATGGTAGAAGATGTAGGTGCAGTTGCGAGTGAGAGTGTCGTACACAGTGCTGAGAAAAGTGCGGAAGAGTTTGAACATGATGCTCCAGATTCTCAGAGTGTGAGTTTCAAGTCAGGAATGATCCCGCGAGTAGAGAACTCAAAGGCACTAGAAAATCCAGAGTTACTGCTCAGTCATTTGTCTGATTCGGAGAGGCAAGATGTTGTCGACATCTTCCAGGAATTTCCGGAGGTTTGCAGTGATACATTGGGCTGTGCGAAAGACACTGTTCATACGGTTGATGTGGGTGAAAATGCACCCATAAAGCAGCATCCATATCGGATTCATCATGCTAAGAGAGAACAGGTTGATAGGGAGATAGATTTCATGCTTGCAAATGGAATCATAGAGCCCAGTAACTCAAACTGGAGTTCCCCAGTAGTGCTAGTCCCAAAGTCAGACGGAACGTCCAGGTTTTGTATAGATTACAGGAAGGTCAATACCATAACCAAGACTGATTCGTTTCCGCTTCCTTTGATTGAGGAATGTATTGATCGGGTAGGAAGTGCTGAGTATGTCAGCAAATTGGATTTGATGAAAGGGTATTGGCAGGTGCCATTAGACAAAGATGCAAGAGAGATCTCGGCGTTTGTCACGCCCTCCGGGTTATACCAGTGTGGTGTCATGCCCTTCGGGATGAAAAATTCCCCCGCAACTTTTCAACGGATGATGAATCGAGTTATTGCTGGTCATGATAACTGTGTTGTCTATATAGACGATGTGTTGGTTTTCAGCAATACGTGGGAGGAGCATGTTGCTCATCTTCGAGAGCTGTTCCAGAGGTTGTCACATGCAGGACTCGTGGTGAATCTGGCCAAATGCGAGTTCGGGAAAGCTTGTGTGACTTACCTAGGTCACAAGGTAGGCCGAGGTAGCGTCGCACCACGAGATGCCAAGGTCCGAGCCATCGTGGACTTCCCAGTGCCGGCATCGAAACGGGAGCTTCAGCGCTTCTTGGGAATGTGCGGATTCTACCGGAGATTCGTCCCCAACTTCAGTCACCTGGTGGTGCCCTTGACGGACCTGTTGAAAAAGGGTACAACGTTCCAGTGGTCGGCGAGCTGCCAGGATGCAGTCCAGAAGCTGAAGGCCGTCCTCATGAACGATCCCGTGCTCATCGCACCGAACTTCGAGAGGAGCTTCCAGCTAGCTACGGATGCTAGTGACCGAGGAGTAGGAGCCGTGCTACTTCAGGATGACGACAACGGACACAGCAAACCCGTGTGTTTCTTCTCCAAAAAACTGAATCGCCATCAACAAAAGTATTCAACTGTGGAGAAGGAATGCCTCAGTGTCGTTCTAGCCGTGCAACATTTCGAAGCGTATTTGGACGGTGGAAGAGACATCGTGGTGTACACTGACCATAACCCATTGACATTCTTAGAACGCTTCAAGCACAAGAATCAGCGTCTCTTCCGTTGGAGTTTGATTCTCCAACCGTACCCACTGAGAATTGTGCACATAGCAGGAAAGGACAACAAATTAGCAGACTCTTTGTCGCGAGTTTGAAACTGTGCGCGCGCTGATAATGTTGCCGAAAGATAATAATCTCAAATCTAGAGTGAAACCTAAATCAAGCTGAACATTTCAAACAGGACTCAAAACAGACAAGAAACTGATGTTGATTTTTTTTTTGTATATGACAAAGTATACATGTGTTTATGTATTTTCGTTCAGTTTTCTTCCTTTCCCAAGGATCTGTGAAGGAAGAAATTGTATTTATGTTAATCATGTTTGTTTCAAACGAAAACAGTATATGTGAGTGATGCTATGAAGTATGAGAAAGTACTAGTACACAATATTCTGTCTTTATAAGAAGATATTACTTGACAATTTTTTGATATGTTACTCGCCAAGCATTATATGATATTTTGAAAACCCAACATTACAGGAAGCGCCAGGATACAATATCTGTGGTGTGTAAGATTACAGTGAAAGTTGTGCTTCAGTTGCACACTTGTACATGTATTTTGATTTCATTCAATATATCCCAAAGAATCAAAGGATTCAGATTTGTATGTGTACCGATACGTTACCGAGTTAATGCTAGCAAATGCAAAAACAGTATAGCAAATTACAATCGGCCAGTCACAGGAAAACTGTTGATCAAATTTTGAGTTTTATGTCAACCGATTTGCGTTAAAACACAAGAATTTGTGTTGTTTTGTATAAATGAAAAAGTGTTGAGTGACAGTGAGGCGTAAAGAAGCCAAGATATAATGTCACTTTTGTAAATTAATAACCTGTATTTGTATTTCGTTACAGAGTGACAGAGTCACATATGTGTGTCGAGTATGATCTCGATATTTTCCAGAGTTTGCACATACATTGTATATTATAACATGCTAACGAGTGACAAAACATTTATGTGTGCAGTGACAAAGAGAAATGTCCGGTGGTTACATTTTTGTTTTTGCTTTGGTTAACTTATGACGCAGAGTTGACATAAGTTTAAGATGTATTAGCAAGTACATTGAATAGATGTACACGTGTGTCATAGTGTTTAAATACGATGTTGTTAAAAACTGTATAATCAAGAAATGTGTGCTGTTACCACATTCAGTGAAACTCCAGTGAAAGTTTGTGTTGGAAAAACAGACATATCTTTGCAACAGTCAAAACAATTTCGTGAAGAAAGTGTATTTTTGGTTTTCACATTGAAAGATGAAGTGTATGTGTTACCAAAAACAAAATACTATTCATGCCTGAAGTTATGTAAGTTTATTGGTCAAGTATGTGAGGATATAATTACAGTCGAGACTACCAGAAAGCACAGTCTCAGTCAAAATATTGATACTACTGGAGAAATGATTGATTACATTTGGTGTAATCTTTCCAGATTATGTGCACCCATATGTGCACGCTTTGAAAACAGTTTCATAAAATCATGTGTATTACTGTAGACTGTTGATTTGTGTATTTACATGTTTTGTACGGGGCTTGTCAAGTTTTCATATATTGTTCTAAAAGTGGACAATTGATGCCGGAGTTAACTGATTCTGATGAGGTTAAAAAAATCAGTAATCATAAGTGTAGTATGCCAGGTGATGTTTTAAGAAAACAACACAAAACTAAACTAATACGTGTAGTAAGCAAGAACAGTGAAGCAAGCCTTACAACGAAGGTGTTTATAGTCGAAAAGTTACATTCATAACTTTCCTCTTGTTGGGGGGAGGTGTGACGGAGAACCGTGCTGTGCCTTGGTGAAACCAGGGTGGGGTGGAATAAAAGTGTCCATTCGGGACATGAGAGTTGGAGTTGGCAAACATGGCGTGAACAGTTGCAGTCATTCGGTGCTGATCCAAGAATGTTTTGTCGGTGTATGACAGATGTTATGTCGGTGCTGACGGGTGTTCTGTTGGTGCATGACAGTAGCTTAGTCATGATAAATGAATTTTTAACCAATTTGGTCTCGTTTTTATATCCCTATACTTCTGAATCGAAACTAACCGCTATACATTAATACGAGCACTGCCTTCTGTATGTCCACATGTGTCCTGTTGTAAACGCGGTGCGCTTAGTCTTTATTCAAGGCAGGGTTATGATGTCCACAGCTGTCACGCGGTGCGCTTAGTCTTTAAACTAGAACAATGTACCGTTATCATATCTAAAGTTCCTAATAAAAGGGATTATCTATACTGTTTTTATACCACCCTCTCAACAAATACATCAGTTTTAAACAAACATCACTCTGTTCATTTACAACATTATTAATTATAATGTATTGTAGTGTATCGGTACATTGTTTTTGCATAATCTTTCATTGTTGGATGGAAATAAAGCGACATTGGCGTGGTATTAGCGTTTTCAACGTAGCGTTTTCCCCGGAAAATGATAAATACAGTGTAATTGAAAAATACGCTAAATTTCACGAGAAATTGCTTTTTTGTTGTTGTCGTTTTTAGATAAAAGAATATATACTGTATTATAAGCTTTGGATATTCCCTTCGCCGTCTTGAATATTAGACTAAGCGCTGTGGACATCATAACCCTTGGATATTCCCTTCGCTGCCTTGAATAAAGACTAAGTGCACCGCGTTTACAACTACAGAACACCTGTGAACATACAGAAGACAGTGCTCTTCTTTGTATAGCGGTTGGTCTCGATTCAGAAGTACAGGGATATAACAACGAGACCAAATTGGTTTAAAATTCATTTACTATGACTAAGCTACTCATTTGGAAATGCTATCATAGCTTGATAAGCATATCTATGCCTGACAAACAAAATGACACCAAAAATGTATTGCCACCTCAGATGGTACCAATATTTGGCCTGGCCCATGGACTAATGTACAATGTCTTGACGTGTGATGACAGTTTCACATAATACCTATCAGAAAACATTAAAATGACAGGTTTGTCACAAATTTGCTGAATGCTCACTTTCGTTGAAGTAGGTTTAATTGGATAAATGGCTATTATTGTATAAAAGCGCGTGTATTTGAAGATTCATGGATTTTTACTTAACTTGTGACCCTTTCATAAGTTAAAGACCAATATTGAAGGGAATAAATGTTCGTAAAATTCGTTTGTAGATGAAATATATGTTGGTAATTGACCAATAATGCAAAAAGTTTGGCTCAAATCCCCGCAAGCATCTAGATATCCGCTATTTGCAAGTCCCAAACATCCCCCTCCCTCCCCCTCGAAAACCAGCCACAGTACGGGACTCCAAAAGTTGTGACGTCACGCCAGGGTAGTTAGAGCCACGGGCCCTGGATGCTCTGTAGAAAAGCATTTGGCATCGGGAAAGAATTTCTGTCAATTTTTTTTCAAAGTCTGAAATCTCTGCTATTTATACTTTTGACACCAACTCTTTACTGTTTGTCTACACTTAATAGTATTATCATGAACTGCTTCTTCTCAAACAATTATTTTGTATTACTATGATCTGCAACAAGCCCAAATTTCACACAATTATCACAATTTTCTCCTCATAGTTTTGGTGCGAAAGTAGATCCGGTCGGCCGTCGGTCGGTATGACGTATCACCTCGCAGCTCGTATCGTATGCATTGTACGTACGTACGTACGTGCGGTTCACATTTGTATCATCGTAACTTTTTCATAGCGGTTCGTTTCGAAATTTCGCGTCGATCAATTTTGAGCTTTCACTCCTTCCGAAAATGGCCGAGAACAGTGAGTTAGATCAGAGTGATCTTTTTATGGACTTTGAGGAGTACGTTAGTGAAGAGGAAGGAAGCGACAAAAGCAGAGAAGGGGACGAGAATACAGACGAGGACGATGGAAGTTGGGAAGATGTAAGCTGGGGAGAGGACGATGGAGAAGTGGGAGAGCAAGGTGCTGTCGACGTCAATCCAGCCGGGGAAGCAGCGGCAGGGCCACGGGTGCCGCAACCCTATTGTCATGAGCCGCTGCCTTTCGATGGAGATGGAATGGCAAACGACGGGGATGCTCCTCGTCTCGATTTTGATCCAGAACGGCTTTTGAATAACAATTGGTAAGTTCGAAACATGTCTTGAGCTGCAGGCGTCTCGGAGTTAGTGCAGTTTTCACTGCGGGCGATGTGAGGAAACTACTAACTCCTAAAGCCTCTAGTCTAGAGACTAGACTATTTTCTAACTAACAATTCAGCTCATTTTTTGTCCAGATTTAGCTTTTCATCAAACAGTCTTAATGTACGGGCCTACGGCGCGGCCCTAAGGCTAAACGGTCAGCCCCTGACCACAGACACTAGACAGATAGGAGTCCCTGTAAAAAGGCTGTATGCTATTATGTGTGCGCTTCATCGATGATACTGCTACGTAGTACAATGTACAGGCATGTTTACGCTACTAGTACTGTGCAAAGAGACGATAGATTGCTGTGTACTGTAGCATGCAGTGTGCACCGCGCGCTTCCCGCACCGATGCTACATTCCCCCGTGACTACGGTACTACACGTACAGTCACAGCTGTACTACGTATTTGAGTGCTTGTACTCGCAGTCGAGCCGCTCGCTACGTCGCTTGTCGTACACTGGCATAGCAAGCTATGTAGCAGAGGCTTTGAATGAAAGCAGTGAATGTGTACTACAGTAAAGTAACCTGCTGCGGAGCGCGAATTTAAGAACCCGCGAATACGTTTTCGAGCCGCTCAGCGCGAAAAATTAATCGCGCGAAAATATTGACGTTTACAGTAGGTCATTTTGCCGTTTTGCTTCTAGCCTATAGCTAGCTAGAGCGAGTCGCCGTGCATGGCCGTGGCCACCTGAGCAGCGGAGCCTCGGCCGAGGGCTCCCCTCTCGTACCGTCCGCACCGTACCGCGCGCGCGCTGGCACGTACAGAGTCGCATCACTCGCGGATTAATCTTTTACGCGGGACGTTATTTTTCCAACCAAAATAAAACTAAAAAAGTCCTCTCAAAATTCTAAATTTTCTGAATATTATGTGATGTATCAAAAAATCGTTCACTAGAACATTTTTTTCTAATAATTCTTAAACAAATTAGAACATAAAATCCATCATAAGAGAGCGATATGACGCAATTTTAAAGCTTTGACAGCACTGCATTTGCGTGGACATAAGAGGGAATACCCTTACGTGACATCATAATCTAGGGGTCTTGACTCAACGGGGAATAAGGCTTCGATATTTTGACGAAATTTGAACGCATATTCCTCAAAAACCAACCTTTTTAGGGGTTTGAAAGATGTGAGATAGGAAAGTATGGTTAATAAGCCTTTCAAAAAAAAAAAGTCCAGTTTTGGCGATCGGCTTCTTTTGTGAACTTTAAGGGAAAAAGTGAAATTTAGCACTTTCACTAGACCTTGAACCTTTTGACCTTTGACCTCATGGCCAGGTTACTTCCAATAGAATCTCTTTGGGTAATACTTGCATACATTAAGTTTCAAGAAAAATCCTACAAGCATCGCATCTGGGGAGATAAGAGGAAAATGGTGAAATTTGGAGTATTTAACCTTGACCTCTGACCCATGAACCCTACATTCCCTACATAATCACTGCCAGTCAGTGCATGCATGTACTAAGTTCCATGAAGATATCTTGAACCATTTGTGAGATATGGAGAGAAAGTGAAATCTAAGTTAACATTTTCACTTGAACTTTGACCTTTGACCTCACGACACAAAACTCTTTGGAGAATCTTCATTTGGTCGTAGTTCATGTATACACGAAATTTCAAGAAGTACCTTCAGGCATTGCATAGATATGGGGGAAATACTGTAGTTAATTTTTTGGCATTTGACCTTTTTGACCTTTAACCTTGAGCACGTGTGCCCAACAGTTGACAGTAATGATGTTGATAGGCATAACGTCACCAACTCATACATAATATACATGGCTGCCAAGTTTCATTAAAGGCATAATTTACCATTTGCAGATGAAACAATAACTTAGCATTAGTGCTTAAAATAGTTCTAGAATGTGAGTTAGGGATTGAAAAAACCACAGTAAAAATTTGAATCAGTAAAATCAGAGTTAAGTATTGTTAAATATACAAAACGTGAACAGTAGTTATAATAATAATGTTTCCGGACTTTAGGAGAAATTTTGCGAAGAAATAATGTTTCCCAGAATATGGCGAACTAAAGGAGTATTGTCATAGCTCCAAGGATATACGGTTTTGAATAGGTAATAACAAGAAATAATCTTCATTCGATAAATCATTTCATCAACGCTCAGAATTGACATTTCCCATTGGGTAGCAGAAGGACAGCTTTAGACTTTCGAGAGCAGGCCGGCACGGATGACGAAAGCAGTTTCGCCCTTTATATTGGTGCACTTGTTGCATAACATTTATATCTGATTTCCACTCTTCCTAATGAGCGATGGTAACAAATAACCTCGAATTAACATGAAATTTATGTTACGGATCTGACGTCACCGTTTTCACCTTTTTCGTGTCTCATGTATTTGATTCCTCTAACCCATAACACATATCTCTTGGTGGAAACTTCGTGATATCGCACATTGAGAACGTGCAATAATTAACTGGTATGCAAGTTATATTACTCAAGCATTATTCTAAATTAGACCAAATCAATGTCGTAAAATCATTCTTTTGGGATCTTACCCTGTTTGAACTCAAACCCTTCACATGAAGCTGACAAAATCAGTTTCATCCAGAATATTGCTATAATAAAGGGTTTATAGACCCTTTCGATATACCTAAAATGAAATAAGGCTCATAATTCCTAAAGTTTATTTGTTGATCTAGAATGATATGTGGGTTGATATTCCGAAGGTGTGATAGCCTGAAATGAAATTGCGTTTGTTTTTTCAAAGGTTCGTTAATACGAAAATGAAACAAGCTCCGGTTTTCCAGTGATTCATTCATTCAAAATGTAATAAGGTTTGTTAATCCCAGCATGAATTAAGCTTCGTCAATCCAACAATGAAGGTTCGTTAATCCGAACACTATATCCCTTGTGGAGAAGTTGGTACTGTCGAGATGAGGTAGGGTCATTGTTTCTGTAGATTAGTTATTTGAGGGTGGGAAGGGGCTGATAATGATCAAGGGTGTACACAGTAGTCTTTCAAAGGGTATCATCAGTATACACGCATGCGTGACTTTTTTTTTTTTGGGGGGGGGGAGCCCTTAGGTGGCCTCTTGTAATATTCGTTTCTATAATAATACGTCATGCATGGTCATCATAATGATGCCATAAATGACTATGGGAGCATGATACAGCGGAGAGGGACAAATTGTTCATGTTTCCATGAAAAATGCAATTTGCAAATTGTACGATTGTATTCCAGTTCGCCAGTGAGTGTTTCGGGGAGTTTGTGTATTTTCCATATCTCTCTCCCTCTCCCCCACCCCCCCCCCCTCTCTGCTTTTGTTCAATTTTCATTGCGTAATAGGACTATCACACCTTTTGTTATGTTCAAATTAATTAGGTGATACGCTATCAGCGTATCACCTATTGTGATTGTCAAAATCTCTCTTTATTTTTAGGTGATACGCTATCAGCGTATCACCTATTGTGATTGTCAAAATTTCTCTTTTTTTTTATTCTTCTTTCTTTCTGCCACATTTTGTGTCGTCAATATCTCAAGAATGACATTACGAAATAACATGACATTTTCAGTCAACATGTCTCATGACAAAATCTAGCCACAATAAGGTTTTCATGACAGTAACATATCTATGACGTCATCTAGGCGCCATTTTGTGATTTTCGGACTTTGTCACATGATCGATCATAACTTCATAACTAGATGTCATTTCTGTATCATTTTTGGTGGACATGAAGTTCAGGTCACGCTCTATCTTACTTTTTAACGTTAGTTACACAGGTCATCATTACGCGCGCGTAAGCGCGCGTCAAAATTTTAAAAGGCTCAAAACGACTTCCCAATGGGAAATCTCGAAGTTTCAGACAATTTCAAGCGTTTCAAACATTTTCTCGCGTGCGCGTCCGTCCGCGCAATTTCGCGCGCAGAGCCCGTAAGCAACATGAAAATGCAATTTTTTTGACTGATTTGGATTCCTTATACTTTGAGTAACAATATCCATTGATTTCCGATCGATTTCGACCTATAACAAAGGAATGCACTGGCGTCAAAGTTGAAATTCCGCGTGCGCGTCTTTCTGCAAATATAGTGAAAAAACATGTCTTTGTTTATTTCGCCATAGCTCTTTAAATCGTCCGTTGACCCTATATTTCTATTGCATATTACAAAAGTATATGAATTGGAAATAACATTCCAAGTATCAATATTGCCAGGAAAGCGCGATGACGTCATCATATCGTAATTTTAAATAAAAAAAGTGGAATTATTTTTTTTTGAGGTACTGTTTCAGACATTCATTTGCTCGTATCTCTGTTGTTTAAGCTCAATATTATCCCAAATTTAGATATGTTGTACTTTGAACATTTGCCTCTCAAGTCCATGTGATGGTTTTGAAATACGATGACGTCATCATACCAGAAATTGTGATTAAAGGTAAAGACTCAAATTCAGACAAGTTTACGTGTTATGTCTATGGGAGGTGATTTTTTTTTAAACCATGCATTGACTTGACAACGTTTAAGCACCTTTACCTCATCTTATTTTGCTCCATTTCCTCTGAAACATACGTATGTTGTAGCTGAGACAATAAGCTTTAGTAATCGTGCATTTTATGTTTTAAAATCTCCTCATTAGGTTGATAATTTTGTAGTTTAAAACTGAAAATGAGAATGCAATCTGTACAGAACGATTCCCAATTTTTCTTTGCAACTGTATATTGATCGAATCCACGCTGCCACTTGTGAGAAGTTGAATAGCGCCATCACAAGTCAACTAGTCACGATAGTATTATTATATATTTAAGTTTCGCACTCAATCTTCAGGACAGCTGTGTGGCGTAATCGCTTAGCGCTGGGTGTTCATAACGCCATACCGGTAGGCGAGAAGTTCGACTCCCGCAGGACTTTTCCCGATCTTTTTTTTTTTTTTTCGGCAGGTCAGCTTTACTCCGATGTCATTTGTCATATTATTTTATCAAGTGTACGTAACCCATGAACACGGCTGCTCTATTTCCCTTGTTTTGTATTGGAGTTTGGAGATTGGGTTTGCTTCATTAATTTTGTCACACTTAATGTTGTAAATTGCCCCTTGTTACAGTGTCCCGCTTGCCACCTTTCGTTTGCTCTTTCCTTTTCTCTTCATTGGTTATTGTTATACTGTAACAGGATAGGTAGGAACATGTACGTTTAGATAACTGGCAGGAATGGGAGCTGAATTGATTAACTCTAGTCCAGGTGTATGGCGTCTCGCTCATCTCTTTGAAATTCCAGGTTGTTATTGTTTGACCCAATAACGGAGACGTAGACAGGTTTTATGTTGCTATAGAGGTATCTTGTGCCACATGAATGGAAGGCATCACTGTTTAGTAGTAGTAATGAACTTTTTCATGTTGTAAATGATATAAAGATATGAATTTCACATCCAATCTTCGGGACAGCCGTGTGGCTTTATAGTCGCTTAGCGCGCTGCATGGTCATTATGCACTACCTTAGGACGAGATGTTCGAGACCCGCAGGACGCTATTATTTTTTTCTCTCTCTCTTTCTTTGTTTTTCTTTTGGCAGTTCAGCTTCATTCCAATGTCATTACCCCACGACACACAGTCACTTAAGTTCCTTTTTTTTTTGTCGGAGGCTGGAGGTTGGATTTGCTTCATTTATCATACGTAATGTTGTAAATTGCCTTTGGTATACAGTGCCCCGCTTGCCACCTTTCGTTTTCTCTTTCCTTTTCTCTACGTTTGTTCCTGTTACACTGCACAAGACAGGTCGGGAAATAATTTACATAACTCAACTGGAGCAGGAATGGCAACTGAATAAATTAACTCTAGGCCAGGTGTATGGCGTCTAGCTCATCTCTTTGAAATTCCAGATTGTTATTGTTTGACCCTATAGCGAAATTGTAGACAGGTTTTATGTTGCTATAGAGGTATCTTGTGCCACATGAGTAGAAGGCATCACTGCTTAGTAGTAGTAATGAACTTTTTCATGTCCCTCCATGTCAGTTATAGGGGTTATAGGGGTTGTGTGTCTATCTGCCAAAGAAAAGGAAAACTTATTTTCGTCATGGCTGTTTCTTTATACGTAGCCGTAGGTGATGAGTGTTGTTGGTATCTGAGCAGTGAATAACACAACATCAGGCTGAAATCCCCCTTATATACTCGCTAAGCGTTCAATTGATATTTATCATCTTGATTTATGTAGTCAATCACTGCTAATGGACGGTTACAGAATTATGTTATGACACCTTTCACTGAAAGTTTGTAAAGCAAAGTTTGTGGACAAGGCAAGCAATTGTACATGAATAATACCATTGATTTCAGAGGGAAATTATGGTATACCTAAATTAATGTAAGGGTATCATTGCTTTGGAATTGCTGAGACAATATTATCTTGGCACGAGGGCTTCCACTTCTAATAACTGATCCCTTTGAAGATGTTTCAGTCACGGGTGATCGTCATGATTCACCTTTCACGTAGCAGGTATACGTTCCACACTCTTAGTTCGAGAAGACTTACCATCATACTTCAAATTGTGATTAAAGGTAAAGACTCAAAATCAGACAAGTTGACGTGTTATGTCTATGGAAGGTGATTTTTTTTTTTAACCATGCATTGACTTGACAACGTTTAAGCACCTTTAATTCAGCTGATTTTGCTCCATTTCCTCTGAAACGTAAGTATGTGGTAGCTCAGACAATAAGCTGCAGTAATCATGCATTTTATTTTTTCAAATCTCATCAGGTTGATAATTTTGCAGCTAAAAACTGAAAATGAGAATGGAATGTGGACAAAACGATTCCTGAATCATCTTTCACATATAAGCTTACGTTCCTCATATTTTCTCGTCAAGACGTACATGGCCGAGAGGATAAAGGCGACGTCACAAGAGACGTGAGGTTGCACACGTACGGGTTCGAACCCCATAAGAGCACGAAACAAAATACTTATATCTTTTGCTTTTTTCCTTTTATGGAGTATTCACCTTCGTCCATGTAGAAATCACGTTTTCATGTAAACGTACACACACACACACACACACACACACACCCACCCACACAATATATCCCTTTGTTTTGTGTTTGAGACCACATAGCTTTGACAGGCAACTTGGACTTGAAATTACAAATGTTAAAGTGAAGATGACTCTTAAAAGACCGCATGGCCATGTTTGATTTTTTGTTGTTTTTTTTTTTTGCAATATAAAGACCTATTGGTAAATATTCATTCACATATCCTTTCCAATCAACTTGCTTGGACACGCCGACACCAAACGAAATTTTCAATTAGTTGCATGACAGAAACAATTTCATCTGAATTATGTAGGACTGTATAAAGAATTGGACTTCACGAACATTTCTCAATATTACTTCAAGTCGCTACTTAACATTATTTTCGTTGTCGATCACTGAAAATGAGAATGGAATCTGGTTGAAACGATTCCCGATTTATCTTTGTAACTGTATATTGATCGAATCCACGCGGCCACTCGTGGGAAGTTGAATAGCGCTATCAGTCACTTGACGTATATAGCCAAAAAACTGAATATCAATGTATAGCATACATAGATATATTTAAGTTTCGCACAAGATCTTCGGATCTTCCGTGTGGCAGATTTGCTTAGCACGCTGCGTGTTTATAATGCCCGACCGGAAGGAGAGAAGTTAATCGAGTCCCGCAGGACTTTTTCCTTTTATTTGTTTTCTTTTTTTTTTCCTGCAGTTCAGCTTCACTCTGATGTCACGAACACAGCTACTCTATTTCCCTTGTTTTGTATTGGAGTTTGGAGGTTGGGTTTGCTTCATTAATTTTGTCACACGTAATGTTGTAAATTGCCCCTTGAATTAAAACAGTACCCCGCTCGCCACCATTCGTTTTCTCTTTCCTTTTCTCTTCATTTGTTCTTGTTGTCTTATGTAGCAGGATATTTAGGAACGTGTACGTTTACATAATTAACAGGAATGGGAACTGAATTAATTAACTCTAGTCCAGGTGCATGGCGTCTCGCTTATCTCTTTGGAATTCCAGGTTGTTATTGTTTGACCAAATGACGGAGTTAAAGACAGGCAGGGAAGGAAGTGACGTGATATTGCTTCATAATGAGGAATTTCGGGCAACACCTTTCCAAGTGTAGTGATTATGACGGGGTTCTCTGTCGTTTATTTTCGTCATGGTTGTTTCACTAGTTCAGCCATAGGTGACATATGTTGTTGGCATCTGGGAGAATAGAACAGATCTGTACCAAACTGGAATAGCCCTATAAGCAATGTGGTAAGCGTTCAATTTTTTGCATTATCTTTCTTCTTTAAAGTCAGTCACTACTGATCGAAATACACAATATAATATGACACGTTCTACTGGTAGTTTAGGAAAAGGGAGTTAATGCACGATGCAATGATAAATGTGCTACCATTGATTTTAGAGACGTCATTGTGGTGTGGTACTGGTGATGGTAAGGGAACCATAGATTGCTTTTAAAGTAATGAGACAATCATTGGACCTTTGCATCAAGACCGTATTCCCATCTAGAATATAATGCATGTTCGTGCGGCGTTGTTTTTTTTTTTTTAAATCCTGACGTGGGCATTTTCTTTTTCTTGTTTTTAATTCAAGAATGTTATATCTAAATGTGTTTCTTTCCCCTAACATTTTTTTTTTGTTGAATATAAAGTTGGACGTTCCGTGACCGAATAGAAAAGCAGCGATTTAGTTACAGTTTCAATGCATCTTGTTTACCATCGTCTCATACATTAAATTGATGGTTTTTATATTTGACATGGTCTGTCTATTTGCCAGTTTATGCTTATAAAACACTGCTATAACAACTAATACTTTTGCTTCACTTGTCACACGCAATTATATGGATTGCAGTTGTGCTTGCAGTTTTCCTTTTGCCACCTCTCGTATTTCTCTCCCCCTTTCCCTCACTTTGGTTTTGTTATACTGCAGATGGGAATGAGTACAATAACATAACCCAACTTGAGGTAGGAATGAGAACTGAATAAATTAACTCTAGGCCAGGTGTATATAGCGTCTCGCTCATATCTTTGAAATTTCAGGTTTTCATTGTTCGACCAACGGAGTTGAAGACAGGCTTTATGTTGCTATAGAGGTATCTCGCGCCACACGAATGGAATGCATACGCTGTTTAGTATTAGTAATGAACTTTTTCATGTCCATCCCTGCCAATAAAAGTGTGTTTGACGAGGTTCTGTGTCATTCTGCCTACGAGAAAACAAAGTTTTATTTTCGCCATGGCTGTTTCGCTATGCGTAGCCGTGGGTGATGGATGTTGTTGGCATGTGGGCAGTAAAGAACCGAGTATCATGCTATAATACCCCCCCCCCCCCCGTTAGGTTCTAAGCGTTCAATACGGTGATATATCTTTCTTCTTTATTATATCAATCACTGCCGATGGCATTACAGAATTATGTTATTACACGTTTCACTCAAAGCTTAAAAAACAAAGTTTATGCACGATACAAGTAATGGTGCATGAGTCCTATAGACCATTGATTTTAGGTGAGAAATTATGATATGCCTCTAGTAGGGGTGTCATTGATTAGGAATTAATAAAACGATTAAGCACTCCTTCCATTTCTAACTGTCCCCTTTGAATGTGTGTCGATCACGTGAGATCGTCATAAATTATCATCCACGTATAAGCTTACGTTCAAAGTGTACTCTTAGTTAGAGGAGACCTATAGTTACATGGTTAAAGGCGATGTCTCTTTCGCTGGAGCCGTACGTTTGGCCCATTTTTCTTTTGCCCTTTTCTCTTTAATTGAGGTATCACTTTCGTCCAGGATAAATCACATTCTCATGTAAACAGACTCACTTGCTCTATATCCCTTGTTTTGTATCGGAGGCTTCATTGGTTTTAATGCTGGTAAATCTCACAGGCTTGTATATAGCTGAAAGAGATCTCTGAACTGATCATTGTAATAGCAAGATTAGAGGGAGTCATATTGGTTATGTAAATAATGGTCAAAGGTCATGTTTCAAAAGGCCACTGTTAATGCCAGGATGGTTATAAACACTTAATTGTCATGTTTTATTTGTACGTGCCGAGGATCACTTGGACCCCGTTTACAGTGCGAGGCTCGGCCGCGGCTCGGCCGCGCCGAGCCCACCTTCATTTCGGTGTAAGCGCGCAAAAGGCCAAATGCGGGGCCAAAATTGGCCTCGCATTAGGCCACGCTCTGGAGGTGGTCTCGGCCGCGGTCGAGCCGCGGTCGCGCCCGACCTTTTTCGCAGTGTAAGCGCAAACTGGGCTAAATGCGCGGCCAATTTTAGTCTGGCTTCCAAACCCTCGCCTGTACTATTTCGCTATTCAGGATATTAACCACTTCAACGTCGAAAACTAGGATAGTTTAAGGTGGTTTTGTCCTCCAAAAGTTTTTCTCCTTCGGCAAAGGCCTTTGCCCGAACGGCGCCTTCGTCGCCACGGAATTCAGTTGGCAAAGGATCTGAAAACCAGACAATACCAAATTGCGTTTGTTTAAAAGTAGATCGCCACTACGACAAAATATTGATTGAAAGGTTTGAATCAAAAGTGCGGCCGAGCCCGGCAGTGTAAACGGACTAAATTGCGGGGCTCGGCCTCGCAATTGAGGTTGGCCTTGGCCGCGGCTCGGCCGCGGCTCGGCCCAGCCCCGCACCGTAAACGGGGTCTAAGTTTATGCACTGTACGTACTCAAAAAGTCCGTAAAACGACTTAGTCTCACACGCACAGAATTTCCACTTAGTTTGTGTGACAGAAAAACAAATGTGATCTGAATAATGTAGGCCCAAAAAAGTTCAACGAAGTATCTCATTATAACTTCAATGTGCTATATTACATTCTTTTCTTTGTCGATCACGGATGACCGACATCTGATGACCCCAAGCGTATCACCTAACTCGTCTTCAGTGTGACGAGTTTCATATCTCGTTTTTTATTCTTCTTTCTTTCTGGACAATTTTGTGTCGTCAATATCTCAACAATGACATTACGGAATGACATGAAATTTTCAGTCAACATGTCTCATAATAATATCTAGCCACAATAAGGTTTTCATGACAGTAACATATCTATGACGTCATTTAGGCGCCATTTTGTGATTTTCGGACCTTGTCACATGATCGATCATAACTTCATAACTAGATGTAATTTCTGCGTCATTTTCGGTGGACATAAAGTTCAGGTCACGCTCTATCTTACTTTTTAACGCTAGTTACCCAGGTCTTCATTACGCGCGCGTTCGCGCGCGTCAAAATTTTAAAAGGCTCAAAACGACTTCCCAATGGGAAATCTCGAAGTTTCAGACAATTTTAAGCGTTTCAAACATTTTCTCGCGTGCGCGTCCGTCCGCGCAATTTCGCGCGCAGAGGGCGTAACCAACATGAAAATGCAATTTTTTTGACTGATTTGGATTCCTGATACTTTGAGTAACAATATCCACTGATTTCCGATCGATGTTGACCTATAACAAAGGAATGCGCTGGCGTCAAAGTTGAAATTTCGTGTGCGCGTCTATGTGGAAATATAGCGAAAAACATGTCTTTGTTTATTTCGCAATAGCTCTTTAAAAAGTCCGTTGACCCTATGTTTTTATTGCATATTACAAAAGCATATGAATTGGAAATAACGTTTCAAGTATCAATATTTCCCGAAATACATTATGACGTCATCATATCATCATCTAAAATCAAAAAAGTGGAATTAATTTTTTTGAGGTACTGTTTCTAACATTCATTTGCTCGTATCTCTGTTGTTTAAGCTCAATATTATCCCAAATTCACATATGTTGTACTTTTAACATTTGCCTTTCAAGTCCATGTCATGGTTTTGAAATTTGATGACGTTATCATACTTTAAATTGTGATTAAAAGTAAAGATGCAAAATCGGACAAGTTTACGTGTTATGTCTATGGGAAGTGATTTTTTTTAAAACCATCCATTGACTTGACAACGTTTAAGCACCTTTATCTCAGCTGATTTTGCTTCATTTCCTCTGAAATTTAAGTATGTTGTAGCTGAGACAATAAGCTGCAGTAATCATGCATTTTGTTTTTTGAAATCTTCTCATGAGGTTGACAATTTTGCAGTTTAAAACTGAAAATGAGAATGGAATGTGGACGAATCGATTCCTGATTCATCTTTCACATACATAAGTTTACGTTCCTCATATTTTCTCGTCGAGACGTATGGCCGAGTGGTTAAAGGCGCCGTCTCAGAGACGTGAGGTTGCACTCGTGCGGGTTCGAACCCCACAAGATCACGAAACAAAATACCTAGCTATTTTACTTTTTTTTTTCTTCAATGGTGTATTACACATTCGTCCATGTAGAAATTACGTTCGTATATAAACGCACCTATACACACACACACACACACACAATATCCCTCTGTTTTGTGTTGGAGACCACATTGCTTCGACTGCTGCAGAATGTTGCATCCTGACTCTGTCAAATAGTATGTAATGACGACAACGGAGGTGTTGTACTTTGAGCAATTGTCTTTCAGGTCCATGTCATTGTTTTGTACTTTGATGACGTCATCACACTGAAAATTGTGATTAAAGGCAAGGTATCAAAATCAGCCGATTATAGGTTTTATGTCTGCGGGACGTATTTTTCCGAAATTGCCAGAAATGGCACAGCGACCTCAGTCGTTACAAGGCCGCATTTCCTTCTAGCAATGCAATACATGTTCACGCGGCCACAATTGTTGAGTGGGCATTGACTTTTTCCCCCTGTAATATCTACACATTTTTTTTCGGCCTTAGCGTTTCCGTGGATGTCCCGTGGCCGAGTGGTTAGAGAAACCGTTTTGCATGCACGCTCAATATAACTTCAAGGTGCCTATATCACATTCTTTTCTTTGTCGATCACAGATGACCGACATCTGATGACCCCAGGCGTATCACCTAACTCGTCAGTGTGACGAGTTTCATGTCTCGTTAAAATTTATTTCATTTTTCGAAAAGAACATAAACATAAACATAAACTTTTTGGGTAACAGAGAATAAGGTTGCATAATCAAAACAAAATAAATGGAGAAAATATAATTGCGGAACCTTGGAGTAACCATAACAATTAATTATTACAGTCTTTTGTCTCGAAAACAAGTCCACTTCATTTTCGGAATTTGAACTTTATTCGTTTTCGAATTAACGATCCTTCGAATACCTTCGACAAAGAAAATGAAAGAACACAGTATTGATAAAATCATGTCTAGAAAGATGGGGAAAAGTTTATTTCTGACAGATCTAAATAAATAAGTGCCTCTACGTAATCCGCAATAGCTTTCCTCTAAACGAGATATTTCTTTATTTTGCGTGTTGCGCCCCACTTTCCCAACATGTCGTTGTTTTTTTGTGCATCATCCACAAACTTGTTGGTGTTACTCAATTGAGCTTCACGTTTTTCTGCACAAGCATGCATTCCGAATGGACAAAAAAAAAAGAAAGATGTCCTCATCTCCATAATCATTTGTGTATAGAGAATGTCAATCAGCATCGACTTCCTTTCACTATAACTGTATCGCCATCTGTAAGACTGACGTCTCTTAATTACGGATTGCAAAGAATGCATTATGTTTCCCCGGGCCTTTGGCTTTGCAGGAATCCTTTTGTGTCGCAGATCTTCTCTTTTCCCTTTCACAGGAAATGTACCACGGACGGATTTTCCTATGACAGAGTGATCACCCATGCACGAAATGTATGTTTAATGTAGATGGTGTTTGTCAATAGAGATTGTTATCTTGACGGCAGATTTAATCTGTATTTAGCAAATATCTTAGTAGATTTGATATGAAAAAATAAAGTATTTTAAAGTGAAAAACATACCAGTGGGAAAAATTCATAAATCACACTTCCAAAACCGACAATGACAGTGGATATCTCGTAGACTTTATACAACAACAGTGAGAGGTTTGCATTCGGCAGTAATTTTGGAGTAGTTTCCATGTGCAGAACCCTCATGAATTTTCAAATGAATGGATAGTCGCATTGACTGCTAGCAATCTCTTATCTGAAGTAAGAGAAGATGTTATACACCTCAAAATGAATGGGAAAGAATGGCAAAATACTATGATAATGTGAAAGAGACGGGGAAATTCTATTTTCCCTGAAAGACAATATGTATTATACCTAGGAGAGTAGACTAGAATTCCTTTGGGTTCTGCAATGCATTTTGATTGACTTTGGTGCTCAGCCAATGAAACTTTGATATTGAAGACTGGCAACTGTCATGCCACGCCCGGTTCCACGCCTCTATTCGGAGGTTTCTTACTAGACGTATTTTTAGTCAACTTGAATTCCACATCGTCGCGCCCTCTATTGACTGCCAATCAAGGACTGATTCAGGCTAAAAATTCGTCGCCCGCTAGACTACCTCGTGACGAGAGCATACTGCTGAACAGTGCTAGCAGCGCTCGCGTACTTCTCTCGCACGCCAATGCATGTAGAGCAATATCGACCATAATGCATGCTTCGGATGTTGAACTACTATTAGTCAGGTCGCTTAGTGAAATTACCGTTACACGGCGGATAAAAGCACCAAATTTGGAGAGATGACCCTTCATGACCTACTCATTGATATTTGAGCAGGAGCCCTCTGTAATTTTTTTATTTTCATGGTATAAATGCTGAATTTCATTTTGCAGAAAATATCGCGGGCATGAAACTTTCGCAAATTCGCGAGGATCTAATATTTGCAAAAGCAAAATGCGTGCGATTCTAAACAATGCATTTGATGCCAGTGGCAATTCGCGGAATTTTCATGCTGCGAAAAAGACCGTCGGCTCTAAGTCACGAATCATTCGTGTCGCGAAAATAACACCGTATTTATGTATCTGAGGGAGTAAAGTAACAATAAAACGAGGTTCACATTTGTTGTACATGTTTCAAGTTTCATGGAACTGGAAAACAGGAACCCAATCTTGAATTCCTAGATCAACAAAGCATTTGAAACACGGAGGTGGTTGAATTAATGACCGATTTATGAAGAGAAAAACGCTTAATGCTGTTAAGGTGTCACAATCCCTAATATTCCCAGTTTGATTACGTATACAATATATCAAAGTGGCTTGGAACGTTTTCTAATGTCAAGGGGGTGGGACATCACTGACCCTTGAACACCCCCCCCCCCCCCTCAACGGTTCGCATCCCCCTCCATCCCCCCCCCCCCCCCATCATTAGAAAACGTTGTGCAGCCCCTTTAATATCGGGTCTATATTTATGTACATGTACATGTATAGTAAATAAGTCTGAACCGCCAATAGTACATCACACTGTGACACCTTAACAGCATTTTCTATTCATAAATCGTAATATATTCAATAACCTCCATGTTTCAAATGCTTTGTTGATCACGGAATTCAGGATTGGGTTCATGTTTTTCTAGTTCCATGAAAAATGAAAAAAAATACAACAAATTTAAACCTCTTTTTTGTTAGTTTACTTCCTCAGATACATAAATACAGTGTTATATTCACTACATGAAATTTTCGCACATTGGAGCTGACGGTCTTTTCGCAGCATGAAAATTCAGCGAATTGCCACTGGCATCTAATGCATTGTTTAGAATCGCGCGCATTTTGCTTTTGCGAATATTAGCTCCTCGCGAATTTGCGAAAGTTTCATGCCCGAAAAATTTTCTGCAAATTGAAATTCAGCATTTATACCATGAAAATGAAAATTTTACAGAGGGCTCCTACTCAAATATCAATGAGTAGGTCCTGAGGGGTCATCTCTCCAAATTTGGTGCTTTTATCCGCCGTGTAACGGTAATCTCAATATCTGACATTAAGCGACCTGACTATATAGTAGCCACACAACCAGATGGCAACCAGCTTGCATGCAACCAGGGAGGTGCTCTTCCCACCTCCTTGATGCAACACAGTCTGTAGGGCCATGGACGTAGGCGTGAACGACTGCACCATGCCGAGCGCGATACGACTCACGTCGAGCTCCGCATGAGTTACCCAAAGATCTAGATAACAAACGAGTTCGTTAACAGCCTTGTACGAGTTTCAGTCGTAGGAATTGCAACACATTTACCCTCTCCATATTGGCAGTGATTTTGCTCAGTTAGTATAATTCGTTTGCCTCCAGAAAAAAAAAAAAAAGGAACGGGTGTCGATTCCCATATTTTGCCATATGCAAGTACCTCCTGTGATGTAATCTAATGAACATTGCTTTAGATTAATGGTTCAGACCTATTAACCAGATTTCTTTTTGTTTTCATGGGAGATGTGCAAAAAACATAAGAAAGGTCACCTGTTAACAAACATACATCAATAGATTAATAAGACAAGTTTATTCGCAGCCAATTTTATTGATATGAAACATTCATCTCACGAACAGAAAAATGGATTCTTTAATCCCTTATTAAACAATCCCACAGAAAAGGCAATTTAGACATTCTAACAGTTTGCCAGAATAGTACGAAAAGATTTTTACTTTTTTTTCCAGTGAATAGGACCTACTTGGAATTGAGTACTGAAACGGATATTGTACCTTACCAAATTATTTTCACACGTTGGTAAGAATGTATAAAACCTGAAGTGTGCCGTGATCCAGAATGAATTTTACAACTGTATTTATGAGCCTGTTATGTTGTTGGAAAATAACGTTGCTTATCATGCCATTAACTTGACAAAGATGGAAAAAAGGTGAGCAAAATAAATAGAACTATCTCTACGAAAAGGAAGGGCTGAACTCATTTTGATTTCTGCAAATATGAATGGTGTTTAAATGGTAATAAAATGTACAAAATAATCTTTAAGAAAAAATCTCAGGAAATTATTCAAATTGTCGGCATCATATGCCCAATTATGTTTGAACTTTCAAAGGCTACAGTATGTTAACATCTGATAGACCTGGGCTTCAGAAGTGCTCTGTTATGTAGGCCTATGTTGCGAGATTTATAGTTAGTAAACGTTGGGTTGTCTTCAATTAAAGTACGGTTTGCTAAATCTATTCCTGTGAGGTAACTGAAGTTAAAAGGTAAAATTTCCTTCAATACGAGATGAACTTTCAAGTTTTCAATCTCCGCCTATACTGGACTGGTCCCTATATAACCTTGCGTTTCTGATGTTTATTGTTTACTCTCCAAAGGAATGGGGTTAGACATAAGAGATAATATTCTATATGGTCGATTGGAATTACGGAACATAATCATGTTATTAGAGTCCACAAAGATGGTCATAGAGACACATACGGAGAAAAAACTGTGCTTGTTTGTTTAACCTTGTTTGCTTTGTCACTGTTCTATGTTAAGGTTTTTAACACAGTATATAATGTACAAAACTGATCTCGCGGAATAAATCATTCAAGTGTATAAAACCATATATATATTCACCTTTATCCAGCAATTTTTTTCTCAATAGTGTTTTGATCAGAGGAAAACTAGTGTGTTAGTTGTCGCATGTCACAAGTTATCCCGGGTTACATGAAGAGCTGTCACTATACCTTGCCACTACAACTCGACTTCTGTGGAAATCGTTCTTCGTTATTCTGCCAAGTACCATTATAACCCCCCCCCCCGAAAAAAAAGCGCAAGCGCGCGAAACCGAGCGCTTTAAAAGTTCAATCGTGTGCAGTGGATGAAGTTGGGGGAGACAAATCATTTTGTCCCCCAAGCAATTCCCGAGATGAGGACAAATCTCGGACTTTCTTTATGGAAAATTGGACAACTACCGCCATAATTATGCACCGGATCGCTGAATTGCAATCATAAATATGCAAAAGCTACTGGGTCCCTTTCGATAGACTTTGTTCACTTTTGAGATTGACGTTTTATTTCCTTATATTTATCAAAGAGTGTGCAGCAGATCTTTCACTTACAAAAGCTCCCTCATATGCAGAGGCGTCGATGGAGGGGGAGGGGGATGGTTCCCCCATAAAAGTATTGGGGACAAACAGATCATTTTGCTCCTCCTTGTAACTCTCGAGATGTGGACATGTTCTTACTCTTTTGATAGAAGACTGTCTAAATATTTCCCCCAAAGGTGGCTGAATTTCAATTCTGAAAATACAAAATCTCCCTCGCGTAAGAGGGGGATAGGCCTAACCCCTCCCATACTCTCCCCGTTCAATCATTTCTACTTAATACGCTTTAGATTGACAGATTTCAAAATGTTTCATCCAAAGTGTGCACCAGGTCTGTTACTTCAGTTTAAAGAAATGCAAATGTTCCTTGGGTGGAAGGAGATATCTAGATACTTTCAATTAACGGAGGATCCCCCCCCTAAAAAAAAGTATACACTTCTGGGATTGAAATTTCCCCAGATTACATCATAAATGTGTTTACGAGATATTTGTTGCTGCCAGTAATTGCCAGCAGTTGCCCCCGGTGCGCCTCCATCCCTTAATTTCCAAAGCGAAAAAACTACAGCTACAAACGGCAGTTTTTAGACTGTAAAATGTCACAATTTCAAGCTTGCTCGCTTCGCTCGCTCGCATTGAATCGTCATGCCATTCTCCTGATGTTGCTGCCGGGTAATTGCCAGCAGTTGTGCCCGGTGCGCCCCCCCCCTTATTTTTCAAAACGAAAAAATATAGCTACAAACGACAGTTTTGGGACTGTAAGATGTCAAAATTTTCAGGCTCGCTCGCATCAGGGAGGTGGAAAGAGAAACACCTCCCTGCTCGCATTTAATCGTTATATCATTCTCCTGATGTTGCTGCCAGTAATTGCCAGCAGTTGCGCCCGGTGCGCCCCCATCCCCCTTAATTTCCTAAGCGAAAAAAGTACAGCTACAAACGGCAGTTTTTGGACTTATTGTAAAATGTCAAAATTTTCAAGCTAGCTCGCTTCGCTCACTCGCATTTAATCGTCATGCCATTCTCCTGATGTTGCCGCCGGGTAATTACCAGCAGTTGCGCCCGGTGCGCCCCCCCCCCCTTATTTTTCAAAGCGAAAAAGATATAGCTACAAACGGCAGTTTTGGGACTGTGAAATGTAAAAATTTTCAAGCTCGCTTGCATTTAATCGTTATATCATTCTCCTGATGTTGCTGCCAGTAATTGTCAGCAGTTGCGCCCGGTGCGCCCCACCCCCCTTAATTTCCTAAGCGAAAAAATAATAGCTACAAACTGCCGTTTTGGGACTGTACAATGTCAAGATTTTCAAGCTCGCTTGCTTCTCTCGCTCGCATTTAATCGCTATGCTATTCTCCTGATGTTGATGCCAGGTAATTGCCAGAAGTTGCGCCCGGTGCCCCTCCCCCTTAATTTTCAAAGCGAAAAAATGTAGCTACAAACGGCAGTTTTGGGACTATAAAATGTCAAAATTTTCAAGCTCGCTCGCTTCGCTCGCTCGCATTTAATCGTTATGTCATTCTCCTGATATTGCTGCCAGTAGTAAATTGCCAGCAAATGCGCCCGGTGCGCCCCCCTTAATTTCCAAAGCGAAAAAAAAATATAGCTACAAAAGGCCGCTTTTGGACTGTACAATGTCAAAATTCATGATCGCGTTCTTGATCTTCAGTGTAAGAATTAAGACAAGAAGTTTCTCTAAATGATACCATTTTATAGGCAAAATTGTTCAATAATAATCTACATAAAATGTACTGCTACCTTAAACATGTTGGACTGTTTCAAGTCGATAGAACACGCACAAAAAATGAACCAAATGGCACCATTTACAACATCAATATGCAAAAAGTTCTCACTGTGGGAGGGGGAACACACCCTCCCCCCTCGCTCGCATCTCTCCCTCGCATCTAACCGCTCCCCCTAAGATCAAATCCTGGCTACGCCGGTGATAGGCCCCACTATTTAGTAGGCCTTCACAGTGATGTCGCACAGGCGGATCAAGGGCTGAAATACCACGATGTAGTCATTCAATTATCTACGAATATTTCTATTTCTTACTTGTTTTTTTATGGAAAGAAATCTCAAATTTTACCAAAAGTGTGCACCAGATCGCTGAATTTGAGGTCTGAAAATGCCAAATTTTCCTCGTCTGGGAGGGGGATATACCCCCTCCCACACCCTCCCCCAGGCCGCTCCGCTCCCTCGCACAGATATTCAAACTCACAAGTCCCTCCCCTACCCCCCATCATTAAAACGGAACGATGCCCCTGTGATGATTGCTTCACTGACTTAAATCAAGAAAATTGAAGAATACAATTAATAGCTACAGGAAAATATCTACTACGTTATTCAAGAAATGGATATCCTTATTACCATTCTATTGAATTTATTTGGGCATTATTCAGGGCTGCGCTTCGTTTTTGAAAGGGGGGGGGCAAAATCGCCTGTCAGTCAAGAAGAAAGAACATCAAAAGACAAGAGAAACAACAACAAAAAAGTCTTCATACTTTTAAGGTCTGATTTTCCGCCGAAAGTCGGCTGACAAGAAAAAACAAACAAGCGGAATCAAGATGGCGGCCTACGAGTGAGACGTATATCAAACACCTGGGAATTGAAAATGCCTAAGTCTAAGCCCTCCTCCGGTTTCTTCGCCTCTGGAATCACACCTCAGAAGAAGAAAACCAAACTGTTTACTCAGAAAGACTCTCAAGTCATCAACTCAACGGTAAGCCAGAGTTCAACTGAAATTGAAAACCAGCCGAACGTGGCAGCGCAAGTGATCATGTCTGACCATCATGCTCGCGGGTGCTCCGCCGGGGCTGCCCCGGTCGCAGCTGCCAGTACCAGTGCGGGCTCTACCTCGGCTATCTCGGAATCTTCAGTCACATCAGCCCATACCCGGGTTGACAAGCTTCAGGCATCGGCTTGGTTTCAGGCGTTTGAGACCCGGCTTGAAAGCCGTTTTGACGTATTGCTTGCTGAGTGTCGCGAGAAGCATGAAAGCATGGAGATGGATATTGCCAGTCTCAAAGAGGAAGTGGAGAGATTGTCCATTTCATTGAAAAAAGCTGAGGAGAAAGTGGACGACATTGAAAACCGAAACAGACGCAATAACATAGTTCTGTTCAATGTGCCAGAAAAAGCTGAAGGCGCTGACTGTGCAAGCTTCGTAAACAACCTGCTTAACGAGGCTGGCTGTCCGGATGTCAGAGATGCAGTACAAAGAGCACACAGAAGTGGCAAGTTGTCCAGAGAGCAAAATCCCCGCCCGCGCCCCATTCACGTTGGATTCAGCACTTACCTGGCCAAGGAAAAAGCGCGCAAGTCCCTGATCGAGTTCTTCAAGAGCAAGAGACAGAGTGATCACCAGACAAGAATGTTCGTCTCCGACGACTTCAGTCGCAGAGTACAGGCAATGAGAAAGGAGAAGCTACCTCAATTGATCAAGCTCAAGAAAGAAGGAAAGATTGCTTTTATGATCTATCCAGCCACTATCCGTATCCGCGATAAGATTACTGGAGTTACTAGGGACATTTGACTGCTGTACTTTTATGATTGCTGGTGAGTGGGAGTAGACCTCTTTTTGGTCACCTCCTCTCCAATCTACCTATACTGGATATGCACTACTGTGTGGCAGGAATGTTCTCTTGAGGGGAGGGGTATGGCTGTGTCCCATGTAGTTTTTGTTTTATAAACAAATCTTGTACATATTTCAGACTTTACCTTTTTTTTCCTGCATGCTTCAAAGCAGCGCCAAATATGTAATTCAGTTGATCATATTACAGTTGAGATACATGTAAATCTTTTTTTTTTTGAACGTGCCTGTGTCCCGCCATGATGTGTATGTATTGTATGTGTGTGTTTGTATGCGTGTTTATGCTTTGTACGATCCTGTGTTTGTAATTAATACATGATTGTTGTTAGAACTTATTCCATATTTACCGCAGAATGTTGATCTTAGTATTGTTTTTCTTTTTCGGTGAATTTCCTTTTTCTTTTTTTCTTTCTTTTTTCTTTTTTTTTTGGACATTTGGGCTTACATATTTGTACTTAATATTTTTGCAGAGATACCCCAGGTGTTTACTTGAACATCAGTCGCTGTCTATGACCGATTGTAGTATGTTTTTTTGTCATCTTTTCGTTATTTATTGTTCAATTTTGCATCCAGCAATTTTCTTCATTTCACATTTTGGTACTTTGGTTCGTATGTGTCAAGAGAAGAAGCCAGACTATCGCATACCTTTGAATTATTATGGATTGTCTCATGTCGTCATTGAAAATCAGTTCTTTTAATTGTAGAGGAATCCAGGATTTTTTTAAAAGGAAAAGTTTATTTAATCATTTTCATAAGAGAGGTGATGATATTATATTTCTACAAGAGACTCATTCTCATAAAAGAGATGAAAATATTTGGTCTACACAATGGGGAGGTAATGCATGGTTTGCGAGTTACACCTCCAATAGTAGGGGAGTAGGAATATTAGTTAAACCCTCTAAAAAAGTACATATAAATTCTTCTTGTGAGGACCCAGAGGGGAGATTTCTTGTTTTAGAGGTTGTGATAGATAGTTTTATTTTAGTTTTAGTTAATATCTATGGGCCAAATAAGGACTGTCCTGAATTTTGGGGGGACTTACATGGTAAGCTAGAAGAGATAGGATCTTCCCACCTGGTAGTAGCAGGAGACCTGAATCTGGTATTAGGCCCATTTGATTATTATGGTTCTAAACCAAACCACTCTAATACTCAGTCTCAAAGAGCATGTAGACTCTTCATGGAAGACTTTAATTTGGTAGATATATGGCGGAAAGATCACCCAAACGAGAGGATTTTTACCCGATACCAGTCAAACCCTGTTGCTTCCTCACGTTTGGATTATATACTAATTTCTACAGATTTGATTAATAATGCTAAGAATAGTGATATTGTTTCTGGTGTAGGGTCAGACCATTCAGTGGTTTCCGTGCAATTACTGTGTAATGAGTCTATTCGTGGTAAGGGATATTGGAAATGTAATACTATGCTTCTTAAACATGACTCAGATTTTGGTGTGTTTATAAAGGAAAAAATAAAAGATTTTAAAGAAAATCATAAAGATTCGGATTGTAATCCAAATATTATCTGGGATGCCTTTAAATGTTCAATAAGAGGATATTGTATAGAATACAGTGCCAGAAAAACACGAGAAAAATACAAAATTAAGAAGGAAGTAAAAGATAAAATTGAATATGTGAAAAAACGAATTTCAGATACTATTATCACTTATGGGGATGGAGCTCAAGATCAGTTAGTAGAATTAACCAAAGAATTGGTGAATTATGAAAATGTTATCAAGGAAATGGAAGATAAAGAAACAGCAGGTCTGATAGTGAGATCAAGAGTGAAGTGGGTAGAGGAAGGAGAACGTAGCACAAAATACTTTTGTAATTTGGAGAAAAGGGTTGGTGAAAAGAAAGTTATTCGTCAACTAAGGTTGCAGAATGATAAAATAATAGGGGAAAAAGATGAGGTGTTGTTAGAATTACAAAATTTTTATTCTCACCTCTACACTTCTGAAAATGATCAGAACTCGTTTGAAAAGATGTCAGAATTTTTGAACAATATAGATATTCCCCAGATAGCAGAGACAGAAAAAACAAAATTAAATGCCCCAGTGACAAAATCAGAAATTTTGGCTATAGTGAAAGCAATGAGTTCCAATAAAACTCCAGGACTGGATGGGCTTCCGGTCGAATTTTATATTGTCTTCTTTAACGATATTATTGATTTATTGTTAGATATGTATAACTTCTCATTTATAAACTCTTTGTTACCGCAGTCTCTGAGACATGGTGTCATAACGTTGCTACCAAAGAAAGATAAGGATCCTTATTTAGTGAAAAATTACAGACCCATATCATTACTGAATGTAGATTATAAAATAATAGCAAAGCTTTTTGCAAATAGATTAAGATTGAGTTTACATACCATAATTAAGGAAGATCAACAAGGCTTTATGCCAGGTAGAAATATAAGTGCTAATATTCGGACCATTGTGGACATGATTGAATATACTGACATATTGAAGATACCAGGAACGATTTTGCTTCTAGATTTTGAAAAAGCATTTGATAGGGTTGAACATAATTTTTTATTTGAAATTCTTAAGAAATTTAACCTTGGAAACAACTTCATTCAGTGGATCAAAACTTTTTATAATGAGAGAAGTAGTTTTGTGGTGAATAATGGTTTTTTCACTGATCAAATTTCTTTATCTAGAGGTATTTTCCAAGGTTGTCCAATATCCCCACTACTTTTCATTTTAGCCATAGAAGTTCTGGGTATTGCTATTCGTGGCAGTGAACATATTAAAGGTATACCCATTGGGAATTATGAAAAAAAGTTGAGTATGTATGCAGATGATACAACAGTATTTTTGAATGGTGATGCAGAGTCTTTTCAAAATCTGTTTGAGTTGTTACACAAATTTGCAATATTCTCTGGATGTAAAATAAATCTATCAAAATCTGAAGCTATACACATTGGATCCTTAAAAGGGTCTACCTTTCATCCTCTTCAGTTGGAAGGTTTACAATGGAAGGAAAATTCATTTAAAGCATTGGGTGTTCTCTTTTCGCTGAATACGAAATCTTTGTATGAATTGAATTATGTACCCAAGTTAGTACAAATAGAACATACACTTAATTGTTGGAAGCAAAGAAATTTGTCATTATTAGGAAAGATAGCTGTGGTCAAAGCACTGCTCTTACCTCAGCTGACTTTTATGTTTACTGTGCTTTGTTTAAATATACCTCAGTCGTTCTTTAAACGACTGAATAGTATGCTCTTTAAATTTATATGGAAAGGGGGTAGAGATAGAGTGAAAAGAGAGTTAATATGTAATGATTATGATTCAGGCGGTTTGCGTATGATTGATCCTTTGGTTTATGCACAGGCTCAGAAGATGACATGGGTTGCAAAATTCTTAGATCCTTATTATTCAAATACGTGGAAGGATATTGAACAGATAATGCTATTGAATTTTCATGAACAAAGCTTAGTCTTGTGGAGAGCAAACGCCCCAGGTTGTGTTTTGAACAAGCTTAAGAATTCTCAATTAGTTGAAACCTTAAAAGTATGGTACATTTATAGAGAAGGTATTTTGAAAGACCTTGGCCTTTCAAATTTTCATTTACAGGACTATGTATGGTGGAATAAGAAAGTTAGTTTGAAACATAGACCTTTTTTCTATTACCCTGACTGGTTTGAGAAAGGAATTCATTTTATTAATGATTTGCACATAGGGGGTCGTGTCAAAACCTTTGAAGAGCTAGTTCTGGAATTTGATATTGCAGTTAAGGATAGGAGAAAATATAACTCTTTAATGAATGGTATTTATCTTTCATGGTTTGATTCTTCCTTGGATACCGATGAAGATATGTTTGATAAAATAGTGTCAGAGCTGGTGAAAAAAAAGAAAATTTCTAAACATGCTTATCCGGTAATAAGAAATGTACATTGTGACTCCTCATGTGAGAAAAGAATAGGTAAATGGAAAGACCTCTTCTCCATTAATGATGAAACAGTTCAGTGGGATGTTATTCATATGAATAACTATAAATGTACTGTTGAAACACAACTTCGTTCCTTTTATTTTAAGGTTTTTCATGATGTTATTGGTTTAAACGCATTCTTATTTAAGATTAAAAGAATAGAACACCCAAACTGTATGTTTTGTAGTCAAGAACAGGAAACTGCTTTTCATCTATTTGTACACTGTCCTAAAACACTACCTTTATGGAAAAAATTATTTGATCTCATAGAGGAAAAGACCAAAAAGGTATATACCTTTTTGCCTTTTAATATGATGTTTGGTGTAAGTAATGACATAGAATTTTGTACATGTATAAATTTTTTATTTCTTTGTCTTAAGTTTTATATATATAGATGTAGATTTCAAGGTTCAACTTTGAATTTTGATGCATTTATGGCTTTAGTAAAGTATAAACAGAAAACTGAATATGCTATAGCACAAAAGAAAGGTAAATTACAATGTCATTTGAGGAAGTGGTCCATGCTTTTGTAATGGTTGATCCTCTATTTTCATATATCTCATAGACATCCATATTCTTGTGTTATTCCATTATGGCAGATAGTTTAATGTGACTTGTTTACTGAACCCTTTTTAATGCTATAGGCTGGACATTTGTACATTGTTTTTATTGTGTGCTTTGTTTGTTTTATGGTTGCATAAAAAATAAAAAGAGAGAAAAAAAAGAAAAAAACAAACAAACAAACAAAAACAAGAACAAAAAGTCGTCATATTTTTGCTGCCACTTCCCTCCCACTTTGCATGGAAATGAGTGGGACATTTTGATCCCTGCAAAGTGTGTGTGGGGGGGGGGGGAGCTCCCCCCCCCCCCCCCCCCCAGCCGTTCCGGTTATGGGCTTGTAATCGTGGTGATGGTGACTATCGATAATCATACCCCCCACTCCTCAGTACGGATTTACGCCGTTGCTGCACACATACACACACACACACACACACACACGCACACACATACAAATGAATACAACGAAGTAAGACAGTGACCTACTAAAAGTAAAGTTTGTCAGACGTGGATCACTTTAACCATAATTATGATTAAATCAAAATTGTTTGTGTGCCGTTAGATTCTATATTTTGAAAACTGTTATAAACGATGCGGTGACAGAAAGGCATATATAAAAAAGAAACAAATTTTCATCAATGTTTAATGCTACAGGGCAGACATATTTAATTGATCATTGTTAAGCAAGAAATCAACAATACATACAAGCAAACACAGTTGACAATTGGGAACGGATAAAGAAAACGCATCAATAAACTAAAGACTCAATGCAGACACAGAAAAAAGAACACAATGCCATTAAAACAGAACGAAGAACAGGAAGAAAGGATAATACGAGATCGAGCAGAGAAGAGAAATGAAGAAAAAGCTGAGGACACTCTGCTATTACTCAGTTATTATTCAATTACCTTGTGTTGCATGTAGAAACCCAATAATAGTTTAGATTTCAATGTAAACAAATGAACTGAAATCCGTCAAGGCGTTCGCCAAACTTTCGTAGAACTTACCACGAACAGTGACAATGGTGCTGTTAGAGTGGACGTTATTCTTGTGGTTGGTGACGCGACAGAAATACTTTCCGGCAATGTTAAAATCGACCGCTTGGTTGAACACCAGACTGTAGTTCTGGCTTGCTAGTATCTTGACAGAACCGTCGTGGTACCCCTTTCCACCCGTCTGATTATCTTGCCATGAAACTAAGATCTCTGTCTCGTTAGTTTCACCTGAGACAGAAACAGGGACAGGAGAACGTTGGTACTCCCATCAAAGCCATGCGTCAGGAATTTGGGGCTTACGAGTATAAAAGTTGCTGTTACCAAGGAAGCGACTGAATAGCCGTCATCTAGCACAGCAGCCAGGTTTATTACAAGTTGCATTTGTTGTGACGTTTTCTAATAAAAAAGGACCTGCTGATGAAATCGATACACTGGGTGCTCTTCGTTATTCCGAAGGTTCGTTAATTCGAAACATACAAATTCCCATTACCTATAGAGGTTCGTTAATACGAAAATGAAAATGATTCTTTGATCCGAACATTTGTGACGTTATTTTGAAGCCCGATTCCTTAATCCGAAGGCTAGTTTATTCGAAAATGAAATAGAGTTCGTAATTCCGAAGGTTCGTTTATCGGAAAATGAACTAGGGTCCGTAACAAACCCTCGGAATAACGAGCCTTTAATCCATTTTCGGATTAACAAACCTTCGGAATAACGAACCTTTGGAATAACAAACTGTAAACGTTGCACTTTTTCTCGATGTCGGGATAACCCTTTTTGATATCCAAATTCATAGTATGATGAGGCATGGACCCCCAGACTCGGCACTGCTCGAAGTTGATTGATTTTTTTTTTCTTCCTGCAAGTGACTAAGTATCAATACCGACGTATCATAATTTGTTTCATCTGACTCCCCCAAACCCTCATTTATCTTTCAAAAGTAAGACATTCCTTCATTTTCAACAAAAGCACTTGAATTTGGCATCCACTAGAGATATAGCTGGCCTCTAATTGAATATCATGATAATTTCGTTTCATTTTACTCCCCAAAACCCTAATTTCTCTTTCAAAATAAGACATTCCTTCATTTTCAACAAAAGCACTTGAATTTGGCATCCACTTGAGATATAGCTTGCCCCTAATTGAATAAGCATGATAACAGATTATCTACTATACATTTTGTATCATTGGACAATGTTTGTCATTATATATTTATCGGATTGCTCAAAAGAAAACAAAATCCAACTCGCCATATGGGTACTCGCGATTCGCTTTTCTTTTAGTAAGTTTTTTCTTTCTTTCATTTTTAACAGCAGATGCTCTTGCAGTTGCCATTGCTGACTGTGAATGACTTTGCATTACCCTCCATTTCTCAGCATGACAGGATTCTAACATTCCACGAGTCACCAGTTACGATCCAAAAGCTTGCCCTTGCACCAATCTGTGTTTTCATAATATTTATGGCGCGAATTATTCCGCTAACGGACACGATTTAGGCCGCACAATCCCGCCAACCTCTCTCCGGGCCAGCATGCGGACCCGGTATGTAGGACGAATACGTCAGTATAGGCCTACCAAGGCCTATTCGTACAATACCTTTAAGCACGTAAATATAATTATATTCAATCAATCATTTTGTAACATGATTAATCGGAAAGGAAGAAAGATAAACAAACTAACATAAAAAATCTCAAATCCACCTACAATCTCATTACGTTAAACACACCCACACACATGCACACACACAGAGACAAAAGGGGAACCTATTATTACCCCATTAAATGGAATGTTTTGACACTGTGGATACCTTTCTTCCAAAACAGGTCAACAGGTTTTCCGAGGAAGACACACGGAAGACTGGCCATTAGCTGCCCTTCCCAGAATTCAGCGCGAGGGATCGTCCACACGGCGTCTTCCGGTACTGGATCGGATCTTACTTGTCCTGTCACAAAGATGAAAATGAATCAAGAAATTCGCAATTTCAAACGTGTACAATTATCATTTCTTATCAATCTCAATTTTTATTTATGATGTTCATATATTAGGCCTATGAGAATCTATACCACGTCCGGTTGAAGGATGATGCCAGATCCTTCTAGTCGAGGGGAAATAACCCTGATCTATATTTGTCTTTAAGAATCCACCCCTGGTCATTAGAATTTCTAATTGTACCTCTGTCGAGAGATCCAATAAATAAGCGATTAAGATATGGTATATCATCATTTCAGCATAATCTGATAATTCCCTCATTGTTGTTGCTATGGAGTTCTACATCCTGGAGAAAATTTTAATCGGTTAGAGAGATCATACAATATTAATTCAGGCTTCTACCAACCTTCAGGCCCGAATTCACGAAGGTAATACAATGGTTTAAACCATGGACAAATGTATTGGGCGCCAAGTGTCGCATGGTCTATTCGTTACGAAATCAATCAATAACTGATTTCGTTACGAAATAGGCCATGCGACACTTGGCGCTCCATACAAAACTACGATCTTTGTCTATGGTTAAAACTATGGACAAGATTGTACCACCTTCGTTAATTCGGGCCATGTGATTTGCTGGAAAGTTTTAATCCACTCCTGTTAACTTCTTCAGACCAAATGATTGTATCTTTAGCACTGCTTGTTTGTTTCACACCCTGTTTTTGTTTCCTCCCCTTCATTGCACACAGCAGGGCTCAGTAAGATTACGCGTTTACATATACCAGATATGCCTTTGTATGCACATCTTTCGCATTGCGTGCTTTCTTTGTTAATATTACATTTAGGCTTAACGTCTGCTCTTTCAGAATGCTCAGAACTTTAACTTCTTAACTAAAATTTGTGTTTGGCGACTTTTCGTTTTTGTGATGCAGGGCCACACATTGCTATTGTTATGATTATCATCGTTATCTTATTTATTCAGCCAATTGAAAATGACAACAACACTAAGATAATAAATAATATAATAATAAAGTACATTTATATTGCGCCGTATCTATCATTAATGATACTCTCGGCGCATGAGAGCCTGCGTACTTCAACACATACTGTGTACAACCCTCCAAACCCAGTCCATACAATATTACATTAACATTAACAAAAACTACAATTAAACAAATATGATTTAACTAGAGTATTGAAATGAGAGTACGAAGTTTCCTGACGGATGTTGAGTGGGAGACTGTTCCATGGATGAGGTCCAATGTATGAGAAAGACCGTGCCCCCCAACTGTGATGTATGCGTGGAATGTGAAGCAGACTAGATGTTGAGGAGCGTAGTTGCCTTGGTGGAGTGTAGGGTTGTATTAAGTCCTGGATGTATTGTGGAGCTGTGCCATGTAGTGCTTGGTATACAAGAAGGAGAATCTTGAATTGGATGCGGGCGTTGACCGGAAGCCAGTGGAGCTTCTTGAGGATGGGCGAGATGTGGGATGATGACTTGCTTAGCGTGACCAGTCTGGCAGCGGAGTTTTGAAGACGTTGAAGTCGGTTGATTTGATAATCAGGGAGGTTAGCGAATATTGAATTACAAAAGTCGAGTCTTGATGATATGAGAGAGTGCACAACCATTTCCGTTGCTTTTTTGGAAAGAAACTTACGGATTTGTGAAAGGTTTCGCAGTTGATATCCTACCGACTTAGTGACACATGATACATGACTATTAAGAGTCATGTTGCAATCCAAGATGACGCCAAGATTTCTGCAGCTCTCCTTTGGCTGTTGTACAGTGCCTGCGATGATGAAAGAAGGTGTATGAACTTTGTTTGTGAACTTTGTTTATCATTCCCCTGGAACCAAGAAGTATGACCTCAGACTTGGATCAATTGAGTTTAAGGTTGTTGTCTGTCATCCAAGCCCGGATGTCCGTCACACAGTCTTCCAGCTGACTGACAGCAGCAAGGAGGTTCTCATCTTTGGGTGGACATGCAATGAAAAGTTGGATGTCGTCAGCGTAGCAATAATAATCTACCTTGTGAGAGCGGATCAGTTCTCCGAGTGGCTGGATATACACAGAAAACAGGAGCGGGCCGCAAACAGAACCTTGCGGAACACCATATTTGAGATTCGTTGCGCTTGACTGAACTTCCCCTATGGATACACGCTGTTGACGGTTGGAAAGATATGACCGGAACCAGTTCAGGGCTTTACCAGTCACTCCAAAAGTGCTGAGTAAGTCAAGGAGCGTTGTGTGGCGGACAGTATCAAACGCTGCTGAAATGTCGAGCATCACAGCAGCAATCAGGTTTCAATTGTCCATCTCATGTAAGACAAAGTCACTCAGCCCAGCCATCAGAGTTTCAACACTATGATGGCTCCTGTATGCTGACTGACGATTATCGAGTATGTTGTTGGATGATAAGTGCTCATTTAAACGACAGAAGACTGCACGCTCGATAACCTTGGAGAGAAATGGTAGATTGGAAACTGGCCTGTAATTATGCAAAGAGTTTCGATCTAAGCCAGCCTTTTTCAGCACCGGCCTGACAATGGCAGTCTTGAGGGAATCAGGCACGACACCTTTCTCAAAGCTAGAATTGATGATGTTCGTGATGGTTGGAATCATGACTGGCGTACATTTCTTCAGGAGATCCGTAGGCATAGGATCCAACTTACAGGACTTTGTGGCTGACTTTGCAATGAGTGATTGCACTTCATCAGGACTGACAGAATAAAGGGATTCCAGGACACTTGTGATATGAACTGGGGATGGACGTTCAGTTTGAGATCCTGATTTGGTAGCCAGAGCTGAACAAACCAATTCAACTCTCTGCTGATAAAACAGACTGAACTCATTAACAAGACACTGGACATCTTCATATCCAGGAAGGATTGAATCTGCCTTCCTGTTCAGAAGTTCATCAGTTAGACGAAATAATCTCTTGGAATCCTGCGCACAGTCATCCACAAGGTCATTGTAGTAGCTAATCTGGGCTTTCCTTTTGGCTGATTGGACAACCTGCCTTTGTTTGACAAAGAGCTGCCGATGAATTTCCAGTTTGGTATCGCGCCATTGTTTCTCAAGCTGTCTTCTTTGTTGTTTCTCACGAGTTATCTCATCATTATACCAACGTGTGTTTGGTCTGAGTTTTATTTCTCGCACTTTTCTCGGGGCATGATGATCTACGACCTCCTCAATGATGTTGCTGTAATTCCCAACTGCCAATTCAAGACTGTCAACACTGCACTTCTCAATCAGCGACATATCCTTAAGGTCGTTCATAAAGGCTGTTGTGTCTAACTTACTAAGATTCCTACATAATACTTTCTTTGTCAGTGGCTGTGTTTTTGAGAGACTGAAATTGCATACAATTGCAGAGTGATCTGACAGGCCGCCAATAATTTTGAGTTTGGAGAACACATGTTTATCAGTCTCCAGCGAAATGAACAAGTCGAGAGTTTGGCCACGTTCATGTGTAGATTCACTAATGTGCTGCTGCAGACCATATGAAGACAGAAGGTCTTTGAATAGCACAACATCTGGTGAAGTAGCAGTGAAGTGGATGTTAAAATCTCCACAAATTATCAATGATCCTGGCTGGAAGAGGCAATAATCAAGAAGGTCTGAAAATTCCTCTAAAAATGTACGTAATGGACATGCTGTCCCAGGTGGGCGATAAATGATGACAAGTTGCACAGATTTTGATTTAGATACAATGTTAGCTCGTATGAACTCACATGACTTGAATTTCATGTCATTATCAACCTGTTCTTGGAAATGTATGTCGAGCCCATTTCTGTACAAAAGACCTACTCCTCCTCCCCGTCTAGTAAGTCTCGGCACATGCTTGAAGTTAAATATATCCTGCTTTAATCGACCAACCACTGCGCTGTCATCTGTGTTGAGCCATGTTTCGCATACATCAGCAGTTTTGTTCCTTACAGAGCGGGCATTCAGCATACCAAAAGCGATGCTATGGCAGGCACAATGCTTCTCTTTGCTCAAAGGTGACTCCACTGGATTGTCCTTTAGTGTCCTGTTCCTATTCTTTCCGGCTCTGGATCCCCGCTTTGTTGCCGGAATCCTATTAATGCCAAGGGTCCTTAAATGATGCATCAGGTGCGAAGAGACCCTATTCTTCTCTGGAATCAAGTCCTGAATGGCTAGAAGATCAGTCCTTGAATAGGATACCATTGTTTGTTCAGAGTGGGGTACAGGTGGAGCTGAACTCTTATTGAGCTCAGGCAGCACCAACAGGAGAAGAACTAGGACAATGCCAAGGCCACTCACCCAGCAAGGCGGTCGTGCTCCAATGCCTCTGTATATGGGTGCATGTACAAACCTCATGTTGAAGGTGAAATATCAACCAATATTTCACATCAGTTTTGAAGAAACAGGGTGAGTAAATCCACATGAAAGTTTTCCCAGCAGAGTCTCCAGGATATAATAAATTCATCCATATATAATTGACAGAGAAATATCCAGTAGATGCATCAAATTCAGGTGTTCTTTGCAGAGCTCTCAAAAAAGCTGCCACAGGGAGCTTGCCTAGATGTAGACAAGATATCAAAATAAATCACATGGAAATGGCACAATTGATTGCTGATATATAACACGTATACAGTTGGCATATAACACAAAGTATGAATAGGCCAGCAATACATGGGGTAGGACTCACAAAAGTAATTACTCTACTGATGCTCTTCGGCATGCGAGCCCTCATTTTATCCATTCCTGTACGAATTAATACAATAGACTTACAAAAATAAGAATACACCTTATCATCAAAACAGACCAAAAATAATTGTTCTGTAATTTGTAAGATAAGTAATCGGGCTTTCTTATGATGTCACATTTGAATGAAATGATATAGTTTTGAGAGAAATATGATACGTCAAAGGAGTTAATATATGAGGAGTTAATATATATATATATATATATATGTGACGAACTCGCCTTCTCGTCGTGAATTATGTGAGTGTATTTGACTGTCTGTACAAATGCCTCCGCGAGCCGTGTCAGGATGGCCGAGTAGGCGGGGTTCGTTTTGTTGCAGTTTACAACGATCCCTTTAAATTATTAAAAGTAATAGTCTGTACGCTACCATGTATTATGTTGTGTCAGAAGCAGCTCACCAACACAAGCGGCACACATACCAAGTTCAGCATCACTTAAGTATATGTCACTCCCAAGCGTCACTTGTAGAGAATGTTAGATTGGTACACTTATTTTGTTACCAACTTTTACTACCAACTCTTGCTACCAAGTTCTGCTACCAAGTTTTGTTACCAACTTTTGCTACCAACTCTTGCTACCAAGTTCTGCTACCAAGTTTTGTTACCAACTCAATCACGCTAACGTGGAACACCTTTTACAACCATATGGTGGCACAGGTGTCGTTGATCGCACCGTTACCAACTTCCTCAGGCGACGACTGGAACTTGGATTGGGCACGGACTATGCGACAAGTCACATTACCATTATACCCGAAATCCAACGGCGACGACTGGAACTTGGATTGGGCACGGACTATGCGACAAGTCACATTACCAATATACCCGAAATCCAACAGGAACGTTGCTCCAGCTCAGGAACATGTACCACCACTCTGCATACCGCTGCTTGGTGATAGCACTCTCAAGAAGACACAGTGAAGGCAGCAATTCAGGAACACATGTACAGTTTAATACATATAGAAGTGAACATTAACAACACATTTGAAATGTATCATACACGGGCTACTTGTTGCGGACTATGTCACACAACGGCCACTTTAAATGCCTCCCCTCCTATCGCGGATAAAGGAGGCAATCCCGCACGGCCGTGAGCATCGCGGGAATTATCCGCAGTAGTCGTTCAAATTATTTACAATGTTGGCGTGGTTACTAAATTCGTACAACGATTATACATTTTAGCAGTATCTCTTGTACATGGTTACTATAATTCGGCATGTATCATCGGTCTAAACCGGAGTTGGTATTAAAATAATCCAAACTTGTCCATGACAAACAAGTAACCACATATTTAATAATAAATGTTAAAACTCATAATTATGCACTACCACCTTACAGCATTTGCCAAACGTTCCAATAGTGCCCCCTTTCTATGCTATAGGCACAATCGATCATAACAAATTATAATCGAAACGGTTAAATCGAATCGGTTCCACCGAATTTCGTTACATGGCTTCCCTCCCCATGCAGGCTTCGTCCCTGGAGCCGAACACATAGAGAACAAAAAATGACAACAAAATGTACTACTACATTATTGAACGTTTTGCTCCTTTGCAAAACTCTACGTACAGTCCATAACAATGTTATGAGACAACTACAGTCTTTAGTTCAAAGCTGTCCAACTGTCATATAGACTAACTGTTCGTCACAAACTCAAGTTCAACAGTCTCTTCATTTGATTTCCTGACCTGGCTGCTCCCTTGCAGCAGACAGGTCGACACGAGAGATGTCACATTTCACCCTGGCATGGTTTGCCAGAATGAATCCGATGTACGACGAGAGGAATGGGCGTGCCTCAAAGGTGAGCGGCTCCTCGATCGGGGTAGATAATCAGGTGGCCTTCCCGGTGACCGAGAATAGCGTGCAGGTGAGGAAGAGTCGTCACACCGGCGATGTCCACTAGGTAGCTTTCCCGCAACCACTCGTGCTGTCGCGCTGACGCTGACACGTTTTTGAAGTGTTGCCTTTCTTCCTAGCCCTGCTCGGCCTGTAGAGAACACCTCTGAGTCGTCTCTCAGAAGCTGGCATGCCGATGAATTGCTTTCTGGAGGAGTCCCTGTCAAACTGCATTGACAGAAGTTATCCAGATGGGGCGGCACACGATTCTGAGTTATACCTTCGTCGAGAGGCGTGGTCTCCGTGTCGTCCTCAGCAAGGCTGGTAAGGTTGGCTGGCTCTGTTCCTTTTACCAATGTTGGTGCTGTCGTTGCTGCACATTTCTGTTTCTCATTGTTTATACATGGGAGAGATACCCATGGAGTATGCAGCTGCATGTTCTGGAAATCTAGCGTGGTTTCCAGACCAATCAAGAGATCCAGACCAAGGATGCCCTTAGCTCTTATGTCAGCTACTACCAAGTCAACATGGCACAAGCAGGAGCCAAGCTGAAGTTCCATGGTTGCATGTCCCTTTGTTTTCAACCGAGATCCATCTGCTTGACGAACGATGCTTGTCACTGGTTCAAGTGGTGGCTTTCGCTCAGGTCTCATTCGCAGGTACATTCCTTCTGAGACATATGACTGCGATGCACCACTGTCTATCAGAAACATCACCTCCTGCCCATTCACGTTCAACTTCACGTACAGTCCTTTCTGGAACGTGGATGACAGAAGTGAAGCTGGGGAACTAGGTAGTGGCGGTTGAGATGCCTCTGGTTCGGATGCCTCTCTGGCTGGTGTGCACCCGTCGTCTGAAGGATTCTTACCCTCCTTGGATGTGTGCTTCTTGTCAGAAGGCTGTCTGTCCTCCTTCTGTTCGCTTTTAGGGAGTGTCTCAGTCTTTAATGCCAAGTCGTTTCTCGGCACTGGCGCTGGTTGCTCCTTCTCCCTCTTCTTTATTAGATCGCTCACTGCTTCGATTATGAGAGTGGTGTTATTTTCACACACCCCAATGGGTTTGTCAGCTGTGTCTTCATCCTTCACAGCCACTACGTTATCTTGTTGTGCGTCCTGTGACAACAAGACCCGGTTATACTGTCGACGGTCGCTCTCCATCCGCAGGAAGGCTTCTGTGTTGAGAGCAGCTTGGATTGCCTCGTCGAGCGTACGAGGCTGAGCCCGGAAAAGGCCGATTCGGATATCCCGGTCAACTATAGCATCGAGAAAATGACCTCGAGCCAATTTATCTTGGCCCGCTTCCTCAAATTCAGGATATGCCATGGATGTAAGCTCGCGAATACTCTGTCCTAGCTCCTGCAAACTTTCCTTCGGTCTGCGTCGTCTGGTACGCAGTTCTGCCAGGAATACTTCTGAATGCGTAACAGGTCCAAAGCGGTGCTTCAGGCGGTTCACGAGTTCTTGGTACGTCAACTGACGTCCCGTCTGCTGTGCTAGTACTTTGACAGCAGCTCCTTTCAAGCTGGCAGCCAAATATTGAAGAGCTTCCACTTCCGTCCAGCGGTTAACTCCAGCGCAAGCTTCGGAATGGCAAAGATAGTCCAGCACGGGTCCTTTGCCATCATATCTATCTGGTATGACAGCCGGTTTGCTGGTTCCGTTGCCCTGAACATCATAATGACGTCTCTGGTCCCAGAGCTCTGTTCGACGTTGCTGGTTCGGACCAAACTGGTGTGGCATTACATCTGGTTGTCCTCCAAATGTAACAGGCTGGTGACTTGTACGAGATGAATGCGACTGCTGCATTGGAGCTTGATGCCGCTGAGGTAGTAGCTTTGCCGATGGCGGAGCTGACAACTCCACCTCTCCATTAGCATCTCCAAACAGCTGAGGTGACACCACTGACGAGCGTGACAGTGACGACTGGTTAAGGCGCCCTCCAAGTGTTATCGGTGAGCAGCGTGAGTTAGGTACCGAAGTTGGTGCTACTCCAGTTTGTTTACGCACCGACTCTGACACCTGAGCAATCAAGTCGTCGATTTCGCTAATCTTGCTCTCCAGCAAAAGTGACAACTCCAACAATGGCGTTTCGCGTGCCATAGTGAAAACACAGTTAACTACATTAATTCATAAAAAGTTACAAATAGGGATCCCACTCCTGACACCATGTGTGACGAACTCGCCTTCTCGTCGTGAATTATGTGAGTGTATTTGACTGTCTGTACAAATGCCTCCGCGAGCCGTGTCAGGATGGCCGAGTAGGCGGGGTTCGTTTTGTTGCAGTTTACAACGATCCCTTTAAATTATTAAAAGTAATAGTCTGTACGCTACCATGTATTATGTTGTGTCAGAAGCAGCTCACCAACACAAGCGGCACACATACCAAGTTCAGCATCACTTAAGTATATGTCACTCCCAAGCGTCACTTGTAGAGAATGTTAGATTGGTACACTTATTTTGTTACCAACTTTTACTACCAACTCTTGCTACCAAGTTCTGCTACCAAGTTTTGTTACCAACTTTTGCTACCAACTCTTGCTACCAAGTTCTGCTACCAAGTTTTGTTACCAACTCAATCACGCTAACGTGGAACACCTTTTACAACCATATGGTGGCACAGGTGTCGTTGATCGCACCGTTACCAACTTCCTCAGGCGACGACTGGAACTTGGATTGGGCACGGACTATGCGACAAGTCACATTACCATTATACCCGAAATCCAACGGCGACGACTGGAACTTGGATTGGGCACGGACTATGCGACAAGTCACATTACCAATATACCCGAAATCCAACAGGAACGTTGCTCCAGCTCAGGAACATGTACCACCACTCTGCATACCGCTGCTTGGTGATAGCACTCTCAAGAAGACACAGTGAAGGCAGCAATTCAGGAACACATGTACAGTTTAATACATATAGAAGTGAACATTAACAACACATTTGAAATGTATCATACACGGGCTACTTGTTGCGGACTATGTCACACAACGGCCACTTTAAATGCCTCCCCTCCTATCGCGGATAAAGGAGGCAATCCCGCACGGCCGTGAGCATCGCGTCTGGTACGCAGTTCTGCCAAACGTTCCAATAGTGCCCCCTTTCTATGCTATAGGCACAATCGATCATAACAAATTATAATCGAAACGGTTAAATCGAATCGGTTCCACCGAATTTCGTTACAATATATATATATATATATATATATATATATATGTATATTATATTATATTATATTTAGAGAGAGAGAGAGAGAGGGAGAAGATTGACATGCCCATATCTTCTTGATCTTTGGTCTTTAGTGTACACAGGTAGCCAAATATATATGTAGGTATATATACATATATATATATATATATATATATATATATATAACTTTATAAACATAGTAGCATGCTCATGTCTTTAAGACATTAAAATAGAAAAAGACAAATACCAATAAGGCCTTAGGATACAAGATAGACAAAAACAAGGACGTGAAAAATGAAATTCAAATACGGAGGAAAATCGGTTTGCTGATATGTTCCAGTCAAATATAAACAAGTCACGTGGGTCAACCCACTGATGGCAATCATGGCAGCAGGAACGATTTCACTGAGATTCAAACTGGAGGAGTCACTGAAGGAATGTATTAAAAGTTTCCTGAAATTCGAGTGGTGGGTCGATGCCTAATTTGCATAAATTCAAAATGGCCGTCATGCAACCTGCATGCATATCCTGGGACCTTTGAAAGTAAATTCTGGTGTCTAAACTTATGTCTTTCAGATCAAGGAACACAATTTTGTCGTCATAAGTGACATTATAGTTTTTCTTTTACCATAATTTACATAAATTTGCATGAATATGCTTATGGCATATCTAATACCCATTCTCCATATTCCATACGGATATGTAGATGAGTCCCTTTGTGTCTGTGGTCATAAAATATTGTGACTGTTAAGAGTCATTTCTCCAGTATACATGTATGTAACACTCGGATATTAAAAAGTACCTGGAAATGTGCATAAATCTATAGAATGTATTAAAATTACTACCTTGTATTATCATACAATATGCCGAACATCTATTCTGATGTTCATATCCATGAATTCAATGGCAAAGAACATATTTATAGTATCACGAAAAACCTTGAAACATATCCTAACACATAGTTGCATGAATTTGAACTTGATTTAAAAGAGGTGTAGTACAACACTGTTATTATCATCATTGTTAGTATTATTATTGTTATTACTATTATATTACTATTATTATTAAAATTATCATTATTACAGTTCTTATATAGCGCATAATACCTTTATCAAGGTCTTTATGCACTTTAGAGTAAACAAAAAGCATAGGCAGAAAAAATGTAATTACAGAAACAATGAAGGGCGGGATAAATCATTATCTAAGAAATAATTATGCCACTTCTTAAACAGATAAATTTTTCACGATGTTTCAAACTTATAGTTCTAACTTGCATATTTAATATCAATGATCGGGTTGCTGTTCCATAGTTCTTGGACGGCAAGCCTGAAACTACGTTTATAGTAGTAGTTTGCTGAAATGGAGGGTATCACATTGAGTTACTCCCGTAAAGACCTAAGAACTTTTGTAGCTTCACATTTCACAAGGAGCTCTGAGAGATCAGGAGGGGGCAATTTTGTTAAACATTAAAGCAAGTAAGCACTAACCACCTTTTTCCTCACTTCAAGCTTCTGAATATTAAACGACTGAAAATATCATCAACAGATGACATCTTCTTTTTACTGTAATATCAGTTTAGTTCAAAATGTGCTTACAGTACAAAGATAGTGAAGTTTGTCTAATATCATTTAGCAGAAACCATTTGAACAACTCTTCTTTACGTTTCATGCTTTGGATAATGCGTACTTGTTTTTAATATGATGAACTTATGTTTGTTTGTTTTTTTTTTTACAAGGGAGAGACATCATGAAGAACATAGTTATTAATGAGCAACATCACACAAGACGTATGACTTTGGTAATTTAAAGAACTTTGTACAGAGGTTGTCTTGTAATAATATTTTGCGAAGTGTCACCAAGTGACTTTCTGAAAATTCAATTCGAAAAACCATTTCTAGAACATAATTAGGGTTTATCTTTTATCAGACGTTTTCTTGACATCAAGCCATAAATCAGAGTGCTCTACATTTTCCACTCGTCGAGTAGCCAAAGGCTCAAGAACTGAGCTATTGCCAGCGGTCACTCATCATCAGGTTTCTGTTGTCCGTCATGCGTAAATTGTATCATATTGCACACTCTCTCTAAAAATCCCATGACAGATTTTCAGCAGTATAGGCAGGTAGCATTCCACGGATGACAGGATCTCAAATGTTTAAATCTCAATTTGTTTAAATCGCCACAATATCCAGAAGGCCCCCAAACCCCCGAATTTACACAGAAATTATAAAACTAAGTAAGGGTACCATAATTAAAGGTATTACTGGCATCGCATTTATGGAGATGAGGATTCGACTTAAAACGTTTTGCAAAATACCAAAAACTGCTTATGAAATGATATAGAGCATACCTTTCTTAGAGGAAATCAAATTTTATTGAATTACAATCGGCTTTGGCTGAGACATCCAAAAACACTCCAAAACAAAGAGATCCTAATGAAAGGCGCGGATACTATCTTTTTGAATAGGATTGATCTGCTTTGAATATCTCTGCCATTTCAAAATGCACTTTCATCAAATAAACGTTGAGTCCCTCTTTGAATTACGGACTCTTTCATGATTAATACGAGGTTTGTCATTATCTCATCAAAACTGTTAGGAGCCTGAAGGTAGGTCTCAACCAAAATTTAGAATCCCTTTAAGTACGTTGGTTTAAAACTTGCTTTCATGTTCTTAAAAGTGCGAGCTGAAATTCGTCACCAAAACTAGCAGGAATAGGCACTGGGGTGATAGAATGGGCCTATATATTTGCACGAGTAGGCACAATGCCCCCACCCCCCCCCCTATATAACAGAATCTTCTTCTCCCGGGACTCCAACCCCAAGAATCTCCTAAAGGTCCAAGAGTGTGACACGAGACAAAAAGGCCCACAAGACCGAAGTGACATCATGGGGATTAATGGGACGTCTCGTTGGTCTTTCTTTTTCTTTTATGTATGTCAAACTCATGGGCATTGTTTGCCTAGTGTCACACTAGTGTCAAACTTACAAGTAATATGACTCGTTTGCGGTGTGATCGACTCATGGACTGTATAAAAGACACACACACGCACACACACACACACACACACACACACACACACACACACACACACAGAGCCATCTCTATAGAGTTGGGCGAATTTGAACTCCGGCGGGAGAGAGGGAGATTTTGAGAATAATTTATTGCCTCTATATTGCGGTACATGAACCACTGGAAGACGTAAAGTTAGAAGCTCTGCTTCTATAAAACCAGCAGCGCTTTGAGTAATACGTCAGTGAATTATACTTATAAGATTGCTTATGACAGATCCACGGTACGTCGATCCCCTGTCGTGGGCCAGTACCAAATTAGGGACAACTTTTCACACTTTCATCATCTTCCCAAAAAGTTTGTGTGTATGTGTGTGGGTGTGTGTGTGGGGGGGGGGGGGTCTGTCTGTCTGTCTGTGTATGTGTGTGTGTGTGTGCGTGTGTTTGTTTGGTTCTATTTTAATCAATCTTGGCAGGTTATACAATATCCTTTTAAATATCATAAGCACCATGCTCCCTTTATGAAATAGTCTGCACGAATCCATTGAAGGTATAGACGTGAGATATTCCGATAAGCTCTAGACCCATGGCCTCTTGTTCATTGCAGAAAGTCACTATAATTGACAAGGCACAAAATTATAACAAAAACAACTTCATATATACAAATTTTCAAACTCGTGCAACTTTTGCAGATCAACTTTCGCATATCAGTTCAAACATGCTCGTATAATGAATTGTATATCATCCCTCTTGCCACAAAGTATTGGAAAATAGACACAAGTATGCATTAAACATGCAGAGAAATTATCACATTTATGCTATTATGAGATATTTGTTTTAATCAAGTAAAGATTTCAATTGTTCTGTACCAATTGAGCAGATTTAAAAGCTAATTTGAACTTAAAGTTACTAGTAAATGACAATTGGTTCTAATGATACTGTTGTTTCCACTGTTTAATGTCCAGAGGCTTTATTTGACGAAAATGGGGGTAGTATAGTCTAAATTTGGTAAATTTTAGATAAGTGTAAGGATAATCACTAAGGTTGTAAATGGAATTGTTCGTTACCCTTGAATGAGTACATGCAAACATCACAATATAAAAAATTGTGCAGGTTGTATATGTATATTAAAGTGTACTCACAGTAGTAATTTGAATACATATGCATGTTGGTGTAAGTATATGTACAAAGGGAACCACTTATACAGATCTAATATATAGGGATATGTGCATGCCCAAGGCATATGACACTCTCTTTGCATGTAATGAAGTTTCAGGTTAAAGTGTCTATCATATAACTAACACTATGAGACTTACTCGTCCCAAAGTGCTCTCATTTCTTAGTAATCATGCAATTAACTGCGACCAGCAGCCCCATACGCATAGCGTAATGGGGCTTCGCATTGTGGCAATCAGGATCATGACAGATTAAGTATCGCGGGTAAATATCAACTTAAAATCCACAAAATTCTTCAATTTGAAGACTTACCAATTAAGTTGATGTCTTGAAAACAGGCTTCGAGCAACGTTTGGTTCTGCCAATAGTCCCTTTCTGTTCGAATTGATGACTGAATGTGACTATGTCGAGAGGACCTTGGGAGAGCTACATACACTGATTACTACGGCCAGCGCATACGCACACATCACATGCGAACAAATTGCAAATCCATGAACGGATAAGATGTTTGTGTGCGCATGCGCTGGCCGTCAATTCAGTGTAGCTCTCCGAAGGTCCTCTCGACCGAGTCACATTCAGTCATCAATTCGAACAGAAAGGGACTATTGGCAAAACCAAACGTTGCCCAAAGCCTGTTTTCAATACTTCAACTTAACTGGTAAGTCTTCAAATTGAAGAAATTTTTGGATTTTAAGTTGATATTTACCCGCGATACTACATTTGTCATGATCCTGTAAGCTACAATGCGAAGCCCCATTTAGCTATGCGTATGGGGCTGCTGGTCGCAGTTAGCCACACAGTATGCGTATGGGGCTGCACGCTGCGGGTCGCAGTTATCATGCAATACAGTAATGGTTTCGCACAATACGTGTACTACCTCGCCGCCGCCGTACGGCGGCGGCTCTGGTAAGAAACCATTATTGCTTGATTACTAAGACATGAGAGCACTTTGGGGCGAGTAAGTCTCACAGTGTTAGTTATATGAAAGGTACTTTAACCTGAAACACAAACTAAGACAAGGAAATTCAGGGAAACTTTTGAGGTAATACCAAAACTTTATATTATCTTTAACATAAATGGGCATAACATTTTTAGTATAATTATGCAGTATGATAATAAATATCTAATTCACATGAATTTTATTTGTAAGTACATAAATTAATAATATGCAAACTATGTACATATAAATGGTTTACGATACTATTGATAACGAAATTGTGTTCCTTGTCCTGAAAAGAAAAAAATACAAACATAGAGACACCAGAAATAACTTTCTACAGGATTCATGTCCCGATATATTCACAGCCCATATAAAGGCGGCCATTTTGGATGCATTGATAAGCAAATTTATGCAAATTATGTGCAAATGAATACTTCAAAAATACTTCTGATGTCATAATTCCGTTACTTGAATTACAAACATAGGTTTACATACCAGTTATAATTTTATACTTTTTATTTGTTTCATGTCCCAAGAAATGAGCATAAATAGGTTACACGGCAGCCATTTCGAATTTATGAAACCTAAGCGTCGGTTACACCGGAGCCGAACAAATTTCATTCGGGCAACATTCGGGATGTATTTGGATGCAATTCGGTTGGATTCGGGGAGGCATTCGGGGTCTTCTATGGGCAGATTCGGACCTATTCGTATCATCAGGACAGTAACTTCCCGAATCATCTAGCCAAATAGGCCCAAATATCACGAAAAGAGCCGAATCTGCCCAGAATGCCCAGAATACCTCCCCGAATCCGAATCGTTATATCCGAATACAACGCAGAATACACGCGAGTGAACCGAATAGGCCAGAATACGGGCAAATAGCAACGGAATAGGTCGATTGAGCGGCCAGAATGACCCGATTAGCCTCGCGAATAGCCATATTGGCGATTTTCCTCTGATTCAAGACCTATTCGGAAACTATTAGCTCCCCTAACACCTGCCTAATCAGATACGAGTAGGTTCAGAATCCACTGAACCCACCCGATTCAGCCATATTCGGACAGAATCGGTCCAACATATCCAAATGTATTCGGGAGAATTCAGCTTTGGTGTAACCCTATTTGTGGGCATTGACCCACCCCTAGAAATTCAAAGGAGTTTTTTGAATTTTAATTAATAGCATTCTAACTGATTGAAAATTGCCCTACATCGACAAAATACGCACGGAATTGATCAGAGTTTTAGTGTTTGCAATGAAAACACCTCGACGGAAGAATTCATGAATTTGAATGGTTACACAGTACCCGCTGCATGCTATAAATGCTACAACAATTAGAACTAAACACTTGCTGTTTGGTGGAAGCTCGTTGGTCTAGTGGAGATGACGCCTATCCGGAGATCAGGAAATCGTAGGTTCGAATCCTGCTCGAGTACGTACGCCCATGATTTTTTGCCATGGCTACTTGTATTAAAAATGCTAATCGATTCAGTGCTTGACGTCGATGTAGGACAATTCGTAAATCAGATACAAGTAAAATTGTTTCTACTGTATTTCTATTTTCCTTTGTTATTCCATATTGTGACTGAACTATCTAAATGAAAACTCCACATAGACACATATGCTTCGAAGATGATAATATGGAAAGAGAAATTCAGTCTTTCATATCTAATTAGGCAATTCAATATGTTTTCATCACTCTGGTTCTAAAATTGTAAGAAGGCGGGGTGCTTAAACTTTGCTCAGAGATCCTTGAAGAATGATTTCTTCATATTGTGTAACAAAAATACACTTCACACTTTCGATCCTTAAAAGTTGAACAACTATATATCAGATAACACTGACATTGATATGAGCAATAATTGAATGGTGTACAATTTTGTTAGAGGTAATTTAAAAATGATAGCAGAAATCAGTTTCAATAAATTCAACATTCAATTTTGTTCAATGTATTTCAAAAATCATAGCATAAATCATAAATCACAAATAAATAATTATTATTTTGCACAGTGGTATGGTGTGTATAGGAGTGTGTGATAACACTTTGACAATGGTCCTGAACAATGGCCAGGATTGGAAAGCTCTATTACATATTCATGAGAAATTCCACAATCACAGCTAGCAAGTCTTTATTCATCCTAAAATGTAGTGTATGCAAGCACGTGAAAACATGTGTTTGTTGTTGTTGTTTTGTTTTTGTTTTCATTTGCATGCATTGTACATTTTACCATGAATTCAGACTTGCAGTGTCTAGGACAATGCATCATGAGTTATTAATAAAGCAATTATGTGCATTGGAGCAAGAGTTCAGAAGCGTAGCCAGCAGTGCTCTAAAAAGGAGGTATTCGTGGTATTCATGTCTATTGTTCAGAGTCATTGTAAGCTCACACTCACATACACGTGATTGGTTCTTGTGTAAAGTTCAATTTTGTACAGAGGGTTCAAATTTGACGAAATTCTGGAACTTGACTTTAAAATTAATCATAGATTCAACGAAACGGATTCATGTTTTCATATTCACATCACCTCCAACTAATTTGTACACTATTCAGCTACTTCTCATGCCAGTGACAGTGTTGTCTGTTATATAGTTTTCGAACCATAGGGATCAAAAGTGGGAAATGTTTTGTAACACCTAGTTTTAAGAATTTTAATTGCGCTGTTTCGATTCCTACGCCGAAACAATGCTGTCCCCTAAATTAAAAGGAAAGAGCGTGTAGCCCACATAAAGAGATTACGCAATGTGTAATCAGGGTTTCATCCTCATGAACAACATCTGGTTAATTCACAACGCTTTAGTGGCCCATTATTCGATCAGAAAAAAACAAGAAGAAAAATACGAAACCCGCGGGCTAGGCCGCTATGTAACAGGTAGGAGACCTGAAAATGTGTAAGCTAAAAATGTATTTTTCATGAAAATTACAAATTTAATCAATTTGACACTGACATTATTATGTTAAGGGTAGCAATTATTCCTCCTGCTTTGTGAAAGCGGCTAGTCAGGTGCTCTTTCATCATGCTATACAAAGGTGATTTTTTGTGTGGAATTTTTTTAACACATTCTGTATATTGTAGTCAACTCATACATCATACCCTTTAGTCATCTCCTCACCCAGCGGTTCCGACACCAAAAATTTTAACAATTCTTAACTTCTGCATCGATTGTCCGAATTTCCTCAAACCTTCACTGATGTGTTCTACTAGTGTTGCTGCTTCACTCAATCCACATTGCTCTTTTGGTTAGGGTTCCCTTTAAGCAAAAAAAAAATAATTAAAACTTAAATTGCCTTTTCGAATTTCTACGGAGATGCTATTTAATTTTGGAACTCCCTACCTCCTTCCATCATTACCTGAACCTCTTTTGAGATCTTCAAGGAGAAGGTGCAACTTATAAATCTCCGATAAACATTTTGTTATGTTTTTAACCGCACATAGAAAAATCGTGAAGGATTTTTAGTTGCACACTGTACACCCACCACTTGACAAGCACAAGGTACCAGACCGGAAGAAGAACAAGAAGAATTTGGGTAATAAACACTGCGAAATAGAAAAGAGAAAATTGTTTGTGTGCATAAAGAAATCAGTGGGGATTTCCACTCGAAGAGTACAATAAACCGTAACAATGATTGTGCACAATACATTGTGTTGCATGATGTTCAGGTGGAAAATCACCATAGAAGTTTGTGCTATTTGAATGCGCTTGTCTCTACATATCATGATTGCTCTCGTAGTGACTAATTTTGTTGCTACAAGCTCTTAATGGAAGTCAGTTCAATACTTGAGGTGAAGTTTGAGGGAAAGAGAGATAACAACAGTCACTGTCAGATAGGAATTCATGACACATTATAGTTTATGACCATCAACGAGACCTTCACAATATACCCCAAAAGCATCATAAAAACGCTCATTGCACAGTACGCCATGGCTATGGCTGAACACACACGTTTCCACATACTTCGACATGATACATACCGTTTGAAACGACTGTCAAAGTTATCCCAAGAAAAATTGATGCGGTAGTCTTCATAGCTATGCAAATGTGTTTGACCTGCCTGTAACCACTGTTATGTAGAACACGTCAGGCTATAAAACGTGTTTTCTTGTCCAGTCAATCTACAGGTGGGAGAGGATAATCACCCACTGTACACTGTTAGTCGTTGTACTAATAGCTTCCCACACGGCATATGGAAAGTTTCCTAAAATCCATAGACGTAGAATACTTATTTGCATACGATTTGCATAGTATCGAATCAGCGCCGTCATGAGGGGATATTTACCAATCTGGGCTTCCAATTAGCCGATTTGGACAACATAAACGTTCAAAATAATTTGCTAATCGGACACATCATAGATGTAATATGCATGAAATGGTTGTTATTTGTTACTGTATAATATCAAGAAACAATGATTCAAGTTAATATTTTTCCTTCTTCATTTCCACTTTGAGCGATCGCAGACTAGTGTCCCAGATTGGTGTTTTTGTTTTTTTTTTAAGTACAGTCCCATCAATTTACAGGCATGCTAACCTGGAAACATTAAACTGCACATTACGTAAATATGAGTTTATATGAAACTTAAGTTTACGTTTCAATAACTTATTTCCATCAAATAAATGTAATAGAGAACCTAAGTGTAAGTAACATGTGGTCAATTTAAAAATGCTGGAGTTACATTTCTAAAAGTACAAAAACTTGTGACGAGTGGGCCCTTAACATAAATGAGCATAACATTTTTAGTATATATGCAGTATCATAGTAAATATCTAATTTTTTCTCATGAATTATTTGGAAGTACATAAATTAATAATATGCAAACTATGAACATACTATTGATATCGAAATTGTGTTCCTTGTCCTGAAAAAAAAAAAAACAATGTAGAGACACCAGAAATAACTTTCTACAGGTTTTATGTCCCAATATATTCACACCTCATATAATGGCGGCCATTTTGGATGCATTGATATGCAAATTTATGCAAGTTATGTGCAAATGAACACTTCAAAAATACTTCTGCTGTTATAATTCCGTTTCTTTAGTTACAAACATAGGTTAAGATACCAGTATTTATACTTTTTTATTTGTTTCATGTCTCAAAAAATGAGCATAAATAGGTTACACGGCAGCCATTTTGAATTTATGAAACTTAACCGTCGGTTACACCGGAGCCGAATAAGCTGCTAATCCACCCGAATACGTGTATTCGGGTGGATTCGGGAGCATCTGTCCTCTTTCCCCGAGTGGGCGAAAATTCGGGAGGGATTCTGGAACATCCCTGGAGGGATTCCCCCGTTTTGAAATGTTCAAAACCATCCGAACACCCTCAAATCTACTCCCGAATGTTGCCCCGACAAATTTCATTCGGGCAACATTCGGGATGTAATAGTATTTGGATGCAATTCGGTTGGATTAGGGGAGGCATTCGGGGCCTTCTATGGGCAGATTTGGGCCTATTCGTATCATCAGGACAGTAACTTCCCGAATCATCTAGCCAAATAGACCCAAATATCACGAAAAGAGCCGAATCTGCCCAGAATGCCCAGAATACCTCCCCGAATCCATCCGAGTCGTTACCCGAATACAACGCAGAAACACACGATTGAACTGAATAGGCCAGAATACAGGCAAATAGCAATCGAATGGGTCGATTGAGCGGCCAGAATGACCCGATTAGCCTCGCGAATAGCCATATTGGCGATTTTGCTCTGATTCAAGACCTATTCGGAACCTATTAGCTCCCCGAATCAGAGACGAATAGGTTCAGAATCCACTGAACCCACCCGGTTCAGCCATATTCTGGCAGAATCGGTCCAACATGTCCAAATGTATTCGGGACAATTCGGCTTTGGTGTAACCCTATTTGTAGGCATTGACCTACCCCTCGAAATTCAAAGGAATTCATTTTATTTTTTATTAATAGCATTTTAACTGATTGACAAATTGCCCTACATCGACAAAATACGCACTGAATTGATCAGTGTTTTAGTTGTTGCAAAGAAAACACTTTGACGGAAGAATTCATGACTTTGAATGGTTACACAGTACCCGCTGCATGCTATAAATGCTATAACAATTCGAACTAACACTTGCTGTCGGGTGGAAGCTCGTTGGTCTAGTGGAGATGACGCCTATCCGGAGATCAGGAAATCGTAGGTTCAAATCCTGCTTGAGTACGTACGTCGATAATTTTTTTACCATGGCTACTTGTATTAAAAACACTAATCAACTCAGTGCTTGACGTCGATGTAGGACAATTTGTAAATCAGATACAAATAAAAAATTTTTCTACTGAATTTCTTTTTTCCTTTGTTATTCCATATTGTGACTGAACTATCTAAATGAAAACTCCACATAGACACATATGCTTCGAAGAATAATATGGAAAGAGAAATTCAGTCTTTCATATCTAATTAGGCAATTCAATATGTTTTCATCACTCGGGTTCTAAAATTGTAAGAACGACGGGGTGCTTAAATTTTGCTCAGAGATCCTTGAAGAATGATTTCTTCATACTGTGTTACAAAAATACACTTCACACTTTTGATAATTAAAAATTCAAAAAAATATATATCAGATAACACTGACATTGATATGAGCAATAATTTAATAGTGTACAATTTTGTTAGAGGTAATTTAAAAATGATAGCAGAAATCAGTTTCAATAAATTCAACATACAATTTTGTTCAATGTATTTAAAAAATTATACCATAAATCATAAATCATAAATAAATAATCATTATTTTCCACAGTGGTGTGGTGTGTATAGAAGTGTGTGATAACACTTTGACAATGGTCCTGAACAATGGCCCGGATTGGAAAGCTCTACTACATATTCATGAGATATTCCACAATCACATGCAACTAGTCTTTATTCATCCTAAAATGTAGTGTATGCAAGGACATGAAAACATGTGTTTGTTGTTTGTTGTTGTTGTTTTTTTTCATTTGCACGCATTGTACATTTTACCATGAATTCAGACTTGCAGTGTCCAGGACAATGCATCATGAGTTATTAATAAAGCAATTATGTGCATTGGAGGAATAGTGCAGAAGCGTAGCCAGCAGTTCTCTAAAAAGGAGGTATTCGTGGTATTCATGTCTATTGTTCGAGGTTACTGTAAGCACACACTCACATACACGTGATTGGTTCTTGTGTAAAGTTCATTTGTACAGAGGGTTCAAATTTGACGATATTCTGGAACTTGACTTTAAAATTAACCCTAGATTCAACGAAACGGATTCATGTTTTCATATTCAAATCACCTCCAACTAATTTGTACACTATTCAGCTACTTCCCTTACCAGTGACAGTTTTATCTGATATATAGTTTTCGAGCTATAGGGATCAAAGTTGGACATGTTTTGTAACACCTAGTATTAAGAATATATATTTTTTTTTTATTAAGAATTAAGAATTTAGTCATCTCCTCATCCAGCGGTTCCAACACCAAAAACTTTAAGATTTCATAACGTCTGCATCGATTGTCCGAATTTCCTCAAACCTTCACTGATGTGTTCCACTGGTAATGTTGCTGCTTTCACTCAATCCACATTGCTCTTTGGGTAAGTGTTCCCTTTAAGCAAAAAAAAAAATAAATAAAAAATAAAAATGAAATGAAATAAAAGTTCAAATTGCATTTATGATTTGCTACGGAGATGCTATTTGGTTTTGGAACTCCCTATACCTCCTTCCATCATTACCTGAACCTCTTTGGAGATCTTCAAGGAGAAGGTGCAACTTATAAATCTCCGATAAACATTTTGTTATGTTTTTAACCGCACATAGAAAAATCGTGAAGGATTTTTAGTTGCACACTGTACACCCACCACTTGACAAGCACAAGGTACCAGACCGGAAGAAGAACAAGAAGAATTTGGGTAATAAACACTGCGAAATAGAAAAGAGAAAATTGTTTGTGTGCATAAAGAAATCAGTGGGGATTTCCACTCGAAGAGTACAATAAACCGTAACAATGATTGTGCACAATACATTGTGTTGCATGATGTTCAGGTGGAAAATCACCATAGAAGTTTGTGCTATTTGAATGCGCTTGTCTCTACATATCATGATTGCTCTCGTAGTGACTAATTTTGTTGCTACAAGCTCTTAATGGAAGTCAGTTCAATACTTGAGGTGAAGTTTGAGGGAAAGAGAGATAACAACAGTCACTGTCAGATAGGACTTCATGACACATTATAGTTTATGACCATCAACGAGACCTTCACAATATACCCAAAAGCATCATAAAAACGCTCATTGCACAGTACGCCATGGCTATGGCTGAACACACACGTTTCCACATACTTCGACATGATACATACCGTTTGAAACGACTGTCAAAGTTATCCCAAGAAAAATTGATGCGGTAGTCTTCATAGCTATGCAAATGTGTTTGACCTGCCTGTAACCACTGTTATGTAGAACACGTCAGGCTATAAAACGTGTTTTCTTGTCCCGTCAATCTACTAGGTGTGAGAGGATAATCACCCACTGTACACTGTTGGTCGTTGTACTAATAGCTTCCCACACGGCATATGGAAAGTTTCCTAAAATCCATAGAGGTGAAATACTTATTTGCATACGATTTGCATAGTATCGAATCAGCGCCGTCATGAGGGGGTATTTACTAATCTGGGCTTCCGATTAGCCGATTTGGACAATATAAACGTTCAAAATTTTCAAATCGGACATATCATAAATGTAATATGCATAAAATGGCTTTTATCTGTTATTGTATAATATAAAGAAACAATGATTCTAATTAATATTTTTACTTGAATTCCACTTTGAGCGATCACAGACTAGTGTCCCAGATTGGTGGGGGTTGTTTAAGTACAGTCCCGTCAATTTACAGGCATGCTAACCTGGAAACATTAAACTGCACATTACGTATATATGCTCAAGACCATTCTGAAACAAATGATTTCAATACAACAATAGATATATAATGTACTCTTAAATGAATCCCATAATGATTGGAACAATCACCCCCAGCATTCCCCTTGATCAGTTATTAGCTATCCCCTTTAAGTAAAAAAAAAAAAAAAAAAAAATATATATATTATTACATATTATATGACTCATTTTCCCATTTCTAAAATTCTCAAACTTCCCAAATCTTGCCACGCTTGTATAAGCTTTATATAAAATTTGGGAACTTTAAAAAAATATTTCTTCCAGAATTCTTTGAAAAATTAAAATCCCACCGACTGACCCAGAGACATGTTATACTTTTTGCAGGTCTTATTCGTTTCTACACACACACACACACAAAGTTTTTTTTTTTCACCCACATTACTCTTTGAGCTTAACAAACAACTCCAGATTCATCATTCTAAGTCCCCGTTCTCCGTAATCTTGATACAAAATAACCAATAATCCTTTGAATGCAGTCTTTTCCTTTCCATATAAATTCAAAAACATCTTTACCCTCTGCAAATACCAACAAAGGAACAGCAATTGACGATGATATATAATTCAATTTAGATAATGGGTATGTTTTAAGTAAATGAATCTAACCAATCAAAGACAAATTTCTTTGTTTTACACCAACTTTTTAATCTTTTGATTTAACTCATAATCTCCTTATAATTCATTTTCATCTCTCAATTTTAGATCTGTCGAAAAATAATCCCGAAAATATCTTCATCTTCCTATACTAAATTGCGAAACGAAAGATCCCTATCGTATCAATATTTTTTCTTATCCACATTATTTTTTCCATATATCCTTTCCTTCCATATGTCATTTCGTCACTATCATTCCTATCATTCTTGAAAATGAAGCCTGGGGATATGACAATTTAGTACCTATAGAGAGTCTGCATGCTCAATACTGTAAACATTTACTGAGATTAATAAAAAAAAAATACTATGAATAGTAGGGCTCTTGGAGACTTAGTAGGTTTGAAATTGCCTGTACTGTTTAAGGAAAGAATGCTTTATCATTGGTTGGAGTCATCACTGGGAAAGAGAGCAAATATTCAACCGTTGTATGTAAGATTAAATTTGCGTAATTAGAAGATATATTCATCGCCATTGTTGTTGAAAGTTTATGATACACTTAAAGTATGGTGAACGAGAAAAAAAGGACGATATTCATAAACAAGGTAATGTATACATTTCTGGAAAGCTTAAGTCTCTAGGAATATGAATAATTAACTTTCAGACGGTAAAAACGTCTCCACAATGATGGAGAGATGGTGTTTTGAGACCCTTTTTAGACCACCTGAACCCGATCTGACGGCGAAATTTTGGTGACCAAAATTATGACGTCACGAAATGTGCTCTGTGCTCCGCACTCCATCCACACAGTGAGCTCCGTCTATGGAGGGCCGTTGCGGACGTGGTTCGTTTGGGGCATACGTATGGAGAGGCAGTTGCATACGTATGCCCGTTTCCATGTATGCCCCAAACGAGTTGTGTCCGCAGCGGCCTTCCATATCCGTTGCCTCTCCATCGCTTCTTCTACCACCCCGACTTTGCCACTGTCACTATCAGTGTCATTGTCACTGTCATCACTTAATTCACTCTCGATGTCAAACTCAAAGTCTTTCCGTACAATATAAGGTAAAAATTTGACGTTTTAATGTCTCAGCCAGGAAAGCAGATGCGACCAAAGACAGGCCAGATATTGCATCCGCTCACCAAGAAATACGTGCTTTATGAATGGCGGCCTCGATTTCCCGCTGCACTCGTAAAGGGTTTTATTCATTTCGTGACGTCATATTTTAGGGCTCGAAAAAGACGGCTGTTCCGGAGAGAATATCGGTGAAGCAAATCAATCAGTTTTAACTCGCGATTTCTCAGTGGCGCGCATATATCTTTTAATAGTCACATTAAAAATCTGTTTTAGGAGACATTTCCATTTGCTTTGACACCTTATATTATATGATTTTCTTGATTTTTATGTCTCGTTCACCATACTTTAATGAGTTACTAATGTATTTTGTTATTGTTTTCGATAAAACTTAGACTACTAGATTCATTTGTACAGAATTGGCAGTCGAAGATAAGAAACTGTAGGGCCTACATGTTATACCGATTACAGGATCTTTGAAAGGAATTTTGTGTTTAGATTCGTACTTGTTAAAATTTCTAGCGTGTTCAGACGAACTCTTGCAAAATGTCGTTATGCCAGCAACGGCGTAAATCCGTACTGAGGAGTGGGGGATGATCGGCGATAGCGACCATCACCACGATTACAAGCCCATAACCAGACCGCCGCAGTCTTGGGGGGGGGGGGGGGAGCTTGGTACCCCCCCCCCCCCTCCCCCACACACGGACACTTTACAGGGATCGAATGTTCCACTCTTTTGCATGAAAAAAAGTGGGAGGGAATTGGCAGCAAATATATGAAGACCTTTTGTTCTTTGTTTGTTTGGTTGGTTTTTTTTTTTTGCTTGTTAGCCGACCTTAAAAGTATGAAGACTTTTTTGTTGTTGTTTCTCTTGTCTTTTTGATTTTCCTTCTTCTTGACTGACAGGCGATTTTGACCACCCTCCCCTTCAAAAACGAAGTGTAGCCCTGAATAATTTCCAAATAAATTCAGTAAAATGGTAATGTGGATCTCCATTTCTCTGTACTGATGTAATATCGTAGTAGATATTTTTCCTGTAGCTTTTGCATTTTTTTTAATTTCCTAAAAGTCAATGAAGCAATCATCGTAGGGGCATCATTCCATTTTAATGATGGTGGGTGAGGGAGGGGCTCGGAGTTGGAATATAGGCCTAGGTGCAATGGAGCGGAGCGACCGAGGGGGGGGGGGTGGGAGTGGGGATTCCCCCTCCCACACGAGGAAGATTTTCCATTTTCAGACCTGAAATTCAGCGATCTGGTGCATACTTTTGGTGAAATGTTTGTTCTTGTTTTTTCCATGGATATTCATAGATAATTGAATGACTACATCATGGTATCTCAGCTCTTGCTCCGCGGCTGTGCGGCATCACTGTGAAGGCGTACGTAATAGTGGGGCCTATCACCGGCGTAGGCATATTTGATCTTGGGGGGGGGGGGAGTTAGATGCGAGGGAGCGAAGCGAGCGAAGGGGGGGGGGGGTGTGGGAGGGGGTTTGCCCCTCCCACGGTGAGAACCTTTTGCATTTTGATGTAATTGTACATAATGCAATTTGATGCATGTTTTTGCGCGTTTTGTCGACTTGAAACAGTCCCATTTGTTTAAGGTAGCAAAATATTTTGATGTCGATTATTACTAACATTTTGGCTATCGAATGGTATCATTTAAATAAACTTCTTGTAATAATTCTTACACTTTAAATAATATCATGAACGCGACCGAACCGACCGAACGATTTTGCCGCGTCGTTCCACGTGGGAGGGGGATGTTCCCCCTCCCACGTGGAGAACTTTTTTCATTTTGATGTTGTAAATGGTCCAATTTTCTGCATGTTTTAGTGTTTTACCGACTTGAAACAGTCCCACTTTTTTAAGGTAAAGCAGAATATTTTGATGTACATTACAATGAACAATTTGCATAAAAATGGCATCATTTAGATAAACTTCTTATAGTAATTCTTACACTTAATATCACGAACAAAACTCGAGAGAGCGAAGCGAGCGAGGGGGGGGGGGGGAGACGAGAAGGTGTGGGAGGGGGGTGTTCTCCCTCCCACGGTGAGAACTTTTTGCATTTTAATGTTGTAAATGGTGCAATTTGATGCATGTTTTTGTGTGTTTTGTTAACCTGAAACAGTCCCACTTGTTTAAGGTAGCAGAACATTTTGATGTAGTTTATTATTGAACAATTTTTAAATGGTATCATTTAAATAAACTTCTTGTAGTAACTCTTCCACTGAATGTCATGAACGCTACCGAGCCCGCGCGAGCGGAGCGAGGAGAACTTTTTGCATTTTGATGTTGTAATTGGTGCAATTTTATGCAAGTTTGAGTGTTTCACCGACTTGAAACAGTCCCACTTGTTTAAGGTAGCAATATATTTTGATGTTGAATATCATTTAACATTTTGGCTATAAAAATGGTATTATTTAAATGAAATTTGGAAAACTGTCTATGTTCAAAGTGCAGTCACATGGTCTACTTGTACGCATGGGGGCGGGAGGGGGGACGGGCGAGCAGAGAGAAGGCGGGAAGAGTGCTATCACCACCCTTCCCATACGATGGAGTTTTTGCCTTTTTAAAGTGGAAATTGAGATATCTCGCATACGCATATTTGATGGAATATTTGGGGAAATGATCTGTGAAGGGAGTAGTGAGCGAGGAAAGGGTTCATTAAAAGGGCTATTCCCCTTGTACATGAAGGAACTTTCGAGTTTCCGGAAAATAAGTAATAAGTCTTGTGCACTCAGAATTATTCAGATTTTTTTTTGATTTTTTTTTTTTTTTTTTTTTTTGGGGGGGGGGGAAATCTGAAAAGTATACTAAGGCAAGGGAAAGGGGCACAGAGGGGGAGGGTATTTGGAGGGGGTATCCCCCTCCCAAACACGAGAGATTTTGCTTTTTTTTTTTTAAATTGAAATTCAGCAATCTGGTGCACACTTTGGATAAGGTATTTGGACGAAACGCAAGAAAAGTTTCCTCATCTCGGGAATTATTGGGGGACAAAATGACATGTATGCCTCTCCCCCCCCCCCCCCCATGTCCTCCGGGATCGACGTCCCTACATACGAATGGGCTTTTGCATTCTTTTGATACAAAAAAGTTTTGATGGACAATTCGGAAAGCTGTCAATCAGCAAAGTGTACTTAAGTTTTTAGTGGGAAACAAAGCGGAGAAATGGTTGATTGAAAGAAGATAACCCCTCCCACCCGCGGTGGATCTATTGTGTTCTTTTTTTTTTTTTGTACCTGAAGTGACAGACCTAGTGCACACTTATGATAAAACATTTGGGCATCTGTCAATTTAAATAGAAAAACTGGAAAAGAACCGAAAGAGGGTTAGGAGGGAGGGGGTATCCCCCTCCCACGCGAGAGAAAGTTTTTTTTTTTTTTTTTTTTTTTTTGCATTTTCAGAATTGAAATTCTGCAATATGGTGCACACTTTGGATAAGATATTTGAACAGTTTTCTATCAAAAAACGCAAGAAATATTCCTCATATCTGGAATCATTGATGATCAAAATGACATGTTTTCCCCTCCCCCCGTCCGCCCCCCCCCCCCCCGCGTCCTCCAGAATCGACGCCCCTGCATACGAGGGGAGGCTTTTGCATTTTTAGAATTCAGACAAAAAAAAATATTCCGTGAACACATTATGATGCAATTTTCTATTTTGTATTTTTCTATTTTTTATTCTTTTTTTTTTTTTTTGGGGGGGGGGGAACATTCCTATAATTGAAAGCTTTTAATTAACGGAGGGTCCCCCCCCCCCCTCCTCTAGTATCTAGATATCTCCTCCCACTCACAGAACTTTTGCATTTTTTGCAGTGAAGTAACAAACCTGATGCACACATTAGATGAAACATTTTAAAATCTGTTAATCTGTTAGGGTGTAGAAGAGGGTAGGTCTATCCCTTCTTACGTGAGGGAGATGTCATATTTTCAGAAATGTCATCTTTTGGTGAAATATTTAGACAGTTTTCTATCAAAAAAGTAAGAGCATTTCCACATCTCGGGAGTTACGAGGAGGATCAAAATGATATTTTTGTCCCCAATACTTTTATGGGGAACCACCCCCCCCCCCCCCCCCCATCGACGCCTCTTCATATGGGGGAGTTTTTGTATACACGAAAGTGGAAGATCACATGCACACTCTTTGATAAAATATTAGGAAATACGTCAATCTCAAAAGTGTACAAAGTCTATAGTTCTGGCGGTATTTGGATTTGGTATTTGGATTTGTCCTCAGGGACACAAATGATTTGTCTGCCCCCAACATTTCCGTAGGAGCAGGGCAAATGCCCCTCCCCCCCCCCCCCCCCTCCGCGAGATAGATTCGACGCCCCTGATCATCCCTGGGATGGGTATGCCCATAGATGTATCCTGACTGAGTCATCAGAGTCACCGTCGTTTCAGGAATAATTCAGGAAATTGAGGGGGCTCAATTACGGCGGTATAGTTTTTGTTGTTTGTTTGTTTGTTTGCTTGTTTACTTGTTTGCTTGTTTTCGTACATAATTTGCAGGTGGTCCCGAGTTGCTCGCGTCATAGCATGTTTACATGTAGGCCTATACTATTTGATGTTGTCAACGTCTGGACCATACCTTATGTTGTCGATATTACTTTCTTCGCGAGCGAGTGAAGCGAGCGAGCGCTTTAGATAATTATGTATACACTATCCTACAAGACAGAGTACTGTTCAGCTCTGTTACCGCTCTGAAGGCGGGCGTACGAACGTCATGCAATATGCCAAAATTGATACAATCACATTTCCTGCTTCCTCCTTTTTTTTTTCAAATTTCAGAGGGGGGTGATTGTACAGGCCATCCCCCTCCTCCATTTCAAGGGGGGATATATCCCCCCATCCCCCCCCCCCCCCCACCGGGATTAACGCCCATGTATGCCAGCCACAGATTGCCAATTGTGACTGGTAGATATGTGGGAATTGAACTTTATGATCGAGTTTGTAATTCACATAATTCTAGTACACTCAGTGATGAATTTCACTATTCATTTGAGAGCCATACAATGACTAATGCCACAACCAAAGTCCTATTACAGAATAAGACCGAACACGTTAAAAATGTCCCAATTATTCAATTCAAGATATCATAGTGAGTTGTTTAATTTAGACAAATTCTGTATTGAAACAATGAAGCTCCACAAGAAATGATAATTGCCTATATCATTATTTGTTTGATTTTATAATGTCAATCTGTATTTACAATTTTTTTTATATTATTGCAATTGCGTTATTGTTGCGCTGCTATTTCACTCTTTTTTTGTCCTGCTTCTCTCTCTCCCTCCTCTCTCTCTCTCTCTCTCTCTCTCTCTCTATCTCTCTCTCTCTCTCTCATTTACACACTCTCTCTCTTGGATTCTGCACCATTCTGTACGTTTTGTAAATAAGATGCAATGTTATATAGTTCATTATGTAATAAATCATTTATTCAGTACGATGTTTGTTCATATTTTGTTCAATACCCATACTTTGGGTGACATAAGAAAAAAAAAACACACACATTGTCATTGTCATTGTCATCACCCCAAAGCAAACAGGCACTCAGAATATTTTGTCTGTATACAGCTCACAAAAAGCTTAAGATTTTCCACATTACACCTTGATTTATGTACCCACACTATCATAATAGTCCGGGTGCTAAAGGCATACTTCGCGGTAAACCTTGCCTGATATTTTTTTTTTTTTGGATATTTTCACCCCATTTTGAGGGTGCTAAATATGATTCAGCATGATGCAACTTTTGGATTCTTAAGGGATTTGAGATATTCAAGATGGCCGCGAAAATGACCGCCAAAATAACCGGCAAAACCAGAAATTCTCTTATATTCCCATCTGCATCGTAAAAACAAAATAATGGTGGTTTTTACCATATTTCGAGGATGTTGAATCCGAATCAGTATGTTGCAACTCTTGCATCCTTGAGGGTTTTGAAATATTCAAGATGGTCACCATAATAGCCATCATCGAAAACGGAAATTCCCATGTATTTCCATCTGAATCCTGAAAAATTAAAAGTAATTTTTTGTTCTACCTCATTTCGAGAGGGCTGAATCCAAATGTGCTTGAAACAATTTTAAAATCCTTGAGGCTTTTGATACATTTAAGATTACTGCAAAAATAGCCATTAAATTGACATTGAAATGTACTTCCTGCTGTATGGTAAAAAAAAATGAGAATATACTTCGAGGAAGTTGAATTCGTCTGACGCAACATTTGCCTTCTGTAGGGTTTTGAGTTACTCACATGGTCGTCAAAGTGGAGAAAACAAAACTCTAACGTGAATATTTTCATCTCAGGGTTGTTTGTAAATGATGGAAAATGCCAGTTTTACCCTATTTCCAGGGTGAATCCAGGGGAATCAGAATCTGGTTGATGCAACTCCTGTATCATTTAGGACGTAGATTAGGTCTAGTTGGTCGAATTTGTCAAATCAGCCGAATTGGTATTCAAGATGGCCGCCACAATGCTAACGTGCACCAAAATATCCTAATCATGCATGCCTCATAGGATGCCTTAATGCATACTGAAAAGGCCGCTATCGACATCCTCTCTATGATTGCAAGTCTCTCACTTACGGACACAGAGATATGTCTCATAAATTCGAGTCTTATACAGATGATTAAATGATGAATGAGCATTGCGCGCATATGAAATTTTTAGGTTTTGTTGTTCATTCTGACACTTGCTACCATATCATTTTTTTTTCATACGTGAGGTTCCTCCCTCTGCTCAATAGTCCGCATAATTTACTTGCGATCATCCTTTAAGTCAGTAAAAACAAATGAACAGCTACTGTGCGTCTCTGGCACCAGCAATATTAGCCATTCTTTTTGTACCTAAAGATATAGATTTTTGTCTCGAAAATTCACAAAAATCTTAACCCAACTCGACTCTGTTGACAAACGAATGCATATTATACTTCTTCAATCCCAGTTGAACATTATTTTGGAATCAGCTCAAGCAGATACCTGTATCTTGAAGTTGTATACGATACAGGCCTACCAGCAATGAACCCTGCAAGACTAGCGGATTGAATAATTGCAAGATTATGCTGCCTTCGTTTCATGCAGAAGTTTAACACTAACAACAATCAGTGGACAAGATATGTTCATCGAAATCTTTATGTGATAGTGATAGAGAAGAGGTTGCTAAGGTTACAGCGCATTACTTACATTAATCAATGAACACTCACATTGGTTAATTGGTTGATATTGGTGGTAATGAAGAAATTTTTTAAGAGACGAGTTTGTTCATTTTATACTTACGTACAATATAAACATAACATATAGGCCTGTCTTGTTGAAATATGGGAATTATTCATTTTGCAAACAGATTGCTGAAGATTAATCCCATGATTTTTTTATTATCATTATATGAGTGTAAAATTCCATGATATTGAAACACATTAGTGCTCTTTACATAACTTCCTTGTAAAACTAGAATACATTACTACCAGGGATAATAGTATGGGGCCAGAGGCTTAACCTGTTCTGACGTGTGTCCGATGTTTTTTGATGGTTTTAGCTTATTTCGAGGTGCTAAATCCGAATTTGGATGGTGCAATTTCGCATCCTTGAGAGTTTTGAGTTATTCAAGATGGCCGCCAAAAGCGGAAATCCCTATATATTTCCATTTAAAAAAAAACGGATATTCAAAATGTATTTTCTTCTAGATGGTTACAAAACAGAAATGAGAACATTTGATGGTGTCTAACCCATTTCCGAGGAGCTGAAGCCGTATCTGGCTGATGCAACTCTTGCATTCTTTAGGGTTTTTAGTTGTTCAATGACTGCCAAAATGGCTGCCAAAATTTACATTCTTTTCTACGTCCATATAAAATGACCGAGAATTTAACATGAATTGATGGTTTCTCCAAAATCATGTGCTCCATATTATACGCAACCACTGACGATCAACAATGCTCGGGCAATATAGGATGTAAAGATCATTTTGCTTTCTGTTTTTAGAGTTGACAATTTGATAATGTTTGATATCATCGACGGTAACGGATGACATCATATAATTACTAATGACCATTAAACACACACACACACACACACACACACACACATCTAATTATCACATGTTTGCTATTGATAATGCCAATCTAGCAGCAGTCTCAACTCCGGACTGACAGATTCTATGTACTTACTTTTACTGCAGATTGAAGAGAATCAGAAGTTTTGATTAAACCTAAGAGAGCTGTAAACATTGTTTCGTACTGACTCAAATAGAGAGTCGAGTAACAAAAAAAAAAAATACCTTCGAATTTCAAGTTCAACTTCTAATTCATTTCGTTTTCCAACAGTAATATAATGATGTACAAACGCATACATCTCAGTTTCTTTAGTGAAACTTTAGCAAAATGATGCTCACGCTTAAAAGATTCCACCGGTGTGAGGCTCTCGTTCATTATTTACTTACTAAAATATATGACTGTTGTGACGACCAGGAAAGTGATTCCTGTAGACCCCATAACTGGACAGAAGTTGGAGTACAATTTGTACTGTGTTTTGAAGACTTATGTCCAGTCTTAGGTGTGCCTTTGGTTTACGAGGAGCACTTTTAACTCTCCTGTTTCAATCACAGGTATTACGATAACGATAACGTATCGTAGCGAGGTATGAGTGCATGCAACTATCCTGACAAATAATATCATTTTATGCGAGCTCATAGGTCACAGAACGTTCAACACGGGGATTCCCAAATTCCCAAAATGTAATCCCGAATCAAAGCCACAGCTTTTCCTATTCTTCCCTCCGTCTTTCTTTCTGTTTGTTTGTCTGTCTTTCTATATTTATAGGAATCTGAATAAATTTAGATAATAATAGATTTTAAAATAAAGAAATTCACAAGGCAAGAAAAATTCTGGCTTGTCTGTCTGTTCAAACAAATCTAGCATTTATTACACTGACCTGATGTGCGGTCTGTTTTACAAATTCGTAGTAGGCCCTATAACACATTACACACAGTACATAATGAAGTTAATTGTATTTAATGATAAAGTTACATTATTTCATGCTCGTATTCACTCACCGACCACCTCTCCTTTGCATGATTTACACGTTGATATTTTTCACCAACATGAGAATGCAAATTCGTCTACCAAGCATGCACATTATAAACTTTTTTTTCCACTCTTACATCATGACTATATTGATTAAAAATCCTTCTTTTTACATATTCAACTCATCCATCCTCTTATCTCTTAATTATCCTATTTGTGCAAAAAAAAAAAAAAAACTCTTTCAAAGGTAATTGCATGTGTGTTGGTTTGCCCATAGTATGAACGTGTGTATCAGTCAAGATAATTTGCTTGAATTATTTAAATTACTTACCTAATATCTGCATTCTGTACATTCTGTCTTTATACATCGTTATAATATTAGAGGACAAATGGATAACGGGAAGGAGAGAGTCTTTTTTGTTTCAGTTTGTAAGTAAAAATTACTTCCTCCATGGACTTTGATACTATGCATATTTTGTAGTCATGATGACGTAAGTATAATGCATTTCATTGTAATGTATGTAGTGCGCAGGTGGAAGAGGATATTTGTTGGTTTGCTGTTGTAGTTGTTGTTCGTTTGTTTGTTTTGTGGTTTTGTTTTGTTATTTTTTGTTCGTTTTTGGCTTTGCAACGCCCATTCAATACTCATACATCTATTTTCTCAAATCCATTTCCCTCAATTGTATATCTATGATCTTATTGATCAAGAGTTGCCTCTTCATCGATGGAATAAACCTTTACAGGATAGTTCGTATTCCTTCTCATGTTTTGTATCGCTATGTAGGCTATTTTTATCACTTTCACTTCTTCAACAACATATACAGAGATTTAAACTCCGGACATGATTATCCCCCTCCATTTACTGCAGCTCCGTTATTTTGTTTCAATAAATGATAGAAAAACGTCGTTATCGTTAAGCTACATATTATCATGAATATGCGCACATATGCATGTATATAACACACATTTAGAGATCACTTTTCTAGCGTTCCCGAACTTCTAAGCTGGCTGTGGTGCAGAGTATACATTTATGACCACGCATTAAAAAGCGAAGGAAATCTCGTCTGAATATACGGTGCTACATGGTGATCTGAGATACGCTGACTTCATTTGCTGAAGCGAATGTACATTCAATAGTTTCTTCGAATGCACTGTCATTTACATTTTTACTTGAAAACGCGAATTAAGATGTCCATTTCTCGTGACGGGAAATGGTTCCCTCGTCAGTTTCTTTTGGTATACAACGATGTTTTTTTTTTATTTTTTCTATTTATAAGTTGACTGATTGAACAGAGTTATTACATTCTCATATCAAATGTGACCCTGCACCGCAAAACAAACAAAAAGTCGCCAGACATGAATATTTAGTTAAGACCATATTCTGAAAGAGCAGACTTTAAGATTTAAAATGATGTATAACTCAAATCAAATGGACTCTCCTAACCTATCTAAATATTGGAAATAAAGCACAAACTCAGGAAAAGTGTGAACTGAGAAAAGAGGCTCTGAAGTACAGTGTTTATTCAAGCGCTTAATCTTTACCAAACCGTGCTGGCTGTGCGATGAATGGGACAAAAAACAGAAGTTAACCACCAGAGTAACAACAATGAAGGGATTATCAGATTAAACTGAAATTTAGCATGCCTCATTAACACATTCTGTCCATAATTAATGCCAACTTTCAAAGCAGTAGCACTATCCTTTCAAAAGTTATTAGAATTGAAAGTTAAGAGTGTAGACAAGGTTTTTCAGAAATGAAAAAGGGATTCTAAAGACACACCTAATCACACTATTCTACCAACAATGTTCGAGATAAACTGCTAAAAAAAAAGATACTTTCCTGCCCGTTTTATGATACTAAATTTTAGCATAATGTAAAAGAAGACCCGCTCTTTCAGAAAATATGAAAAAGTCACGTTCGGCTAGATTGACCCATTTCACTTTAATATTTTCAGTCCTCACGCAAAATCAGTGTGTGCGACTTTATGTTCGTTTTGAGGTGCAAGGTCACAAATATTCTCAGATTACAACGAAATAATCTTAACGAGCACAAAAACCCCAAATTGACAGAACTCCATTTGTCATTGAAATTATCAGATAATTATGAAATAAAACTGAACGTAGATTTAGTAAAGTCACAAATGACATAAGTGCACATACAGGAGGACAATAAAATTAAAAATAACAACATAGAATCTTAAGAACGGAGGAGTAAAGAAAAACAACTTTCTCACGAAAGCATCTTTAATCATTGTTATCAAGTTTACGTCAGCAATTGGATTTCAAACCCACATGCACACAGATATACACACATGATACATAACTAATGTATGTTGTATAATATTTAGCTATAACTTTCGAATGTGCGACTGAATATTTAACAAGACTTCAGCACAATGACAATGTGGATATGATAACATGGTTCACACAAACACCGGGCTTGCACTTTTCACAAATAAAGTGAACATAGCAAGAATGAAACACAATAGGCAATGATAAAACGAGAAGAACGTTTCTTTCTCTCTCTCTCTCTCTCTCTCGCTGTCTCTCTCTTTGAGAATGATTACAAGGGGTGCTTCATCAATTTAGTCAGCGCTGACAAGTTGTCCGTCTCTGACAATTTCAGCAAAATCCTTGGTTTTGATTGGCTGGGATGCTCTGGTCACTGACTGTTACTATGGTGATTGTCAGAGACTGACACCTTGTCAGCGCTGTCTAACTTGATGAAACACCCCCTGGTTGTAAAGTAACCGAATATCAAAGGTAGTGGATATAGGTAGGGCTAAATATCGCTATTTAATAACAAACGCTGGAGAAAAAAACCCATGGTTTGTGGGTGTGTTTGTTTGGGGGGCCTATAAAAGGTACATGTATACACTGAGAAAAAGAATGAAGGAAACACATTTTCAAGTTCATATTTTTCATTTTTAAATGTAGATAAAATTTATTATATCACCTGGTAGGTTAATACAAACAGGACATTTTACGCATGAGTGAACACAGTCGTTCTTTTCCGACAAAGCACAAAAGTAAAGATTGTAGAAATTGACATTTTGTCATTTATTGCCATTCATAGGGAGTAAACCGTAAATGTGATAGAATGGGCAGAATTTCTTTATTTCATTTTTGAATTTACGAATCTAAAAACGCATGAGACAAAAAGGAAAAACCAAGTACTATTTACAATTTTCCTAATTTGAAATGACATATCAAATTTCTACCATTTTTATTAGCATTGCTTATTTTTTTCTGACGTCATGTGAGTTTCGAAGTTGACATAAGATTCTTCATTTTCCTCCAGTGCTTTAGACTTTGCTTTTTAAACTTTGAGGGCTACAAAGGCATTATAGAGAATATACAGTTGTAGTATTACTTTTGCAAAGTTATTCCTGTTTTTATTGTGTTAAATTTGTCTTTTGTTTTCATTGTTATGTGGAAGAACACTTAAGCATAAATGACAACTTGTTTACTTTCGCAATTTTCACTTTTGTGCCTTGGAAGAGAAAAACGAATGTATTCACTAATGCGTAATTTCTTATCCATTTTATTGACCTACCAGGTTGATAGCAAATCAAAATTAATTACCTTCAACATGGTATATATAACATTAATATCTAACTAAGTATTCTACGAGAAATATGAACTTGAAAAAGTGTTAACATCTTCTTCTTTTTTGGTGAGTGTGTGTATATAAAAACAAACTTGAAGGAAGAAATGGAAAATGGAGAGAAATGTACAGAAAGTGAAAGCAGTCATACATATTTATACAAACACACAAATTATCAAATTTACACGCGTAAACATATATACACACACAAGGGCAAATATTCAGTAGAGACGATTATCATGCTTTCTGGCACGCAAAATGATTGATAAAACTCGATTCTATTAATGTTATGTCTGTCTTTCTGTCTCCTCCGTTGAAAGCTTGACAAAGGTATAAATTATTTTCAAGACCACGCGAATACTGTTTCTACAATGTACTACATGCTGTGGCATTTTTTTTTTGTCATTCAGATTAAGTGTTTATTTAGTATGTACAGTATACTAGTAATCTGTCCGCTAAAGTTTGCAAGGTAAGTTAATTACATGTACTTAATCTGCTCTTAGGGTTTCTGCAGCCTCACCATATAGACACTCTTTGGCAAGAAATGGCGGGAATCAATAGGTAGCTCCGGGAAAAGATCAAGCAAAGATCTCCGTCTAATTTCACCGGCAATATTATGTATTCATGTTGTCCTGAACTTTTTAGCTGACAGGGTTACATAGATGATAAAAACAGACGGGCATCTGGTCTTCATGACCTTGCCGACTGGAAACAACCTGACTCCATACCGTGAATTTAGTGTGTGGTACACAATGAGTATACTGTATTTCGCTCTTGGCCGAAGCGATTAAATCACAGCGTATTGCATAGCTTGTGGAGAGGGTGACAGAAAAGTACACATCCGTTTCAGAAATGGTGTTCATCATCGAGGTTGCGATATGTCGTAACAATACGAATTATGCCCTGCGATGACGAATTTTATCAAAACGTTTTCCTTTAGATTATGAAGATCGGTGGCAAACAATAAAAAAGTCATTCATTCTCTCCTGAAAAAAAAAAAGTTATCAGTGCAGACTTGGAAATGCACTGTGCAATTTAAACGTTATAACCTAAAAATTAAAACCCAGATGTAGACCCGTCGTAAAGGGGAAGGATTTCCCCGTCAGTTCATTCTTGTCTACAATGGGTATGAATATCTATGCATACAAAATGAGAGGAGGTTTATTCCTATAAAGATCAAAACGTGATAAGTTTTTGACAGACAAAAACAAAAACAAAAACTAATTGACAAAATTCTATTGAGCAATGGTATATTCTGATATGACAAAAAGACTGCAGTTAACCCATTCCATACTGAATTCTGAAATCCCTGTAGACTTAATACACAGGCCACCAGTTTCCCGTAGGAAAAGGGGTATATAATATATTTATCGTTTCCTACGAATGGCAAGGCATAGGAATACATCCAAAAAGGCAATGAGTTAAAAACGAAGTTTCAGAAGTTTCAGAATAGAAGAGATGAATATGGAGATCTGAAAGCATCCTTAATCATTTGTACAAGAAGTATACGAAAAAAGTTCGAGTCGCTAATTACAATCATAAAAAAAACATGTTCCATATCTTACAACATGCCTATCACTCTATTGTGTATTTACATAATAGTAAAAGTTAAAGCTGTTTGACACCTACCCGGAAGAATTGAGACCGTGTGCGTGTGAATAATCCATAATTATATCCGTATGATATACGATCATTCAAATATCACGTATTTTCACCGAATTTTAATTGGTGCTACGTAGACAGAGTTAATAAAACAAATCCAAGCTTTCACATAATAATCTAATCCAACCTGTATCTAGCATTCATCCGAATTTGACAAGATTAAGTTCTCTCAATCGTCTGAGATTCCATCTTTTCAGTCCGCATGCACCACCGGTTATACCCCAGACATCCTTTTTGCCTTCTCCGCAGCAGCTAGGGACAGTCACTGTTATCGGTCCCGTAGTTACATGGCCAATAACATCTAAGTTCTTTTTAGTGCAGCAATAGGCATTTTTTCAAGAGAATTGAAATGAATCAATCTAATCTATTGAACCTAGAAAAAGACATAGTTCATTGTCACGTGACACAAAACAAGCAATGAGAACTGAAGCACTCAGTCACACATTTGTATAAAACCCGCAATCACAAATTAAATGATGATTACTTTATTACCTATCTGTTTCATTATTCTTGTTATGGCAAAATCAGTAATTGAACCAAATAAATTTTGAAGTATTTCGCAATACGTTAGGGATATTTGTATGTACTATTTGGCGCCATGAAACCCATGATGAGTTAAAAGCCTTTTGTTCTTGATTTATTTTTTTTTATGGGGGGGGGGGAGGTGTCAGCATATAGGCCATTCCTAGTGAACACGACATAGTTTGTGTTAGTAGCATCATTACCATTGTTACTATTGCTATATTCATTACGTCGCGTCGTCATTAGCAGGGGTAGTAAATAGAGGTGATGGAAGTCGTAAATTTTTTGCTCCTTTTACCTGCCTCAGAGCTGCTCATGCAAAGTATTTAAAATTCGTCGTGGGTTCATCTTTTCAGATGATATGACAGGTTAATTAGAGTAGATTGAGGAGAGATCTATTCTGTATAGAGCTTCAACCGAGAGTCTAACGTGATCGTCTCTCACACCACTGGCATTGGAAGATCCTGGCGGAGGAAATGAGCGTCAGAGTACGAAAAATGCCCGTGCACGTGATTTGTCCGTCTCCCTTTTCTCCATTGATTCGATGTTACGTTCCGCCGTCTTGAGACAACTCCAGATGAACTCCAGCAGTTCTGTGCTCCTCTCCACATCTTCTCCATGATCACTGTCTGAGTAATTTTCGACTACGATCATGTTCTCCTTAATATTCTTGAACAATTTCTGCGGATCCCGCCCTTTCTTTTCCATGTCCCTTTTATGCGTGAAAACGTATCGCAACTTCACACCTTAAATGAGATTATGAGAAACAAAGAGGGAGAGAAAGAAAAAAAAATAAAAGGAACGAAAACAAACGGAGAATAGAACAACGTACATGGTCCAGAATGTTCATACAGTTCATGATATCACTGGTCAAAACACTACAGAGAAACGCTAAAAATACAAGCAAATACAAGTTTCAACCGTTAAAGTTTCAGTATAATATCGGGGGAATAGCTGAAAAAGATCCAGAATTCTAATCTTAATTTTGCCTTTTTTATCTGTCAGGTATAGTGGTATCGTTCATGATGAAATGTGCATGTTACATTCATGATCAGTCATCGTCTTATAAATTTTTATTACTTTTCACATTACAATATACAACAAGAACATATTTAGGGATCTGCAAGATACCAAGCACGACTTCAAAACTGGAATGTGATATTGACTTGTTCTGTGAGACACTTGTGAGGGTATGCTATCATCACCTCACAATATCCAACAGTAGTGGATTCCATTCATAGGGTTAAACGTGAAGTTTAGAATGTCATAACTGTAATACTACTGCCTGCTTTTGCTCACAAAGTTATTGCTCTCCTTGCCTGATAGCTTTGTTTTATATTGGTTCCTGTACAAAATAATTTGAGTTGAGTTTCACTAAGGATCTCATCCCTACAGCCTTCCAGCATTTGAAAGAAAAATTTTCAAATTTTTCATAATGTACCTGAGGTTTTCTCTCTTATACAATCCAGACTTTGGATAAGGCGTCATGATTATCACAAAATATGCATGGATTTTGCATTTTTGTAGTATAGATTTGCCAATATTGCACGCCTTGTCACATATTAAGAAGTCTGTCAGTGGTCACTGCATGGCCATATGGTTTGTGGAAATTCGCGGCCAGACGCCCTTGAAAAAAAAAAATGTTGAGTTTCAAAAGTTATTCCCCCTTGTTTTCCTCGCCCAGTAGAATTTGGAAAAAAAAAATGAGCGAGTCACTTACCACATGACTCCTTTAGCTCTGCGGGAAATTTATCTAGAAATCTCTTCAAATCGTTGATAGCGTTTTCGTCTCTGTTAAAATATAAATTAAATGATATTAGCAGACAATCATGATAAATTGACGAATCGGAAACAAATAAAATATTTAACATGTTAAACTAAGTTCCTCTTTGAAATTCAGAAAACCGTTAACTATCATTCAATATCTTTAAACCCTCAATCCGATCATAGACGCAAAATGGATGTGAAATTACTCGTAAAACTGAGTCATTTCAGGGCACAAGTGCTTTTAATATTCGATCTGAACAACCAAAGACATGAGACAATACTGATGGCAATGATACGTATTATCATTGTTTTTGCTGTCCTTTTAATCACTACTATTTATCTACCAATGCCTTATTAACCAATAACAGCTTCTGTAGAGTAAAAAAAAAGTGTGCTTTTCTCGGTGGCTCTGATGATGATCCAGTATAGAACACCTTTCTCTTTTCACTAATGCATGATGGGGTATACTTTAGGTAAAAGCTCTTGCGTATCGGTGAAAGGACAAGGCAGGCTGCAAACTCGACCAGGAAAAGGGGGTCTAGATTACAAAGACAAGGTCTGCAGAGAGGCATTGAAATAAATCAATATGAAATAGACAATTGTCACGATCTGTAAAAGGAATTTGACTCTTGATCTAACCATTCATTACCAAAGCTAGTAACGTAAGACTCGACAGTGTCACCTGCTTTTTCCGGGCAGCAGCACAAATATCCTTATGACAGAAAAATCATCAATCATCAGGGAAGAAGTATAGAAATATATATTATCTTTTCTACCCATGGATATTATTCATTATCAAGCCGCCAGGAGACAATGAAAATGATGTAAAGCTTAATCAATATCTGCACAAACGTATGAGAGACTGATGGACTGCTTGAATGACCAAGTGGGTAAACAATGTTATAGTATACAGGGCTGTCAAGTCCTATGCATTTTTGACACCCCCATGCTGATTATCTGGAAATAATTTGATTGAGAGGAAAGAAATATGGGATATGATATACATCAGTACTAAATGGAAATTTATTGCGTTACGTGTCCCTGCATCTCAAACCCTCAATTTCCTTATTCGGCATGCTAATGATCTAAAATTTAAAATTTAAAATCTATTTTCAGATGCCATCCGGAGATTTCAATATCTGTTTAATCCTTTATGACTTATAACTGAATGACGGACAAAATGTGATACACATATGTCATTATAAAAGAAAATATTACAATTAATCACTATAAATATAAATTGTGTGTGAAATGTCTAAGATCATACTGCATGTGTCAAACCTTGGATAGAGTGTGCCAATACATATATATATATATATATAGAAAGTGAGAGAGAGAGAGAGAGAAAGAAAGAGAGAGAGAGATACGTTATAATTTAAAGTCAACTCCGAGATGTTTTATTGTCAAAAAGAACTTCAGATACTATTAATGTATAAGGTCTAAGTCACCTTACCTTTTGACTATCTAAGACTCTATTGAATGTGGTTGTCACTCGTGTTTTGACTCCACGGGATTGGTATTTTGTTTGTGCGAGCGGCACACCTGTGTCGAGCAGGCTGGAATGGCGTGCACCGGGGAAGCAGTAGGTGCGAGGTAAAATGCTAAGGCACTGATTTAAATGTTATTGGGTTGCTAAGATATGGGGGAATTTGGTCTGGGGATTGGACAAAATTTTGGCGCGGTAAGCTGACCGAGGTGTTGTGGAAGGTCCAAACACTAAATCTGGGCAGTCTACATCAGATAATCTGAAAGGAGTGGTGGAGCTAGTACAGTAGCGCTCTTCCGTGTGGACGGGGCAGAGCTGTGCACGAGAGAGAGAGAGGGAGAGAGACATAGAGAGGAGCCGAGGACTTCCCACTGGCAAGCAATTCAGGCTGGCAGGCTAGTCTCATCACAAGGCTTCCCACTGTGCACCCCCAGACCAACACGAACAAGCTTCAATATATCCCCGCATAGGAGACGCCAGTTCCGGACGCATCTGACGTGAAAGGTGACGCCGCCGGACTGGCAGCCCATGTCTCCGCTGGTATATGACCTCCGAACGCCACATCGACGTCCCGGACGCGTTTTTTTTTTTTAAGACGGCACAGATTGGGGCATGGCGCGTGTTAAACCTATGGGAAAAACGTTGGGTTAGGGTTTTTGGTTATGGTTATGGTTAGGGTTAGGGTTAGGGTTGGGGTTAGGGTTGGGGTTAGGGTTAGGGTTTGATGGTTAGGGTTAGGATTAGGATTAGGGTTAGGTTTAGGAGTAGGGTCCCCGATAGATTTTTAGTTTCCCCAATCTGTGCCGTCTAAAAAAACACGCGTCCCGGACGTCACTGACCCCGCTTCCCATAAGGCCGGTGTGACGCACTCCGGTAGACGCCGTGGTTGGACTGGTACCCTCACAGGGGGACCCTGCAGAGTACTGCATCTCGCCGGACGCACCACGTCCGCGACGACCTCGCCAACCTCGCCGACCTCGCCGACCTCGCACTCAGCCGTCGTAGGGCTCTACCCCAGCTGTACTACAGGAACGTTCCGCGCGCGGTTTGAAGTATTGTGCCAATTAATTACTGAGTTTTGGGCTGGGTTAACTGTATAGCTTTTGTAGTGTGTGCGGGCTTCAGTAGTGTAAGAAACCTCCGATATTCGGAAATACTTGTTTTGTTCTTTTTCGTTTTTTCACTTGCTTTGTTTTCTGATTGACAAGACAAATTACAAAATTAAATTGATTTAGTTGAAAAGTATTCAAGGGAGTCACCGTGCCATTGTGTCGTAGTTCATGGTATTCTTCCGTGGGCAACGCCCTTGTGAAAGTGGTCTTACTTTATTTTTTCAACATGCAAACTTCTCCAACAACTATAATATCTAGCTTTCACTGAGTTGAAAATTAGAATTACTTTGAATTCACTGTGACCACACTCGCCCGAGTTTGATTTTGTCAAAGTGTAGTCTTACCTTGCGTCAGCCACATATATAGGACAGTGTATCCTTTTTCCAACGCCAGTGTTGTCACCTGAAAGGGAAGTGGTAAATATACAATCAATTTGATTACAGTCTACATTGCACAGCGCAGTTTCTTTCTAGATAATATATTATAGCCTTTAAGCTTTATTAGATCCTTAATCAGATTAGCTAGGAATCATATTTTATGTTGTGAACATAAATTAAATAATGTGAGGGTAGCCGAATTTCGTTATTCACCTTCAAGCTTATTGTTGTACATTTCTTTTTTTATTTTGATTCTTTGGATTACATAATAAAGAGTTCTCTTTCATACAAAAACAAACAAACAAACAAACAGTGTTACATGTAAAGAGAAACAAATAAAAAAAAATTCTCTTGGTCATTCGCAAACACAAGCAAAACGAATATGAAATAGGCGCAACCAATATTCCAGGTCTGTGTACATATGTGTGTGTCTGTGTGTCTGTATGTTCATTTCTTTCTTTCCTGGGAGCTTATATCTATTTTCTTTTTATCACAGAAGCATACTTACGCCTGAAAATGGAACCATAAAGTGAAATTCAACTAAAGTTGCACACGAAAATTAGAATCTTACTCATTTGATTCATATATTGAGTGGTACCATCCAAGTAATCCATCAGGCCTCTGTTGTCGAACAGCGTGATATGGCTTGTGATGTGATACGGTGTTGTTACTTTCGTGTAACTGCCACCTTCCATCAAGTTGTTTGATTCGTCAGGGCGTTGGTGGTACTCACCTGCATTATGGTAGTTGTGACCAGCAATTCAAACAACGCTGATTACCCAGTGTATACTAAACATTACATACATGTACATGCGTATATAATTATATACACTTCCATATCACTACTACATGATGACTGAATTTCATGTCGACTTTATCAATCAGACAAAAAGTTTCACGACAGACATCAACATCAGAAATTAGTATAAAATAACATAAATGAAATGCTTTATTTATATAGTTTATCACCCAATGATTTGAAACTAAAACCTGGAGCAGTATATCATGACATTGCCACAAATAAGGAAGGAAAAGAAAAGTGATATAGCAAAGAGAAGTAGCAGCAGGCCCGTATAATTTGAGCAATTTTCGGGAGGAAAAGTCCACTTATGTTAAAAATCCCCTTTAACATACAAAGAATAAGTAAAACAGACCAGTTAAAATTTCATCATGTGGACACAAAAATGATTATGTTATTTCTTCTTGTTTTTCTTTTGTCCATCGAAATTGTTAATTACCTCCGGAAAACATACGTATTTCATGAAACCAACAAACTGCAGGATCGACCAAACATCCAAGGTATAAAATCTCACACAAAAACTTTTCAAAGTACATGGTAAGCGTGTCACTGTAAGAGCAATATTTTTCTTTTCTGTTGCTATATTGGTGTTATCATGATTTATGATACACTATTGCTATGATGCCATGTACTGTCTTAACAAAGGCTCCACAATGTCTCTACTACAAGCGTACTGGATTAGGAATTCAAACGCAAAAAAAAAAACAAACAAACAAACAAACCAGGAAACAATTACGTAATGTAATTTATGCATCATGATTATAAATCAATGATTTGAGAATACTATATTTCAAAATAAAACCATGCTGACACTAATATTCATTGGTTATTGACATACGTAAAATAAAGAAGATCTTTATGAAATCAATTTCAAAATGGTTTCGACGTTTCTTTTCTGCTATGCGCTACATTCCTTTCACTTATGGGCAGCACTTGATGCAATGACCTCTGTATCTATTTCTCTCTTTTTTAACGAGTAAACTTGTCCACAGTAAGGTATTCCAAATTTTCACCGATTTGTCCATGAGACAGTTAAGATAAGTTGCACAGAAATGTGTAGAAAGTGTATTACCTGACAGGGCAAACATGACCGAGTTGATGAAGGCCGACTTTCCAGCTGACATTACACCAAATAACCCTAGATTCACCTTGTCCATAGTGAGGTTACTGTCAGTTGCATCACCAGGCTTGTAGGTTTGAATTTGTGTCCTCAGTTTCTCCAAAGGTTCTCGTGATGCCACTGACAAAGAAAGAAGTAATTCAAAGTTTTTGCAAAAAGAAGAATCTTCATAGGGAGCTGTTGCATAAAAGTTGAGATCAAATAGGACAACAGTGAAATATAAGTCTCTGAATACTCAAATCTGATTGGCTTATACCTGACTAATGTTCGATTTTCTGACTTATGTTTAAATGCATCTTTAGAGCTTTATTTGTAAAGTTCAATTACGCAACGTTAACGCATTAGCTCTTACCCTGATCACAACCATCAAAACATCCTTGCACCATCTCCGTTCCTCACATGACAGACGTACTGCTAATTCAGTACAGAGCAATTTTGTTTTCTATGCTCTGGCAGATATAGAGCCATGGCGAGGTTACTGCTCTAAATTTTGAAAGCGACCCTATATCCGATATCTCCGAAATTAGTGACCAATTATTTACTTTAAACGCATAACTCAAATTTCATTTATTGTCGAAGACAGCGCACTCGAAAATACACTCCACGCTATACTTATTCATATTCTTATTGATTACTAATTATTGATTATAGTCATCAATAGGACGCCCTCACCCTGGTGAATCAAAATATGATAGTACAACATTTCCTACAATGATGCAGTTATCCTTACACTGTTTAGCCTAGGACAGACTAATGTTCTCACGCTGTTCTCTCTATCTCTCTCTCTCTCTCTCTCTTTCCCTTTCTATCTTTCTCTCTAAGTACTCTCTTGATGCTTCACAGAATTTCGATATCTCGCATAACGGCCTAGCTCTCCTAAGAAAAGTCTATGATTTGTCACATTATCAGTCATGATCTTCAAACTCACATCCTTTAAACTCATTACGCTCAACTGCTCTTCTCATCATACAAATCATCAGCGTACAATATGGATTGGGACTGCTCATAATAATCTATGTTGTTTGTCGAATCAGTCTATTTTCCAATAATGCTATATAAGTTTGGACCATTTGTCACATTGATATCAAGACTGCGGTAACCATAAATTCACTCACTCACTTCATCGTGATGGTATTCAGTCTCATACTGACAAAAGTAACGTTAACCATGACAGTACTTATGCTTTGCGTTTCTCCATCACCAACTCGTGCGTCTTCGTAAAAAAAAAAAAAAGACAAGTGCTGGGGTCCAACTAGTCTATCTTGTCCAAGTATCTAAAACTTTGTTGCATTATAACTCAGGATCGCATGTTGTATAATTCACAGCTCAGACAGATGTTACATGTACCATAGTGCTCCACGGCGGCGAATGTAGTTCCTTATCTGTTCATTGGGTTTTTTTCGGGTCGTTTTTAATACCTCTCTTTTTTTTTTCCCCTTCCTTTTTTTTAGTCCGGGGACAAGCAGCTGGTTGTTTTTGATGATATACGGTGCGTTGATCGTGCACTTGGCACACAAACAACGCGTTGTTCTTGTGGTAAATATTCGGGTAGGAAAAAATAAACTGTTGGCGAACCAACTTTTTTCGGCATTCTATTCTCTTCATATCATGTACATTTTGGTACAGCAGTAAACGTGTCGTACATTTATAGCTTTGGATGTAAATATGAATACTTTCAAAAACGTACCAAGTTCCGTTCTGTTTTCCTCGCAATCTGGACTTCTCTCGTAAGCACGGTGCGTCAAGAAGCTGGTGCAACAGTTATCTGCGAGGAGATAGCGGCAAAGCGTAATTGTACGACAACCATTTACTATATCATAAGAAACACACTACTATAAAAACCCATTGGGCAGGCAAGGCTGATATGAAGGCAGAACGACAGAACATGGAGTCAATTTTCGAAGAAACTTCTCTGAAATATCTCTGTAATCGTTGCTTGCAGAATCAAGAACTTTGATTTGTACATGTCATTGATATCACAAATTGGAAAATTGTTAAAGTTACAAGATACATCAAATCTCGACATAAGCGGTTGCCCATCGGCCCAGTTCACCAGAAACAGATGTATGGATACCAAATGATGTCTTTTTGTTTGTTTTTTTTTTCTTCGTAGGTGCCGATCGGGCCATGGGATTTCGACATGTATGTGTTCAGATCGTGCTTGATATCTGCACCCATTTCAGCTAGAAACATGGTTGCTAGATCAATCTTTGCGCCCAAACCCAGTCTATTCTACAGCCAAATTCAACTAAACTATATAATACAGTTTGCCTACGACCAGTCTCATTGCAAAAGTTAATTTCACCAATAATAGAACTAGTTATGGAAAGTAATGCTTATGCCTTGATTGAATTATTAAAACATCACACCATGTGGTATCAGAAGCCCTTCATCATAAATGATGAGTTTTGTGACAGCTTAGCGCCCTTGTCATTCTCAACGGGCGATATTAAAGGGTCATTGTTTTACCCATTTGTATAGTATTTGTTTATGTAGGAATAATGTACATTCTTTATGATTTACAGTCTGTAACTTCCCTTTGGATTGAAATACCCATGCCTTAATGTCTGTGTTGTATTGGGTCAATTCTTTATAATGCCAGTCTGAAATTTCTTCTTGGATTGTATCACCCATGACCGCGTTTTACTGTACACAAAGCTGTTTACGCTACTATAGTGACACCAAAGTGTAATTCAGAGGTGATGACTGTAAATGTCATACATACCAGTGCATTTCTTTAACTCAGTATGAAATTTCACAGACGCTCGTGGTAAACTGGACATTGTCTGTCCTTATCACTAGAGGTAAGCGGGAGTCAAAATTTTGTAACATGACGTTTTATAACAGGATAGTAGGATGATTTAAAACATACGTGTTTATAAGGTGTACACAGAGCTGTATATTATGGTACTTGTGACACATAGGTGTAATGCATAGGTAATGATTGTGTTCTATTGTTTCATTGTATAATGCAGTCCGAAGCGTGGCGCCTCCATGTCACGTGGTTGTTTGTTGGCGCCTATATTGAGGTACTGCTTGGCGGCCTCCTGCCTCATCGGCGGGGCGTGGCAGAGGGCGCCATGCTGGTGGTTACTGACCTACGTTTCCCTATACAATTAACTCACTTTTTCTCATTCCTTCATCTGCGCGTTTATACTGTGTACACAAAGCTGAATATGCTACATTTGTGACACCCAAGTGTAATACACAGGTGATGATTGCGTTCTATTGTTTCATTGTATATTGCAGTCCGAAGCATGGCGCCTCCCCGTCACGTGGTTGTTTGTTGGCGCCTTCATTGAGGTACTGCTTGGCGATCCCTTGCCCCGTCGGCGGGGCGTGGCAGGGGGCGCCATATTGGTGGTTATTGACCGTTCGCGCTGTGACCATACGATGGTGGGCATTCACCCATTCGCATTCAACCAGTGTTGTATCTATGTCATCCCATGTACATAAATTTGTGAATGTTAATCATTCAATTCAAGATGTCTGCATCTGGTATAGGAGAGTTGTTTTATTTTTTTCCTCTTTTTTTATATAACTCCCTGAAAATGGTTAATGTAATACTCATAAATGTCAAGGGACATTTTACCTAAGTTATTTTTTTTTCTTTTTCCTTCTGTAACCTGATTTCTTAACTGGTGTATTCTAATTCCTATTATATAGTAGAGCAAGGCTGAAGACGCTCTTAGATAATTGTTAATACGTTATTCTGTAATATATGTGGTACCTCGTGTATGGGATTAATGTTACATTGACTCTGTTTCCAACTAAGATGTAGCATTTTCTTTCTTTTTAGTCTCGTACATCACAGACATTCAAGATGTCAAAATCCCCTGTGCTGCACTCGACAGGTGCCCTCGTGGACACAAGCAATGGCAATCACGCTCACCCTGTACTACACAATCCAATAGACACTGCATTCAATTCAATTACTGATGATGACTTTTTTGATACGGTAGGACCTTCTTTGGCAGAAAGAGAAGCAAATATTGATCAAAATAATATGTTTTTCGATAATTGTGTTTCAGATAGTTTTAATACATCGTCGAAAGAATTTCATTATGACTTTGATATAGAAAACCAATTGCAAAGCCCATCTTCGGAATATCTTACTCTCAACCAGTTTAATAATGTTGTCAAGGAATATGATGACACCATTTTTTCACTCATACATCTTAATATTAGGAGTATTAATAAACATTTTGAAGAACTGAGGTTACTTTTAGATGATCCCATCAGGAAAAAAATTTCGATAATAGGTTTAACCGAAACCTGGCTTTCCAATGATTTAAGTCTTCCTTTCGCCCTCGACGGATATGATTTTGTAGTTAATAACAGGCAAATTAGGGCGGGAGGGGGCGTTGCTTTATATGTTTCACAAAAGTATGATTATATTGTTTGTGATGAGCTCAACAGTATGACTGAAGTTATTGAATCTCTTTTTATTGAAATTACAGTCCCGGGCAGTAGAAATATAATCATAGGTGTAATGTATAGACCACCCAGTGCGAATATGAAATCATTTTGGGAATATTTTGCGAATTTAATGAAGGATCCAGTTTTTATTCACAAAAAATGTGTCATAATGGGAGATTTTAATATAGATTTATTGAAACAAAATACAATCTCACAAGATTTTATGGAAATATTTCTATCTGCTTCTTTCTTACCTTTGATATCTAAGCCCACGCGTATAGTTAATGAATCCGCCTCCCTTATTGATAATATTTTTTTCTAATATTCTGCCTTCTCCCGATTCTCTTATATTACTTTCAGATATTACAGATCACTTCCCCATTTCGACTAGTTTCTTTTTAAATGATATTATTGATAATAAATCTAGTTTTTTATTTAGACGAAGAATTGCACATGAAAATGTAGCCAGTCTGGGTGCTAGTTTAGACAGGACAGACTGGTCGTCTATTTTTTAATCAAATGATGTGAATTTGTCATTTGAATATTTTATGCATGTTTTTACTCAACTCTTGGACATTCATATTCCAAAACGGAGAGAAAAGTCATCCAACTATAAAAAGGTACCCAGGTTACCTTGGATTTCTAAGTCACTTTTGCGTTCAATAAATAGAAAGAATAATTTATATTACAAATTTAAAATGAAACCTAATGAGCAATCAAAACTGAAATATACTAGTTATAAAAATACTTTGACGAAAATTATACATATTGAAAAGAAAAAATATTCTACTAAGCAGTTACCCATGATATGCAAAATACATGGAAAGTTTTAAAGCAAGCAATGAATATATCAAATAACAAGTCGAATATTACTAAAATTAGATCTGATGATAAAATTTATGAAGATCCTCATTATATTTGTAATATTCTAAATAATAATTTTTCTTCCATTGGGGAAAATCTTGCAAGTAAAATTCCATCTTCAAATAAACATTTTTCTGAATGTTTAGGTCCACCAAATTTAAACTCAATGTTTTTTTAGTCCAACATATAGTCAGGAGATAATCAATATTGTTTCTGATTTTCGTTCCAAAAAAGTGCTGGAAACGATGACATCAGTAATTTTCTGCTGAAGGGGGTAATATCTTCAATTGCGGATCCTTTACCTCACATATTCAATTTATCTTTTTTTTATGGTATTGTTCCTGAAATATAAGTATGAAAATAGCAAAAGTCATGCCTTTGTTTAAAAAAGGTGACAAATTAGATGTTAATAATTATAGACCAATTTCTTTGTTATGTACATTGTCCAAAATTCTTGAAAAAATTGTTTACAAAAGAACTCTTACTTTTTTGAAATTCAATAATATACTCTCAAATACTCAGTTTGGTTTTAGAGAAAAACATAGCACCTCACATGCATTATTGAGTTTTGTAGAAAAAGTAGCACATGCTATCGACAAATCTTCACATCTCATAGGTTTGTTCCTGGACTTCTCCAAGGCCTTCGACACCATTAATCATGATATTTTACTTAATAAATTGCAACATTACGGAGTCCGTGGGAAGGCCTTGGAGTGGTTCAGGAGCTACCTCTTGAACAGGAAGCAATACATGTATGTCTCTTTAAATGGTTGCAATTCACAAATGTTAAATGTTAAATGTGGGGTCCCACAGGGAAGTTTATTAGGTCCGCTTCTGTTTCTTATTTACATAAATGATTTCTGTAGATCATCAGATACTCTTTCTTTCATTCTCTTTGCGGATGATTCAAATTTGTGTTTTTTTTTTTTTGCATAATAATCCTTTTACCCTAGTAAAGACATTAAATTTTGAATGAGAAAAAGTTGCTCAATGGATAAAATCTAATGAATGTGACCTGCTACAACAAAATGATCCTAAAGTAGGGCGAGGCCAATTATTTGAAAATTGCATGACACAATTCCCTAATCTTTCTGCTTTAAATTGATATATAACACATCTTATAAAAATAATCGGCTGCGGAGATATCGATGTTTCAAAAAGAGCATGTCGAGACGTCTGGGAAATCACTGTTTCGAGAAAAGCGCCCTAAAAGTTCTCCTTGCGACGCAATCACGATCAAGGGACACGCAAGTCAGTATTCACCTCCGGACAATAGAAGGTAAGCCCTTGCAACCCCCGAAATGTTCATTCAAACACAGCGTCGACGGTCTCCTCACCGACCAATCAGTGACCAGGAGGCCAGGAGAAGTGGCTGGGCATAGCGCACCCCGCCAGCACGCACCAGTCGACTGGGCAGTGTGCGAGCTTCACGCTTCGGTTAGCGGCAAGCAGCAAACTGACCAATGATATCACTCTGGCCGTTGTTAGGGGCGGAGCCTATGTGTGGCGCTCAATCCAAATGTTCGAACCAGTTTCTGCTTCGTTGAAACGCCAAAAAACATGGCCCAGAAAAACGCTATCTTTTAGTCTTTCCTTCCATCATTTTGCTTCAAAATTTCGACAGATGATAGAAGACATGTCAGACTCTAATAATATGTCAAATTCAGAAAATCGTAAGTTTTGACCAATTTTGATGCTCTGACTTCAAACTCGATTTACACGGCTTCGACCGTGCGCGACTTTAGGACCATTTTGTCGTAGCGGGTCACAAATTATCTCTCAATCTTCAAAAAACAAAATATATGCTTTTCAGCAACTCCATTAAGGCACTACCTGTTGATATTATTTTTGATGGCACACCACTGGAAAATGTTTCTTATATCAAATTTCTGGGAATAACAGTTGATAATAAGCTTTCATGGAAATTTCATATTGATAGTATATGTAAGATTATTTCTCGTGTCACAAATGTACACACAAGTTAGTTATGTACATGTTTAATGTATCAAGGCTGTGTGCATGGTTGTTTTAATGTGTACATTGTATGTACACAGGGTGACCAGATTAATGTAGAACATTCTATATGATATTAGATATAGTACATACAGGCTGACCAGATCAGTGGAGAATTTTCTATGTGGTATACAATGTAGTTACAGTACATGTATGCATGTGACAGGAAATACATTATAGCTAACTCAATCTAGAATGATGTAACCCATTCCAGAAAATTCTAGGAAGTGCTGGCTGAGTGAGGCACTGCCCTTGTAACCCAATGTGATTGGTAGTTAATTTTGGCAATGATGTTATGCACACAGTTAGACAGTGAGTCATCCAGGATTCGTGGAATTTGGACTTGCTAGTATGTTCAGGTATGTGGCCCCAGGTTGGAGAAAATTACAGAATGTACTAGAAAGGGGTGAATGGATAGTATATAAGCCGGAGAAATTCTGAGGTAGGCAGAGTACCCAACACCTCTGCTCTGAGAGTTACGTCACTTCTGGCTCTGAAGCGACTTGTTATAGTCAGTCCTGTGTTACCTGCTGACCTGCTATACAAACTGTGTTTGTGGAGATAAGGCCTGGGAGACATTTTGCCTGCAGAGAATTAATTTGCCTACGTTGGAGATAGACTCCATATTTTAGTGTCAACGGACATTATTACGGCAAAGCTGTGACGGGCTGGATTCCTCTATAAAGTGAATCATCATTCAACGCATCAACTGGACGTGGTCGTCATAACGTCTGGATTTTACACGTTTCGCTGTGAACATTATACCGTGGACATCTATCGTGGATTTTACCCCGGATTTATACTGTGGATTAATGCAACCTGTGCCTTTGGAGTTACGTCGGAGGAATCATTCATCGGTGCGTCAAGGATCATTCATCGGTGCATCGAACATTGTATCTGAACATTTTCAAAGGATTACTTGATAACAAAATATGTAAGTGATTCCATTACCGATTTGTAATTGTTTCTATTGATCATTATTGTACTGATGTGAAAACCGATTACGAGTCTGTACCCACAATATCACTGTTAATAAACCGCCTGAACATTAGTTGATTGTTTCTTTTGTGCAATCATTCTCAGAGTGATTTTGGTCGTAACACTCGAAACATCGCTATAATCAACAAGATTAAATTTTGTCTTCCTTTGTCGTCCCTGCTTACATTATATTCATCCCTCACATTGCCTTATTTAAATTACGGTATTCTTGTATGGGGAAATACATATCAAAATCTTTTGGATAAATTACTTCTGCTACAAAAGAAGTCACTGCGTATTATATGTCACACTGCATATTTGTCTCATACTGATCCGTTATTTTTTGAAAATAAAATATTTGAAATGAAAGATTTGTATTTGTTTAATTTAGGACAATTTATGTATAATTACAATAAAAATAATCTTCCATATATATTTGAATCAATGTTTTCAAAAAATCAATCTGTTCATAATTATCCTACAAGGCAATCCAACGAATTTCATTTGCCATTTTTTTAGGACTTTGCTGGCTCAGCAAACCTTCATCTACGAGGGGCCAAAGTATTGGAACTCACTTCCCAACGACATCATAACAGCACAAACTTTGAATTATTTTAAGAACAAATTAAGATTCTTTCTGTTGAAATCTTATGATATACATTGTACAACCAAATTAGGTTCGGTTTCATTCTCTCAATCAAGTCGTTTGCTTGTTTGTTTGTTTGTTTGTTTGTTTGTTTTTGCAAGTCTTAAGATATTACACAGAAATCATCTTTTATGGAAAACAAGCTGTCTAACATAAGTTTACCTCAGATATTTCTTTTATTGTACCAGTAACAGTGAGTCTATTCTCTTTCTCTTTTTTTTTTTATATCCGTTCCTATGCATTCATACCGGCATATGCACCCAATCAATCGCAATTTCAAACCAGGGAGCGTTGTATTGTTTTGTTATTGCATTTTCATCATGAAGTACAGTATGCTTGTGTCCACGATGGCGTGTGTTGTACCATAGTCTCATTTCTCCCTTTTTTGTTCTTGTTCTTTTTCTTCTTTTTTTCCCCTTCCTAAGTTAATTTCATGTCAGTTGACATTGGTTTCTTTGACTTTGTGTACGTATTTTTTGAGAGTCCCATACCCTACAAGCTTTGCTTTTTTAAGTGGGACCCTCCATTTCCACTCTAATCTTTGTATTAGGTATATATAGACAGGGTAGAGCCAGGCAAAAACTGCCTTTTTTTCCAGTCAAAGTTTTCTCACTTGATTCTGGTACTTTAGACCATACTTAACAAAATAAGCTTCTGCGCCATCTTGAAATCTGTCCCAAATCCAAGATGGGTGTTGTTAAGATTTGTCTGGGGATGTTTTTTTTTTACTCTATTTGATGGTAAATGGTAAGAGGAATAAGATTCAGTGAATTAAAATTAAAATCAGTTTCTTTTTTATTGCGAAAATCCAACATGGCCGCCAGAGGCAGCTCCCGAAATTAATAAATGTCATAACAACCGGAGGGAAAAATCCTAAAAACTTGCTTACTTAACAAGTGAGTTCCACTTTCTCTACAAACTAAGTAGACCATGTTTGTTTTCAAATTTTTTATTGTAACAAACAATATTCCACTGGTCTACCTAAAAAAACTTGTTGCGAAAGCCTCCAAATCCAAAATGGCGTCCAAGATGGCCGCCATATTTACTGAATTTGCTATTTGAAAGATAGAATTTAATAGAAACATCAGATTTCAACAAATGTGATGTCATATGAAAGAGAATAAAATTTCCTACAAGTTGATACCATTTTTGTGGGCGATTGTGATAACTGAATTGAGATATAAGGGAAAAACAACACTCATTTTTTGATATTTTTCTGAAAAAAGGAAAATCATGAAAATGCTTGATTCAGCATAAATCAGAAAAAGACTGAAGGATTATCTTGAAACGTTTTTAAGAATTTTGCTTAACATATATAATTAATATTTGGAGAAAATTAGGGGTTAGTACCATTTGCGGTTCAGGAGTTATAATGTCTCAAACTTGAAAACTCACTATGTAAAAATGTCCACTTTAGCTGTGACAAGACCTTGTTGGTCGTAAAGAGAGTCTACACACGCCAAGACTACTGCACGCACCACTGGTGCAGCAGTGCCAGCGGTGCGTGTAGTAGTCTTGGTGTGCGCAGACTTTTTTGACAAACAAGAGTTTGTGCCTGCAAACTAACTTTTCATACAAAGTGGTAGCTCAGGTGACGCTGATCATTATTATTTCAAAGTAGATTGTTCTGATATGTTTTTATGCCTCCGCCAACGAAGTGGCCGGAGGCATTTTTTTTTTTTTTTTCGGGTCGTCCGTCCGTCCGTACGTACGTACGTCCGGATGTCCGGACGTCCGTCCCGTTTTGTTTTTGTCGATATCTCAAGAACCGTGTGGGGATTTTACATCAAACTTGGTATGAGGGTATATCCTGGGGGATAATACTTTGTTTGGATTTTAGGGTCTGGGGTCAAAGGTCACAGGTTATTTTGTGAAAAAAAGTTGAAATTTCATGTTTTTCTCCATATCTCGCAAATGGTTAAAGGTATCTTTATGGAACTTAGTATATATATGCTTGTACCGATGGGCAGTGATTATTTAGGAAAGTTGGGGGTCAAAGGTCAAGGTCAACTCCTCAAAATATCACTACTTATATTTATGCAATGCCTGAAGGCTTGTTTTTTTTAACTTGATGTATGCATGTATTACCAAATATATATTCTGTGGGAAGTTTTTGCCAAAAGGTCAAAAGTCAAAAGGTCAAAGGTCAAGTGAAAGTGCTTCATTGCACTTTTTCCTCCATATCTCGAAAGTAACTCAAGGTATCATCATGAAACTAACATATTTATGCATGTTCTACCTGACAGTAATTCTCTTTGGAACTGTGAAGTCAAAGGTCAAAGGCCAGGTTTAGATAATGCTAAATTACCATTTGATACTGAAATTATACTTTTTCTCAATACCTTGAAAATTACTCAATGCATAAACTTATAAAAGGGTCAAAAGTCAAGTAAAAATCATCAGTTCCCCAAATACCTGCACTCTGACGTTTTAATCATTTATCCAATTGAACCTAGTTCTAGGAAAGGGAACATGCAGCACATTTTGTAGCAAACCTGTCATTTTAATATTTTGCCAATTGTGTGAAACTGTCATCACACATTGTCAAGACATTGATTTGTGGCAAACCTGTCATTTTCATGTTTTGCCAATTGTGTGAAACTGTCATCACACATTGTCAAGACATTGTACTAGAGACCTATTAGGAGAAAAATGCATTATGGCGGAGGCATACCAGTCGCCGTAGCGACATTTCTAGTTTTTTTTATACTAAGCTGTCAACAGTTATCAATGTTATGGTTTCTTGAAAAGAAATGATGATATCTCCGTATGTTTTAGGCTTCATTTTATATATATATATATATATATATATATATATATAGTTATATATATATTTTTTTACATGGTAGAATGTTTTGTGATACAACTAACCTGCACATATAAATCGAATGTGATATCTCTTCCAAATATAGTAAACGATACCTTTAGTGTGTTGCGTCAGAGTCAAATCTTGATTAATAATTTGATATATTTTTAGAATTTCTTGTATTGCTGTCTATCATATATATTGTCCTTGCTTAAACCATATTGAGGGGTTTTTTTTTCGGGGGGGGGGGGGTGGAGCTCATTTAAGTGTTTGGGTAAGGCCCGATCTTCGATTTAAAAAAGAAATGCTTCTGTATCAAAGATATGCTTTTGTACTTGTATGTTACTCTGCTGTTGTAGAAACGTGAATGATGATGGCATATATGTGTAATAATATCTGATCCGTACATGTCCTTGAAAGCCCTTCTGATCCGAGCACCCCCCCCCCCCCACCCGAAAAATCCGACATGGCGGCAATTTCTCAAAGTTATTTTTAAATGTGTTGTGCGAAATTACTTTTCAGTATATTGTTCAAATAACACTGTCCAAAATGATTATTCATGCTGTATATTCACATTTCTGAGTGGCCCACATTATACAAGACTTGTCTTTTTAGTGGGTCCCTCCATTTTTTCGAATTATCCAAAATGTTTACTTACTTCAAATCACTCGAGTTTTATGATAGTCTGTAATGATTGTAAGGTGCTACAATATTCTTTTCATCCTACGGAGTTTTGAGCACCTGATTTTCTGTTACAAAAAAAGAAGAAGTGATGTTTACATGTTCTTGTCGAAAAATGAAATAAAACATTGAATTGAATTGAATTGAATTGAATTGAATTGAATTTACAAATAAGCATGCTGAAAGTGTATTCACTGTGAATAGATTTTTCTTACATCGTTTTAGGCTGATTTCATGTGGGTTATAGTGTCAAAATTGAATTAAACTAATGCCATTGGTAGATGCTTTCACATTTTGGATATCAGGATCACTCGAGAGTGGAAATTTTCATTCTCATTCCTTTTAGAGTGATCTCAGGGATCACTCAAAGAGTGACGAGTGATCCCTAAGGTCACTCTTAAATGAGTGAAAATGAAAATTTTCACTCAAAATTCACTCCAATTTTACTTTAAATTTGCTGATTATTAACTCCTTCAAAAATGAAATATTCTACTCGATTTTTTTTTTCTTTTTCGGAGTAGAATATCACTGGTTTTAAAAATATCTCCATAAAAACCCATGACGGTTTGAAATAGCACTACAACATTCAAAATTTATAAAAACTGTAAATAGATAGCACAACAGACAAAATTGTACCAAAATTAAAATAATACATTTAATTTGGCGCAATAAACTATGTCAGCTTTGATGGCCTGCAATCTTGAAGTTTTTGAGTGATTGATCCAAATTTTGTTTTAAACTTTCTTTAGCATGGTTGTTTCAAGCTTCTACCTCTATTTGAAAGACATTTTTTGCTTCATCTCATCTGCTCCAGAACAATCTACTTTGAAATGATAACGATCGGCGTCACCACTTGGTGTGAAAAGTTAGTTTGCAGGCACAAACTCTTGTTTGTCAAAAAAGTCTGCGCGCACCAAGACTACTACATGCACCACTGGCACTGCTACAAGCCTCAGTGCCAGTGGTGCGTGTAGTAGTCTTGGCGCGTGTAGACTCTCTTTACGACCAACAAGGTCTTGTCACAGCTAAAGTGGAAATATTTACATAGTGAGTTTTCAAGTTTGAGACATTATAACTCCTGAACCGCATATGGTACTGACCCCTAATTTTCTCCAAATATTAATTATATGTTAAACAAAATTCTTAAAAACGTTTCAAGATAATCCTTCAGTCTTTTTCTGATTTATGCTGAATCAAGCATTTTCATGATTTTCCTTTTTTTCAGAAAAATATCAAAAAATGAGTATTTTTCCTTAAAATCTCAATTCATTTATCTCAATCTCCCACAAAAATAGTATCAACTTGTAGGAAATTTTATTCTCTTTCATATGACATCACATTTGTTGATATCTGATGTTTCTTTCAAATTCTATCATTCAAATAGCAAATTCAGTAAATATGGCGGCCATCTTGGACGCCATTTTTGATTTGGAGGCTTTTGCAACAAATGTTTTGAGGTAAACCAGTGCAATATTGTTTGTTACAATAGAAATTTGAAAATGAGCATAGTCTACTTAGCTTGTAAAGAGAGCGGAACTCACTTGTTAAGTAAGCGAGTTTTTAGGGTTTGGCCCTCCGGGTATTATGACATATATTAATTTCGGGAGCTGCGTCTGGTGGCCATGTTGGATTTTTTCAATAAAAAAGAAACTGATTCTAATTTCAATCCACTAAATCTTATTTCTCTTACCATTTATCATCAAATAGGGTAAAAAAAAACCATCCCCAGACAAATCTTAACCACAGAAGGCACTTTTTAGGTCCTCTGGCGGCCATTTTGGATATTTGGCGGCCATCTTGGATTCGGGACAGATTTCAAGATGGCGCAGAAGCTTATTTTGTTATGTATGGTCTAAAGTACCAGAATCAAGTGAGAAAACCTTGACTGGAAAAAAAAGGCAGTTTTTGCCTGGCTCTGCCCTGTCTAATTACCTCAGAAACGAAATTCTGTTGTTACTCGTGACCACTTGTACGTTTTCCTTGAAATTGTTATAAATTTGTTCTGTAAATGTATTGTATATATATATATATTTTGTTTATTCAATGGAAATGGAAATAAAATTGAAATTGAAAAATTGAAAATGCGAATTTCCACACAATAGTCACCGTATTTATAGTTATTTCATTTTTTTTAATTATGGATGTGTTTTTGATGACCTTTCCACGATCTTTATTTTTGGACCCTATATAATACTGTTTGTGGTATTTGATGTCTTTTTTCATGCGTGCAAACTTTCATATCATGATCATCACGGGTTTTTTATGTCTTATAGAAGACTTTATTTGTACATATTTTTCTTTATTTTTTTCAGACCATGAAATTTCATTGTACAGCCAACGTTTATAAGCATTAGCTTGATAAAGGACTGTTTGTTCATATGAATTTATGTTCAACTTTGTCGAACTCTACACATCATTCTTCTTGATGCCATTAAAATAATTGCATTTTGATTTTGGTATTTTCTTTCTATTTCATTGTGTGATTCGGTAATAAACAATATTTTGTTGTGTTATGTTGTGTTGTGTTGTGCTCTTGGTTACTAAATCAAATCAAAAACATTAGAACGTTTACGTTGCAAAACGTATATCTACCTCCTTTGCTTCCAATATGATGTTCCTTGTGCTTGAGTCTAAACACAAGAAGAGCCACGAGTACGAAGACGATGATAATCAGCATGACTATTACGACAATAACGGCCACGGGACATCCACCTGTACATGGACGACGAAAAACAAACAAACAAAGATAAACAAGACTCATGCATGATGACCACTTATTAAGTAACCAGAGACGTTCACGAAGTATGTTATACAGATGCGCTGATCAACATCTTTGTGAGCTTGTGGTACATGTAACTGCATGTGTGTGTGTGACTTCTTAGTGCGCTAAATGAAAACATGTTTTTTCATTTAGATAGCAACTAATCAATCCATAAATTAATTTACCAACGAATCCATCGCAAAGTTCTACAAAGGCTGGTATAGCTCTCGATATGATTTTCCACTACCATAAGAGCAATATTTCACCATATATAAATTGTCACTAAAAATCATTGTAAAGTTAGACCAACAAAATGACAGAAAATTCAGGAATTGTCCACGTCAGTGTAAAGGTCAAAGAACTTTACGGCTTGCCAAATCCGTACATGTCTTTGCCGTACCAAAAAAAAAAAATAAATAAATAAAATAAAAGATATGTTGGACGCAAATTTAATGAGGCAATGACGTCATTGGCTGACTTGTGATGTTATCACATCACCACCTCTCACAATTTACATTTTATGTGGTTTTGACTCAAATCGGTGTTTTGGCTTTTGTAGGCACTCACTTCAATAAAGATGCTAGACAGAAATCATTCAGATCATCGAATCACTCGACCAAGTTTGAAGCCATTTGAACTTTCTCTCAACTTTATTTCGACAACCCCCCCCCCCCCCTCCGACCATAAACTCACAGTGCATGATCAAACTGAAACTATATTCAAAGTTCAAATTCAATAAGTAAAACTTATAATTAAAGTTACATATTTTTGTTCTTCCGATTTAATGAATGTTTCACTGTCCTGTTTGTACGAGTTTATGTTTTTTTAACTTGGCCGTGGATTTGATTTTTTTGCTCAAAGCAGGTTAAGTGAAAGTCATACCTGACTTCACCTTCACCGTTATAGTTGCACTTTCAGTGCCGTGAGCAGCTTCTCCATGGGCACTGCACGTGAAAATTTCGCTGCTACTCTGGGAGCTCACCGACACGTTCGCATAGACTGTTTGGTCACTGGTACCATCCTCCCGTCTCTCGAAGGATGCTTGGAGTAACGTCACGTCTGACTTCCCAGCTGCTGCCAGTGATATTGTTACGTTTGGTTTGGCCCCGTGTACTGTGCAGCCGAGCTGGAATTCTCGGCTGTTCACCTCCTTGGTACAATGTTTATCCCCTTGACATCTGTCAAAGGTAGGATGGCTCCCATGGGCTGAGGTGGTTGACAGCACACAGATAAACTTGACGGAATGTGACTAAAATAGTATTCGGCATAATATGCATGTGATTTGCATAATTTTGAACTTCTTGGTCAAGAAAAATGTTTTTAATTTTGATGGGAAATTAGAAAAGAAACCTAAACAAAGAGCACTATGAGTAAATAATTATTCTCTCAGCTCAGATATTACAAACGATATCTTGATAACAGATCTGTTGATACGTCGAAAATAGTTGGTGTCTATATCGTGTGAAACTGAGCAGAATGTTGTGAAGGATTTTGCGTCGATCGCCAGGATTTTATTTTTTTTTTTCGAACTGGAAATAAGGGGTTTTGAAGAACACAGTTTCCTATTTATAGCCATAATTACGCTCTCTCCTATATCCCGTCCGCTTGTATCATTAGGTTGTTGTGGAGTCTCAGCATTTGGAATAATTTTTCTCTTTAAATTGTCGCAATCTATTACAGTGACAAAGTATAGATACAATCATAAGGGTTTTTAAAAGGTAATCAAAATGTTTTACATCAACGCTCTGCTTTATAGATCACCATGTCTCCCCCTTGATCTCTCCATACATGCTCATGAGCCAAATGTATTTTATTTCTGGAATTTGTACTCTCTCTTCTGGTACACAAACGACATGGAATGAAATGAGGATCAAAAGCACTATGGCAACAGGAAACACATACCATTCACAGTAAGTTCTGTCGAGTTCCTCCAACTCTTTGAATCGTGCGCGAAGACTTCACACGTAAGTGTCGCCTCATCAAGAACACTGACTTCACTAATTGTCAGGCTGAAATCTTCCTCTATGCTGTATCTACCATTCCCGCCAGACGGGGGATGGAAGGTACCGTCTGTATAATTCTCTACCACCTTACCACTGGATTCATCGACCCACTGGACCCGATAGGGCGTGTAAGGAGGCTTACATGGCAATGAAGCGGTCTCCCCCTTCCAAACTGTCAATTTCGGCGTTGTCTGCATTTGAAATTCTGGATTGGATAATACGGAGAAAGTTAATGCCATTTTCCGTTTGTTTGTTAGTTTGTTTGTTTGTTTGTTTGTTTGTTTTTAGGGGACGTAACATTTCTGCAATGCCAGTAAAAAAAAAGAAGAAATGAATGACAATGTTTGAGAAAGACACTTGAAAATTAATTGAATATCACACTTTCTTCAATCCAAACGAGGCTAACTTTGTCCAATGTACAATATACATTGTATTATATCGTATTGAGATTATGGGGGAGAGATATACATAGAGAACTGTATGAAATGTAAGCAGTAGCATAATATTGTAAAGAAATCTATGGAAATTTGAACTAAATCAGCAAAAAAAAAAATGAGGGCATCACTTTACCTTCAAAAACTCGATAACTTACAAGCATGTCCTCTAACAAATACGGCATTGTTATCATCATTATTATGATAATTATTTTTTTTTTCTAAAGCATCATTGTCATTGGAACGCGAGGGGGGGGGGGGGGTCATCTTCCCGTGTGTGTTTTGTGTTAATTTTCTTTTTTTTTACACGTGACGTTTATATAACTTTATTGCGTCTAACCCCAGTACTAAATTTGTTCAAAGGAAATGTGCCCCCTCTATGCATTAAAAAAAAAAACCATCCTTTGACATCTGACCCCATAGTTTTATATTTTTGGTTCGTACAATGATATTTACCTACAAAAACAGAAACATCTTTCTTTCTTGACTCTGTTAAAACCAATGAGCATGTGACCTGAGATATTTTGCAAGCAATTGCAAAGCTGAAACCAATACAGATATTTCATATACCCTAACCGGAGGTGCTTAGCTTCCTGACTCTCTGCCCTTGTGATATATTTCTTAATATGTGTCCAATAGTGACCGATTACTTTCGTTTTATTTTCCTTGTGAATACGGTTAAGCTTTCAGTCACGGGTTTTCCTTTAGGCTGATATCTGAATTCCGTTCGTTTTCATGCTTGTTTGTTTTTCAGGGGCGGATCCAGGGAGGACCGCAACCAGCGCACGCCCCCTTTATTTTTTTTTGTTGAAACAAAAGAAATAAAAAGAAAAAAATGAGGGGGGTGCGTGCGCCCCCCTTTAATTTTGTAAACGCGCCCCCTCTTTACGGAATTCCTGGATCCGCCCCTGTTTTTCATTGTGTTCGTTTAATTCTATATTACTTTTTCAAAATGATCGCATAAGTTCATGTCAACTAATACATGTCCCCACTCCAGGTCAACATTGTCGATTACATCACCCTAGTAGTTCCCCGCCCCCGTACGGCCAGGAGCCTTGTGTGCCATTGACATTTTATGTGAACAGATGGTAAATGGTAATAGAAAAGTTAAGGGTCAATCAGGGGAATGAACATAATCACATGGCATTAAGGTGCAATTTTACTAATGCCTGCCTTCCTACGCGTCGGTTCTCGGATAGAGCAACACAAGTCGTCACCAAAAAGTTACATGAACTCAACAAATACGTACGAAAGAATTTGAACATCACGAACACAACACAGAGACCAATGTGTATTAAAACGACCAAAAAAGCAACAACATGCAAATGTGTCAAAGTAAAGCTGAGCAATGGAACGGATGATCACTAAAGTATATTCAGCGAAGAAAGAAAGAAACATAAAAATCCAAGAGATTGTATGAAGTCAATGTGTGACAGCTTTCGGCATTACGAAAAGAGAAAAACTCTCACGGCGTTTGCCCAAGCTTTCGATGTACAGAACTTACCACGAACAGTGACCATGGTACTATTGGAGTGGAGTTCCGCTTTGTAGTTTGAGACGCGACAGATGTAATTTCCGGCGATGTTAAAATCGACAGGTTGTTTAAATACAAGGCTGTAGTTTTGGCTTTCTAGTATGTCGACAGAACCGTCGTCAAACCTTGTACCACTTTTCTGCCCTTTGTACCAGACTATCAAATCCTCTGCCGTGTCAACAGTGGCACCTGTGACGGAAACAGTGACAGGAAAGCAAAATCTCAGCCTTAAGTTTTTTATCCTTATATTGATCCTATATTCCTAATACTTTGCAAAAGGATTAACCTTAAAACAATACACATGCAAAATAATACCAGTAGTACACATGACAGTTCAAAAGTTATGAAGCGTTAAAGTTTTGGTTAAATCTAAGGTTCGTTATTAAATGTGAAAATGACACAAGGTGCGTTTTGCTGACAGAGCATCATTTGTGCGCTTTCTCATTCGTTCTTCAAAGGCAGGTGAAATTATATTTCTGTCGTGCATGAGGAGGATGGGGAGGGCGCTTGTCTCATCTTGCTCCGCAGAAACCTTTAACAAAGTGTTGACTATTGCAATTCGGGAAGAAGCAGTGACGTAAAATCCTAGAAGCAAAAGTTTCTTGAAGTACCTCAAAGACGTTTCCTTCTTCTCTCTATTTTGATTTAATATAGATATAACAGTATATTTTCCAGTTCCCTTTTTGGAGTTCAATGAGGATGCTTACGTGATGATGGGAACGTATCTTATCATGTTTTGAAGAGACTTTTTCAACTCAGACAGACCTTTCTCTCAATATTTTGCTCGATATCTGAAATATTGCCAGACTTGAATTTGACTGTGGTCTTCAATTCATCAAACCCCAGGTTGATTGTTGTGGTGCTAACCGATATTTTGTCTAGCTTCATGGTTGAGGAGTTCTTTCAGACGAGAATACCTTTCTGCTCCCGATGAGGAGGCGTCCTACAGGGAGGAGCGGTTCTCGCTGCCTTTAATACTCTTAACGGTAATTATGTTAATGGATGTGGCTTGCTTTGGTACTGCCATCGTGGCTGCGTTTCACTTCGAAAAAGGTTGCGTTTATGATGTAAAACTATCTAAAATTTGTCCAGTCAATTGACCAAAATGCCAAGAAAAATAAAAAAATGTGCGAAGAAGAACATAATGGTGTTAGTTGAAGAGCTAAACTTTCTACACGTCGTGTACACCTATCGGCTAACCGCACGCCACACATAGGCCCTCCTCATACAACAAAACACATGTACACACACTAACACGCGCATGCTCACGCACGCACACGCACACACACACCACACACACACACACACACACACACACACACACAAACACACACTGTTCTGTGAAAAATAATTCGCATGCCATATATACCTCTCCAATTTACACAATTGTTATCACGGACAGTGATAATTAGCATTGATGGACTGAGTAATGAATAGAATTATTGTAATATTGTTGTTCTCATTCATTATTACCATAATCACTACCATCGATATCATTTTTATTCTTATCAATATACTTTTAGGAATGTCGTTAATCACACACATGTGTATTACTATTACCTTTCTTCCAATAGACCGCGATTGGTTCTCCCCGGAATAAACAGGGAAGACTGACAATTTGCTGCCCTTCCCAGAAAGCAGCACGAGGGTTCGTATACACGACGTCTTCCGGTACAAGCTGTGATCTTACTTGTCCTGCCACAAAGTTAAACATGTGAGAAGAGAATTTCTGCTTAGAGGGAAAATTTCAGGACAAAATCCCATCCCAAATCATGCACCTCTATGACGGCGAATATTGAAATAATATGGTTGACCTGACATCATATATAATTGTTGCGACATCTTGAGAAAAAAAAATCTCTACAAGGTCAATGAGGTTAAAAATTGTCAGAGCGATGCCGTCCTTTTCCAAAACGCAAGGGATTCAAGTTCAACCTACATGTAGGTCCGGTGTGGCTATTTAACAGAATAGTGAAAGATTCACCACAATCATACGATAAGTATAAATAAGAAGTCATTGCAGATTTGCCGCCCAATTTGATCAAATTGCGTTCAATTTAACGATGTGACCTTTCAATTTCGAATTCCAATGATCACGGCGGTCATATACATTCAAAGACTTCGATGCGATTTGATTATTTTTTTTTTCACATAAACACGTAAAAAGCGCGTGAAAATTCAAACACACACGTACAGGTAGTCCAGTTCGCACAAGCACTGCTCTAACGAACGTTAGGAATTTCAGTTCACGAATAGTTAGACATTTACAACATTTTGGTAGTCTTTTTCGAGACTGGTTTAACGCTCCGCGTGCTCTGCATTCGTTCGTGTGCAGACTTCATATACAGTACATGTATACCTTCAAATGGGACCGTTAGCTGAAAGTTCTTAAATATTATAACAATCCTCTGACAAACTGTGATCAATGCAACATACCCATCAACATTATAAATCACGACACTGGTGGCGGCTGACGGAGAGTACATGAATATAATAATGTCTAATATAGATAGAACTATAGCTTAACTGGAATTTGTATCTGCGAAGAAATTGAACATCTACTTAGTTCCTGAGAAAATGAATGGCAATTTCGCGTCGTTATAGATTCAATAAATGTCTCTCTAAATTTAATGAATGTCTCTCTAAATTTAATGAAATAAGGTTTACAAGAAATGACAAACACGAAATTTAATTCCGAAGAATGGAAGTAAACTATAAGAGTATAGAGTATTGACGAATATCGTTTGAACTTGAACCCGAATTCCCGATTCGAATGCATATCTAATTAAGTTTGGCTGGGAAATCTATAGCTTTTCCCAATTTTGAGCGTATTTGAATGATCATGAAGATGAACATTCAAGAAGCTAACTTGCTCACTGCATTTGATTCAATCAGCATGCGATTACACGATTTTCTCATAAACATGTAAAAAACACGTTCACATTAAGAATGCAAATGGAACGCATTTTTACTGGTATCAATACCGCCATGATGAACGTTAAGGAATTCAAATTCACTAAAAGGCAATCTACAGCATTTGGACAGTGTTTATCGTTAATTCTTTATAATCTTAGGAGTTATATAATTATCTTTGAATGAATAATGGAAGCGTTATATACCTTGAAGTGGGACCTTTGCCTTATAGGCCTACAGACATTCCCATTCCCGTGAACAACAGTCATCGAAGCATTTAGTATTTCACTTCATACACATGTCATGTACATTCATGTAAACACGACTTCAGAGCGAGGAGAGTAGGCCTAGGGCCTACATGAAGTCCCTGATACGGATAGAATTATATAGTGGCCGATGCATTTGACAATCAATAAAACCATATAATAACTGGCAATCTCTTTGGGAAAAAACAGGGTCTACAGCCGGTCCGCTTGAGCAACAAAAACCTTCGAAGTTTAAGTTCAAGTTCAAGCTCAAACTTGTTTCGATTTCCCACAGTAAAATACTAATATACAAACGCATACATCTCAGTTTCTTCAGTGAAGGAGATTATTCATGTAAATATTGTATAGAGTTAACAGCAACAATTGAAACCTTCCAGTATTAACGATACATTGCAATGGGTGCCGAGGTAATGAAAGAAAAATATTAATGTGCACTGTGTGAAAAATTCAGGGAATTCCAGTAATTTGGACCAGTGTAAAGTCCTTCGTAAAGTTATTTTTCTTGGGACCGGGCATAATTCTATCTTGAATTGTAATTAGTTTTACAATGCAATACAACTTTCTACTACAATGTGTTAAACTCATCGATACACGGAAGTACACATTGCGACATGATGCTCGCGCTAAAAGATTCCACAGCATAGTGCACTGTGAGGCTCTCGTTCATTATTTACTTACCAAAATATATGACTGCTGTGACGACCAGGAAAGTGATTCCTATAGACCCCATAACTGGGGAGAAGTTCGAGTACGGTGTTTTGAAGATTTATGTCAAACCTTTAGTTGAATCCTTGGTTTTCGAGCAGAAGGTAGGCGATCAATCGGGCCTGTTTCAAACACATGTATTACAACGGATAGAGAAAGTATTGTGCCGACACCTAATGCGTGCGCATATAGGTCATAGGACATTTACGCATGGCCGGGGATTCCCATATCTCCACATAATAGTACGGATGTATTATAGAATACCAATCAAAGCCACAGCTTCGGCTGTTCTCCCCCCCCCCCCCCCCCCCCTCTCGCTCTCTCTCTCTCTCTCTCTCTCTCTCCATCTGTCTGTCTTTACAGGTATCTTAATGAATTTCATTGAGATGTGAAAATAAACAAATTCACGAGCCATTTTTTTTCTTGTGAATTTGTTTAAAAATCGAAGATTTTTTTTTTATTACTTAAGGCAATTTCTGTACATGTACAGCAACAACTCACCACCGTCCATTTTCGATTTCATGTTGCTAAAAAATCAATCATTTCATGAATATCCCACTCGACGTTCCAATGAATTTCATTTATCTCTTTTACGAATGATTCTTGCTGAGAACACACTTATTTATACTGGCCCAACTTATTTGAATTCTTTTAATTAGGATTTTAATGTCCCCCCCCCCCCCTACGTATTCATCTAAACCGAGATTAAAGTCCTTTTTATTGCAATTTTATGATCCCACGGGATTGAATTAGCCTGTTGGCATACAATGTGTATTTTGATTTCCTTTCGAAGAACTTGCATTACAGATGATATTATACAGTCACGTATTTTCTTGTCCCTCTTGTCCTAAAACACTTGCAAGGTAGATTCGATTGTATTTCTATCATTTCTGCATCATCTATTTCTCTATATTTCCGTCTCTTTTTCACGCATCCCATTTTTCTTTTTTATCTCTATTTTCTATCGATCATTAATGTTCCCACAACCAAATGTATGTTTAAGGTATTTTCTATTTATTCTGTAATATTTTATTGGGGAAAAAAGATTTAAAATAAAGGTCCTCTCTTCTTGAAAATTACTAAAGGCGAGCCAAGGGCCCGAATGATTCAAGGAAATATGCAGTATGGCATTCGATGGTAAAGTTCAAGTTCAAGTTCAATCATAGTTTATTTCCAATCAACGAAAATCAAAACGTAATACAAAGTATACATATCATAAAATGATATTGTCTACACTTTTACAAAAGGTTCATGTAATATACGAAATAAATTATATACATCAACATATGTACAATAATCAGAAGGAACGATGCGTATACATGTATACTTCGCGAGATTTCAGAAAATAACTTCAATTTTGGAAAATAGCGATCCACAAAAAAGCTAAGCTTGTAGGACGTGGATCCCTAGATAATTGATGAGTAAGCAATATATTATTCAAGTTTGTTTTATTATTTTCTTACAGCATTTATATTGAATATAGATTACTTAAGTCGTTTGTAAAAATATAGCTATACGCTGGCTTCGACAATAATAGGAAATAAGTATCAATGCTAATGCCCAGACGGTGTTCATTGAACTTGTGTACCGAGAAAATATAAGAAGGACGACACACTCATACAGACATTCAGTTACCCACACACATATACGACGCGAGACAGTACCGAGAAGAGAGAAGACGGTGACAATACAAGTCTACGAGGAACAAAGACAGGAAGGAAGAGGAAAGAAGAATAAAGAGAGAAGAGAGGTCTGCATACAGAACACGCCAAGTGCTGCGACATCAGGACAGGTGAAACCTCAAGCATGAATTAAAACAATTAATTCAGATTATCTAGAATTATAAGTAGATAACAAATGTTTTCTGAATTTGTATTTAAATGTGAGGAATGAGGGTGAGTCTTTTAAGCTATTATCTAGATTATTCCAAAGTCTGGGTCCGGTATACATAAATGTATTTTGGGCATGTACGGTTCTCATGAATGGAAGATGGAATTCGTTGGATCGTCGCGTAGGATAGTTATGTACATGACTGTTTCGATGAAAAGAGTCGTGAAATATTTTGGGTAAAAAGTTGCTGTTATAATTAAACATGAACTGACCAAGTTGAAACACATACAAATCTTTTATTTTTAGTATTTCATGGTAAAAGAACAAAGGATCTGTATGTTCTCGTGTAGTTAGGTTAAAAACAGTTCTGAGCGCTTTCTTTTGCATAAAAATAGTTTATCAAGTAATATCTGATATGTACTACCCCAAGCAAGAATCCCGTAGTTTAGATACGGTAGTATCAAACTAGAGTAAAGAGTTAATAATGCATATGAAGGAAGATAATATTTTAATCTGTTCATTACGCCAATGTTTCATGAAATAGTTTTACATATGCTATCAATATGATTCCTCCATGAAAGCTTGTTATCAACGCAAACACCAAGAAATTTAAAAGTAGAAACTTCTTCTAGGGGAGTAGTATCAAATGATATATTTCCCGGGAGGCTATCTAAAGAATTACTAAAAAGCATAAATTTTGTTTTTTGAATATTAAGTGACAATTTATTTGCGTATATCCATTGTATAACCTTTTTCAGTTCTTCGTTTACTGTTCTTGCTAAGATATTTGGGTCGGGATGGGAAAAGAAAAGGTTAGAGTCATCCGCGAATAATATGAATGATAGTTTCTCCGAGGATCTATGAAAATCATTGATATAAATAATGAATAACAACGGACCTAGTAAGCTCCCTTGTGGGACACCACATGTTATCGTTTTATTTTGAGAATCAGAGCCATTGACATGTACAAATTGGGATCTATTTGATAGGTAACTCGTGAACCACTCCAAGGCCTTTCCACGTATGCCATAATGGGATAATTTTGCGAGAAGTATTCCATGGTTAATCGTGTCAAAGGCCTTGGAGAAGTCCAAGAAGATACCTATCGTGTGTGAAAATGTGTCAAGTGCGTGTGTGACTTTGTCGATGAGGGCGAGTAATGCGTGTGTTGTGCTGTGGTTTTCCCTGAATCCAAATTGAAAATTTGAAAATATGTCACAGGTTTTAAGAAAACGTACTGTCCGGATGTAAACAATTTTTTCAAGAATCTTGGAGATAGAAGATAATAAAGATATAGGTCTATAATTGTTGACATCATCCTTCTCCCCTTTCTTGAAAATAGGAATTACTTTCGCAATTTTCATGCTATTTGGCACATGGCCAGTTGTAAGCGATGAATTGATAATATGTACTAAGGGATCCACTATTTGAGGAATTATGTTTTTTATCAGGTGGTTATCAATTCCGTCGTGGCCAGGACTTTTACCTTCTTTCAAATTGGCAACAATCCTTACTATTTCTTCTTTATAGTAGGGTAAAAAATATAGTTTTGGAGTTAGGTGTATCTAAAAAATCAGTAAAAGTTTTACTTGAAAGAGGAATATTTTGAGAAAGATTTTGTCCAATTGAAGAGAAGAAGTCATTAAAAATTTCAGCCATGCCAGCGGGAGTGTTGCTGGAGGAATCGCCCCATCGAACTTCAGTAATATTGGATGAATTGTTAGGTGTATTCATAGCATCTTTTAATATTTTCCATGTGTTTTTAATATCATTTTTATATTTATTTATCTGATTTACATAAAAGTTTTTCTTCCGCATACGTAATAATGTGGTGAGTGTGTTTTTATATGAAACATATTTTTTCTTATTTTTTTCAGTAGGATTGCATCTGTATTTATAAAATAAATTATTTTTTCTATTTATAGATCGTAATATGGACTGGGTTACCCACGGGAGTTTTGGAATTTGCTTATATCTATCTTTTATATTACGCTGCGGAATATGGTTATCAATTTCGGAGGTAATAGTAGATATGAAGTAGTCATAAGACAAATTGACATCGGTGGTGTTGTATACAAAGGACCAGTCGATTTCTTTGAGGCTGTTTTGGAGACTTATAAGCTTATCTGCAGTAATCTTACGTCGCTTGTAATACTTATTTTGTTTAGTCAGTTTAATTGGAACCTGGGCAAATATAGGATAATGGTCAGTGGTGTCTGAGAGGACGATACCAGACTCAGGAAGTGGAAGAACGTTAGAAAAAATGTTGTCTATGAGGGTAGCCGATTGACTGGCGACACGGGTAGGCTTGGAAATTAATGGTAAAAACGAAGCAGACATTAATATTTCTATAAATTCTTGTGGGTTGTTTTGGGAATTACATTTCATGAGATCAATATTAAAATCGCCCATTAAAAATGTATCTTTGTTAAGTATAATGGGATTTTGTACTAAATCCTGCATATATGTCAGAAAATCATTCAAATTCGACCGAGGGGGTCTGTAAATTACGCCAATCACAATGTTTTTTCCATGTGGATTTATCAATTCAATAAAAAGGGATTCGAGTTTATCGTTCATAACACTGATTTCCTCATGTATAATATATTTAATTTTTTTCGAGATGTACAAACCAACTCCACCACCGACTTTGTTGTTTCTATTTCTAAATACAAATTCGAATCCGGGTAAAGAAAACAAATGACTGATATTGGAGTTCAACCATGTTTCTGTTAGTCCTATGATGGAGCAAGATTTTTGATCTGGGTTTTCTAGAAGTAAACGCAACTTGTCAAAGTTTTTGTTGATACTGCGTATGTTAAAGTGAGTTAACAACAATGTTTCATTGACTGTATTCATGATACGATTCTTATATTGATTTTCAGTCAAATAAACACATGATGGACTCTGAACTGGATCATTTGAGTCGAAATTATATTCAAATTCTTGTGCTGAGGTATTGTATTTATTGGAAATATAATCTTCATACAAACTGGAAGTAATATTTGCATGGTCAGAAGGAATTGAAAACAAAATTTGTTATGTTAGCCATGGTTATAATAAAACATTCGGGAGTTAATAACTGGCTTCTCGCCTAGACCTGACTCAGCAGCTACGTGGGGGTATGCAGACCTAGAAGAAGAAAGGAAAACGAAATATGTACAGAGAAACATGAAACACACACAGAACAAAGAAACGAACATGAGACAAAATCAACATCGTTACGGATGGTACTCAAGGCCATGGTCAGCGTCTGGGTATGTACATGAGCTGAAAAAAACAATGCAAAACATTAGCATGATACCAGAGGAAGCTCCCTGCTACACAATGGGTGTAATTAAGGAAATGCAATTATAAATTTGATTTACAAAATGAGACAGTAATTACAGAAATTAGAATGCAACTAAGAGACAGGTATAAATGTTATATTACCTATGAACTATTGATAAACAGTATACTGTATGCGAGGTATTATCAACCGTATGATAAATTATACAAATATTAGTTTGTTGGGTCTTTTTTTCCCCGTAAAGTGAGTAGGACTAAATCTATATAAATCTTATTTATAAAGAAATTGCGGACAACCATGAAGGACTCAGAAACCGATGACATTTACAATTGTATGCCAGTTGATATCAAAAAGAGGGACCTACATTATATAAAATCAAACGTTGTCTGAAATGGAGCTTTACAGTGGATGTGATATAGGAAAATAATGACAAGTTATGCCTCAGAGTAAAATGTAGAGTCAGATGTAACTATGCAGAGTGCCTAACAGTGGCGCCACAGAACACTGTAGTGCCACTTAGGCTCGTTTGATAACCATTGGGAACCAATCGAGTGTACCTCCCACAGACAGGCCAAATCCAGGCATACAAGGATGAGTGGAACAATTAAAAATAAAGGGTAAGAATTTTTTTTTTTTTTTTTGCGATTCACATGCATAGCCCGAGATCATCCTCGAGGGCCCCACTAAGACCGTTTAACTACTGCAATACACATGCATAAAATTGTGGCTTCAAAACTTCGGCACTCTGTATCATAATGCACATTACAGTGACACTTTTAGAATGGCCGACATTTGAAATGCAGTCAATGAATTCACATCATTTTAATTACAATTAAGGAGATATTCTGGCTGAAGAAAATTTGTGAGAGTTTATGCAGGTGCTTCATTGGGGGACTATATAAATACTGTTGCGTGAAAGACATGATTTCGGATAAGTGTACAACAAAACAGGGGACATGGCATCCCTATTATATTGCTATTGAATAGGGGTGAGTAAATGAATTAAGTTAGTAAAGCCTAGGTCAGATATCCACCTGGCCCAATATGAATTTGTGGATCGCCTTGGAGTCGGCATGTTGTGATAATAGGCCGACCTTCATGCTAATAACGTTTTCGAATAAGATATTGGTTGGCTACTATCAAAACACTCTCTGTTCGGGCGCCATACCAGCCCCGTGAATAATTTGTTAAGGGCGGACGTCCACTTGGGCGCGGACAAGCCCCGGAAGGGTTGCGGAAGCAAATTTTGTCATTTCGGCATCCTGTCCGCGACAGACGCGGAATAACTTTGTGAATCGGCTTGTCCTGGGACATTCCTAGGACTGTCCGCGGACTGTCCGCGGACTGTCCGCGGACAGACTGCGGACATTCCCAGGAATCACTCCGGAAGAGCGCGAAATACCTCGGAATATGCTAATCGTAGCCGGGCAGCGCGGAAACATCTAGGATTACACCAGGAATGAACGCGGACAATCAGGATGCCTTCCGGACAACACAAGTTAGGCATGCGGACAAACTGCGGACAATACCAGGAAAATGGAAAGGTATAAATTAGGCGCTGACTTTGACTTTTCCTCATTTGACTGCTAGCCGTCATTGATGCTCCTTGTTGTGCTTCTGCAGTAGCTGCTGATATTATATTGATATGATTGGTCAATATTATTTTATAAATGTGACAATTCTAAAAGAATTCTAAAGAAGAAAAGGATTGTCTGCATGTCGGCTGACGACTCATTTTTTTTTTAAATTAAATTGTCCCATCTGGGGGAACAAAGTTCATGCTGTATTCACCAAGAAATAAACCGTTGGTGAATACAGCATGAACTCTGTCGCAGTTTTGTTACTTATAATATATATATATATATATATATATATATATATATATATACATACATATTCTTTATTCCCTTTTTTTAGACCTGTGCTTTATCCATCGTGAAGAATTGTATACATGTTTTGTCTGATACTTTGTCTGATTTACTTTTTTTTTTTGGGGGGGGGGGGGGTTCAGCTGGGCTGTCAAATTGGACAATCGATTTTATTTGCAACTAAAACAAAAAGAGAAGATAAAATCATTAGGTAATAATAACTATGAAAATCATTCAGGTAAAGAATATTTCTGAAATGATTTGTGATGCTTAATGTGTACTTAAATATATACACTCAGCAAAAAAAAAAGAAGAAAAAAAAACAAAAAAAAAGAAAGACAGAAATCTAACACTTTGTCGAGTTCATAATTTATTGCTTTTTCTCTCATGTCACTTGGATTTTGAATTGACAGAAAATTCTTAATTTTCCTCCATCATCTTTAGTTTTCATTGTTATTTTGGGCTTCAAAGATATTACATTGTAATGAGACCACAGGTGTATCATTGCAATTGAATTCATGCTTTTTAGTGTGATGAATTTGTCTTTTGTTCTAAAATGTTGTATCATTAGAAAGCATTAACGTACGAATAACAACTTGTTCATATTTTTATAATACATTAACATTTAGCCAAAAATTCTGTTTTTTTTTTTCTTCTGAGTGTACTTCCACCTACTTTTGTGATTTTTCAGCGGGGCTGTCACATGGGACAACCTAGTTTGTTTGCAAATAAAATACGAAAACCACATAGAGGAAAATGTGATAGTAAGTAATAGGAACCAGAAAAGTCACTCAGATTAAAAATAATTTCTGAAAAGATCAAATCAACATAAACTTACTGGGAAGTTAGGGGGCTGATTTCACTTCTTTCTGGTTGCTTTTGGCACAGTCTCTACTACCTTCTTCTTTGCCTTCTGGGACCGGAAATTCCTTAGATTTACCTGATCTTTATCACTAGACGAAAGGTGTGCCTGTGATGGGGATATTTGCATGGGGGCCTCGCCTGCCTTCTTGCTCATTTTGCGTTTCATTGGCAAGACGCTCGCGGAAAGTGTCGACATTTTCGTGTCTGGATCACAAAATTTCCGCATCGGTTCCGGACACTTGCATATATAGATCCGCATCGGCTCCGCGCTGTCCTAAAACATTCCTGGTGTCTTCCGCTTTCATTCGCGAAGCTTCCCCACACCGCGGGATTCTTTCCGGAGCGTGTGCGGAAGGAGCGGAAGGGTTCCGGACAAGCGGGACATCCTCATGACATCGTCAGGACAAGTCGCCGAAGGTGTCAGGAAGTTCATTTCCGCGTCCAAATTTTGGTCTCGATCAAAATTTGGACGCGGAAATTTTTCTCTCTCCCGAAGGTGCGGAAACGCCCGGACATGTTTAGGACAGTGAGCGGACACGTTCAGGAACGTGCGGACAGGTTGCCGAAGGAGTGCGGAATACCAAATTTGCATTCCGGGTCTTGTCCGCGTCTTGTCCGCGCCCTAGTGGACGCCTGGTCTTAAGGAGACCTCCGGATGATTTTCAGATTTTTACATTTGAACAACTATAAATTAGTTAAACTGAGGACAGGGTTTCAGAATTTGTGATGATTGGGATGAAGAATAAGAATATTTTCAAAATTTAGAACAAAACGCAATGAACAAGGATGACGACATGGCAGAGTCACCATAAGAATGCATGAGTTGGGGCTCCAGGAAGCAGAACAAAAGAAGAAGGCATGCATAGATTATACACAGGTGAACTCGCAAGCAAACAGTATTGTAATGGAATTACACTGCTACATTTCTGAAATATGTGAACCCCCATGTCACCATCCTTGCTCAGTGCAATTTGTTTAAGGTTTTTCAAAGTATTGTTTTTCTGCTCAAAAACCATGATAAATTCCAGAGATCTATACATGGAGTTGTCGATTTATGTACTACATGATGTGAAATTATGAAAATCGTCTGGAATGTCCCTTTAAGGCCCCTTTACCTGGGCAGTCATTCATCAACATGATCAAGGCGCTAAATGTTTCACCAATGTCCTACCAAAGAAGAGTGTTCACAACGTGGGTCAAATATCTTCTTTTTTTAAAGTTCACGTCAGCAATCGTATTTCATACTCAGATACACGCACACATGCATGACACATACTTTATGATATACAATACAATAATGTATAATATTCAACAATAACTTTTGAATATTCAACTGAATAACTAACAAAGTTTCAGCACTCTAAGAACGTGTACGATCATATATGATACACACAAACACTATGCTTGCACATTTCACACATAAAGTGAACACAACAAAAAATGTGACAAAACGATTTTTTTCTTTAACTAATGACTGCAGATCGTAAACGAACATCGGAGGTTGTCTACATATAGGTTGGACTACACATCGCGTTACAATGAACAAAAGCGAGAGATCAAAATCCGTGGCTTGTGTTCGTTTGTTTGTTTATTATTTTTTTTTTTGTTCCTTATTGATGTTTGAGGAACAACAGCAGCTAGTATATTATTTCAGTGCGAAACGAGAGACTCGGGGTCTCGCGCTCACCTGAGTATCGCAAGTTCACCTTCCCTGCATTCTTGCAGACTCTTACCTGAGAACATCGGAAACTTATGGTGGGGCTAGCCTTGAGAGCTGGGGGCATAGTGTCCATTTGCATATCCATCACACTGGTAAAAATACCTGCCAGGTACACTGGACTTTATACAATGTTGGACTATGCAGTTTGAAAAATAAAAAAACTTAAAACCCTATCGCTTCTGATTCTGAAGAAGAATATTATTGAACATCCCTTAATTTGGGAGGTTTGGACCCCCTGGGGCCTCAAAGGAAGGCGTGGTGCCCATTCAGATCTGCAATGAACAAACTTGGCACTACACTCATCAATGTACAAACTCACAGTAACTTTGCTTTATCACTTCTGGTTCTAGAGAAGAATTGCAAATACACAATGTATTCCTTAATGTTGGGGTGGGGGGGGGGGGAATTGGGCCCCCTAGGGGCCCCCAAGGAGAGCATGGTGCCCAGTCCACCTCCCTGAACAAATCGAGATCTTAGCCCCCTGGCATGCTAACTGTCAAGTTTGGTGAATATTCATCAAGGGGTTTTTCAACAATTATGAACATGTACAATTTACATCACCATTTGGACCCATCTCACCCCACTCCCTTGGGTCCCAAGGGGGGGGGGGGCACCCCTGATTCTGCCATGAACATACTTAGAATAACAGTCATCAATATACTGACTCATTGTATTAACTTAGCTCAATCACTTCTGGTTCTAGAGAAAATCTTTAAAGATTTCTTACTTGGGGGTGGGTTGGGCCCCATGACTCCCCCCCCCCCCCCCCCGGGCATGGTGCCCACTTGAGAGGAATGAGATTCAATCCCCCTTAGGATGCTACCTTCCAAGTTTGGTAAAAGTTCATAATGGCATTTTCAAGAAAAAGATGAAAATGTACAATTTGGGCCCCATAAGGACCCCTCCCCAACCCTTCCCCTGGGTCCCAAGGGGGCACCCCTGATCCCGCTACGAACAAACTTGTCATCAATGTACTAACTCATAGTATCAACTTAGCTCTATCACTTCTGGTTCTAAAGAAGAAGAATTTTGAAGATTCCTTAATTTTGGGGGGTTTGGGGGTCCCCTGGGTGGGGCATGGTGCCCATTTTAACAAATTGAGATCCTATTCCCCTAGGGATTCTACCTGCCAAGTTTGGTGAAAATCGGTCATGGGGTTCTCGAGAAGAAGATGAAAAATAATGTGCAAAGTTTACGCACGACGCACGACGGACGACGGACGCTGGACGAAGAGCGATCGCAATAAGCTCACTTTAGAGTTCGGCTCAGGTGAGCTAAAAAATGAAAGATAGATAAAGATGGAGAGAAAATGTGCTGATAGTGACACTAATTTATAATTACATGCTTGTATAGGCATTGATGTGCAAACACATAAATACAAATGTGCAATTGTATAATACAGACATAATAAAGAAACAAGGGCGAACATAATCAGCATAGACGTGCATTCTGGCACTATAAATGATGTATGAAACTCGATTCCATTAATATTGTGACTTTCTCCTGTGTTGAAATCTTGACAAACGTATAAAAGCATTATCGAAACTCCGCAAAATGTGCAAGCTAAGTGAAGCTGTGGCTTAAAAAAATCACAGAGATGTATCTTTTTAGTATGAATATATTAATGGTATCTTTATTCAACAAATCATTGATCGCAGCCTGAGGCTGAATTACAAATGATTTTACAAAAGTGAGAATATACATACACAGTATTACATAAATATACAAATGTAAAATTACAGAGTCAAAATGACACGCAGGCTCACACAAAACAAGAACAATTCGAACAAGAAACTCTCAGACACTGCATACAAAAGAAATAATGAAAATTTGAATTGACATGGATCATTGACCCTAAAGTTTCACTGCCAATCAGTACATGAATATTTATTAAATTCCATAAAATTACATTATACCTTAAACCATTTCCGGGTATGAGACAAAAAAAAATTATCACGTTTTCACTTTATGTTTGACCTTTAACCGTAATATTTCCTAAACAATTTCTGCTCACCAATACATACATGTATTAATTCCATGAAAGTTCCTTGAACCATTTCCCAAATATATATAAACAAAATTATTTTCACTTGGCGTTTGACCTTTGACCTCAAGCCCCCCCCCCCCCGGAAAAAAAAAAAAAAAACATTAAATAATTCGAATACACACTAAGTTTAATAATATACCCTCCAGCATTGCACAAGCATGGGAAAAACAAAAAAAAAGACTTGAAATGTACATTTGGCCTTCATCTTTAACCCTAAAATTTCAAATATATATAACATAACATAAACATAAATATTCATTAAATTACATGAATATACATTGTACCTTAGACCATTTCCGGGTATGAGGGGAAAAAATATAACATTTTCACTTTATGTTTCACCTTTAATCCTGATATTTCCAAAACAATTTTTACCCATCAATACATACATATTCACTTAGTTCAATGAAAATTCCTTGCACCATTTCCCAGATATATGGAAAAAAGAAAAAAAAATATATTTTCACTTGACGTTTAACCTTTGACCTTTGACTTCACGGCCCGAAATATTCTCTCAAATAGCATAGTTACACCTCAGGTCATTGATATACATTACAGGTTTGAAATCAATTAAAAAAAAAAGTTTGCCATGACAACGCTTTTCGTGACCAACACAATAATCATACCTTTCACATTCATATTTCAATACTGCAATGTACACCAGCTTTAATTTCAGTTACTTCACAATTGCCTATTAAAAAAAAAATCTCATACAACTATTTCCCTATTTATTGTGAAGTATTCAATAACCCAATTAGATGAATATAATATCTGCGCAAGGGTTTGAAAGGTATACATCTGTTGATTTGTACATGTACTTTCGCTACTGAAGAATTCTGGTGCCTCACCACTGACACTTTTTGGCAAGAAATGGCGGGAATCTCAGAAAAAAAAAAAAAAAACACTTTGTCAGATCCAGCAAGATCTCCGTCTGATTTCAATATCGCATATGTTTTCATGTTGTCCCGAACTTCCTAGCTGACAGGGGTGCATATTGTGATTGACTGCACTCTTTTCAGGAGGAGCATCTGGTCTTGATGAACTTCGTAATGACATGGAACAGCCTGACTCCCTGCGTTGAACTTATATACCACATTGAGTATTATGATGTGTTTCGTTCTTGGCAGAAGTCAGCTAAAATTATAAGCGTAAAAGACAAGTTAACACCCTTTTTCTAGGTATATATACTAGTACAAATGTTGATTGTTTTGGGAAAGCAGTCTTCACAGTGTTCATCATCCATATTGAGAAAATACATAAGAAAAGGAATTATGTCATCCCATAAAGGATTTTATTAAAACTTTTCCTTCAAATTATGCACAAAGTCATCGATTCTTTCTTAGAAAAAAAAATGTTATCAGTGCTGACTTTGAAATTCACTGTACAATTTGAATATTATAACTTAAAAATGGAAACTTTGATGTAGACTCGTCGTGACGCGGAGGGATTTTTTTTCTTCAGTTCATTCTTGTCTACAATGGTTGGTATAAATATCTATGCTAACAAAATCACAGGAATTATAATCCCATAAAATCACAACGTGATACATTTACAAACAGACAGAAAGTTAGCAGAACTTCATTGAGCATTGGTATATTCAGATATGGCAAACAAAAAAGACTACAGTTATACATGCATTAAGCGTTGTCTAAGAGTGGCATTTCATATACATGTATTGTATATACAATGTACATAGGTGCGCACACAAGACGGCAGTGAATTAAAAAAAAAAGATGCAGAAAAGAAAAGATAAGAATTGAGAAACAGCAGCTTGCTTCTGAATACATATTTTATCATTTGTATAACAAGAAGTATGAAAAACGTTTAAGTCGCTTATTACAATCATCAAAAAAAAAAAAAAAAAACCTTGCGCCAAATCTTAAAACATGAATAACACTCCATGCACGTATTAACGTGATAGTAACGGTCATTGTAATGTATGCTATACATTGTATATGAGACAGACTGTTTTGAGACCTACCTTTACTAAAAACGGTACGCGTGTGACTAATCCATCATCATGTCCGAATGATGACAGAAGCAATATTTAATTACAACGTATTTTTACATGATTTTACGTAGTGCTATACAACAAATGGACAGAGTCGATTTGTCAAATATCCAACCTTGCATGTAAAAATTTATCCGTTGCGGTTCAATGGACAAGATCAGGTTCTCTCAGTCGTTTGAGGTCCTATCGTTTCAGTCTGCTTGTAATTGTACCTCTAGGCACGATCCTTGTTGCCTTCTCCATAATGCTAGGGACAGTCATTGATCCCATGGTCATTGGCATCTAAGTTCTTCTTTTATAGTGTAGAAGTGGCCACGTACGAGAGATAAATCCAAACACACACCGAAGGTATCATCATGGCAAATATTGAAATGCCATATCTAATTTTAATATAGAGCCAGAGTAAAATAATTCAAATCTATTCTTTGTTCGTATTTCACTTCACTGGCTGTTAGGAGTGCCAACGTTAGACCCTTGAAAAAACGTTCGATGATGAAATGGTTTTGACAACACCTCATTTTTACTCTGCCATCACCAGAGAATGTCATTGATTTTGGATAATTTTCGGTGCTGATTTTTCCATCATGGTCGCGGAGTACTTAATGTTTTTGGGGGTTTTTTTACAATAAAATCGAGAATGTATCACCTGGAGGGGACAATGGTTTGCGACTGAAGTTATATCTAAGCGACCGCAGCAGCAGTAGAAAAGGCAAGACTAAAACTACGTACAAGCAGCCTTGTAAAATCCGTATGTAGACTGTACCGATAAAAAAAAAAAAAGAAATGGGAATATTACATAGAAAGTGTATGTCTAATCAATACAAGACTAGTGAAGGGGATAGGTATGACTTTACAACAATTTAGTGTCTGTTCCTCTTGTGGTGGTATACGCCACGAGCAGTGTGTGAAAGAAAATATAAATACAAATACGTTCTACTGGCAAGGAAGCATCATTCCATGTTAGAGAAAACTGAAATCAATGAATTTAAAAAGATCAAATAGAAGATGAAATATGGCTCCATTGTAATTGGACGCAGAACTAGCAACAGGAACAGCTCTCGAGCCACACATTGGTATCACAACCACAATAGGCAAATTGATGATTACTTTAATCACCTATCGTTTACTCGCCCATAATAATTTTACATAAACCACGTAAAGAGTAAGAAAACAAAATTACGTCTGAATACGCTGGTCATGGACCAGAGCCCTCTATTGTAATCAAAGGGCTCTGACACGGATGAACATACATGGCCTACTCCTCTTCAGCACCAGTGAATACGCACGATGGGTTTAAATCGTTCCTTTATTTGTTTGTTGGTTTTTTTTGCGGGGAGTCAGCATAGGAAAATCTAAGTGAACATGACATAGTTTCATTAGTATTATTGCTACTCTTACTACATTCCTCAATGTAATTACTACACTAATAATAGTGGCGGTGATAATGGAAGTCAATTATGCTTTCTGTATGTAGGCCTATCGCAGAGTTGGACAGGCGAAATATTTCAAATCGTCTTGGGTCTTCTTTGTTATAAAAGCTGAATTAGGGTACATTACGAACACATCGTTTACTGGGAGAGCTTAACTCGAAAGTCTTTGATATTGGCTTTCACACCAGTTAGTTGCCCTCGTAGATCCTGATAGAGTGTCAGTGGATTCCTGCCAGTGCAAACTGCATGTCATTCCCGAGTTGCTCTTCCTTTCTTTCCTTTTCCTGTCTGTCCATCGATTCAATGTTACATTTCGCTCTCTCCAGGCAACTCAAGATGAATTCCAGCAGCTCTGTGCTTCTTTCCATATCTTCTTCATGGTTGTCGTGTGTGTAATTTTCAACTAGGATCATATCCTCCTCGGGAATACTTAAGAACAATTTCCGCGGATCCCGCCCATTACTTTCCATGTCGGTTTTATGCGTGAAAACGTATTTCATCTTCACACCTACAAAAGATAATGAGACACAGAGAGGGACAGAATGAGAAAACATAAGGAAAGAATACAAACACAGAATATGCCCATACATACTTATGTTGCTGGTTAAAACACCAGAAAGAAACGCCTTTGTAATGACAGGAAAATAAAAGTTTCATTTACTGTTAAAGTGAAACTTATGTCGGTAAATATAAAAAAAAAAAACCGATCCATTATTCAAAGCTGAATTATTTTTATTTGCAAGATACTGTGGTATATTTTTCAATAAAATGTGCATATTGCATTTCTGATTACCTCACTCTCACAGGAGTTCTTATTAGTTTTCACATTATATACAATACACCGCAAAAATACATTTTTAGATCTGGAAGTTACCAATCACGATTTCGAAAAGGAAATGTGATGCGGACTTGATTTGTGAGACAGTTGTTAGGGTGGGTATGCTCTCATTACCATACCATAATTCACAGATGTGGATACCACTGGTAGGGTGAAACATGTGAAATCTAGAATGTCATATTTGTAATATCACTGTCTACTTTTCCCAAGAAATTCATTACTCTCCCTGCCCAACGGCTTTATTTTATTTTTGTTCCTGTACACAATAACTTGAGTTGACTTTCACTAAGGCCCAAGTCACATATTAACACGGATCCTCAATGATCTACACGATGATCCGAGGAGATCAGGGATAGTATCGACCTCGATGGAGAGTCGACGAGGGTTGATGTGACTGTACACACGGTATCAACACGGCAGCAACACGCCATCGGATAAGGCCGGAAGAGCCCGGCATCTACACGGACAAACACGGCATACACGGATCAACACGGCAGCTACAAACTGAATGAATTTATTCGACTCAAGGAATGAGTCGAATAAACTCATTCTTTTTTGGTCAAAAGTGCATTACCAGTTTGTTTTTTCATTTCTTTCTGGAGCCAATACGTCAAATCTCAATGTATATATATATACATATATACATATATATATACATATATATATATATATATATATTTATATATATACATATTATGTAGATATATACATATATATATATATGAAGAGTTAGTTTGCAAAAACCGATAAGTCCATATTTGTCAAATGGAGATATTTGCGATTAAAGGTCAAGAAAAATAAAGAGAATAATAAGAAAATGTTTGCTTCTTTTGACCATAACTTCAAAAATATACGTTTATATGTAGCGACCAATATCTCATTTCAAAGGTATTATTTTGTACTTTATGACAGAGACCGTACTTCAAAATCTTCAAAAATGGACTTATCGGTTTTTGCAAACAAACTCTTCATATATATATATATATATATATATACACACACACAGTGTATTACCTATAAAGAAAGGTCACTTACCACACAACTTTTCTACCTCTTTGGGAAATTTATTTAGAAATCCATTCAAATCGGTGGCAGCAGTTTCCATTCTGTTAAAATATAAAATCAAATGTAAACAAACAAACACAATATCAAATGAATCAGAAAAATTGTTTGTTTGTTTGTTTGTTCATTTCCGTCTGAGAAGATGGCTTGATAGCCCATATTCAGCTACGTTAAGCTGCTCTTCCATGTGGTCCAGTTGGACGTGAGGAGGGAGCACTTCACCGGGTTAAACACCCTGCTCTTTGCGATGAATGGATGAAGTGGGATCTTGTACGTGCATAAATTACTAATTGTTACTCTCTCATACACGGGACCTCCATTTTACGTCCTATCCGAGGGACAGAGTGTTTTGCCTCTAGCTAGAGGGGGCGGTACGCTTACACACAACATTGCTCAGTCCAGACTCGGGTTCGAACCCGGGCCGCGTGATCGTGTGGCAGACGTGCTACCAACTGAGCCAACTCTTCGCCCTATTCACATCTTGAATTAATTGCTGTTCACTGAAATTCAGAAAACCCTGAATGATTATTCCACATTTTTGACGGGTTTTACATGCAATAACTAATGCAGATCGGAAATATATTACTGATGAAAATGTGCCATGACAGGACACCAGAATTTTAGTATTTGATCCTAACAATTGCATAAGGCCATGATGTTGGCAATGACAAGTACAGTGGAAACTCGATATAACGAGATGGTCGGGACCGAGTCATTTTCCTCGTTATAGCCGATATCTCGTTATATCAGTAGGCATAAAAGAAGGCATAAAATAAATACATTAATTTGCACATGTGGGACTACCTATCATATTTCAATCAATACTGATAACTTGATATCGTGTGTGAGGGAATTACTCACCTTTATGGGTAAGAAGATGTTTTTCGCCAAGGAAATCCAATATCAAGAATGTGTTTCTTATTAATTGTAGATGTTTGAATTTGTAAATCTATATAGCTTGCGATTGTATCAAGATCGTCTGTGGATTGGTATGTGGTTATCGTATGGGTGTGTGTTGTGTGGAAAGCTTGAATATGGTCTGCACAATGTTGTGTGTGTATGTGACACATTCTGTATGTACATTATGACTGCGTGTGTGTGAAGACGGGGAATTCCCTAAGTAGAAGGCCAATCACAGCATCAGATTGCCTCACACCTGCTAAACGTCATATCATGATGATGTCATGTATACATAATGGCCGTCCCACCACATTTTCTGCATGTATCAGTGTGCGTGCACACACACACTTCACACGTACAACATGCAGTGCTAGCTGGATCGATGGAGTGCACTGAAGAAAATGATTATGTGTGTACAAGACAGTTTTTGGCGCATGAAGCTTTACAATCTCGGAAGATGATAGCACAGACGAAGCACAGCTTTACCGAAGGCATTTTGCTTTACCTCGCTATAGCAGGTTTGATTTACTATGTTTTTCTTTGTTTGGAAGTCACAAAATTTATCTCGTTATAGCAGTTATTTCGTTATAGCCGATCTCGCTATAAGAGTAACATTTTACATTGACTTGTGTGGAAGGAAATTTGGGACCGAGAAAATTTCCTCGTTGTAACCGATATCTCGTTATAGCAGTGTTCGTTATACCGAGTTTCCCCTGTATTATCATTGTTGTTTTTGCTGTCATTCTAATATTTGCTGTTTTAATACCATGCCTCATTAACCAAGGGTAGCCTCTATATTAGATTATCAGAGAGTTTTAATGATGATCTATTGTTTCGATAAGTATACAACTTCCCTTTTTTATAAGGGGGTATTTGGTAAAACATCTTTTGCATGGGTGAAAGTACAAGGCAGGATTCGAACTCGAAGAATAGTTTTAATTGCAAAGACAAGGTCCACAGTGAGAGATTGAAATAAATCCATAGATCATTGACACGATATGTTAAAGATTTCGGAATCTCGACCTAACCATTCGTTATTAAAGCTATAGTAATGTGAGATTCGACAGTGTCACCTTCTTTTTACGGGCAGAGGCACAAAAAGCCGCACAATGAAAAATCCATGGTAAAAGGGGGACAGTTAATTACAAGTAGATGTACTATCTTTTCTGGCAATGTATTGCACATTAGCCTTTATGACAAAGTAATTGATAAGATCTAATGAAAATGGATATGTTTTCACAGAGAGGAAAGAAATACTGAACAAGATACACATCAGTACCAGACTAAAACCTATTCCATTGTACGTGTTTCCCCCTCTTGAGTTACTTATTCGGCATATCAATGATCCATAATAGAATATTTATCATCAATATTTACGATCAGCTCATCTGCAGATTTCAAAATATGTTTAGCCTTTATGACACATATAACTGAATGATGGACATAACGTTATATAATCATGATATATATATATATATATATATATATATATATACATATATATATATATATATATATATATATATATATATATATATACATATATATATATATATATACATATATATATATATGTATATATATGCATGTATACATTATACAATCAGCAAAAAAGAAGGTAAACACTTTTTCGAGGTCATTTTCTTATAGAAGATTTTGATGAAAATCAATTTGTTATTTGCTATATTAAAGGTAATTTAATTGGCTATTATGCTAAGGTTTATTAGAAAAAAGAAAACTTCACGCACATGAGCACATTAGTTTTTTTCCTCGAAGGCACAAAATTAAGAATTGCAAAAATTGACATGTTCTCTTTCATTTACAAATGCCCTTCACAATAACACTGACAACAAAAGACCATTTGAAACACAATGAGAGACATGAATGAAATAGCAAACATAAGTCTTCATTCTCTTTATTCCTTTATAACCTCCAAGAGAAGCAAAGTGGGAATCTAAAGGGCAAAAATAAGAATTTTCTGTCAATTCAAACTTCAAATGATATAGGGAATAATATTAAGCATAAAGATGATTAAATGAACAGAATTTCATTATTCACTTCTTTTAATCTAGTGATTTAAGAATTCATGAGACAAATTAAAACACCAAACATTATTTACAATTTCCTAATTTGAAAGAAAGCTCAAATTTCAACCATTTTTGTTCATAATTACTTCTTCTTTCATATTGTTTGAATTTAGATTTGACATACGATTCTTTATTATCCTCCATTATTTTTAGCCGTCATGGATCATTTGCGCTTTAAAGATATGATAGAGATCAAACGTTTATTTTTATGACTTTTTTCATGTTTCGTTTTGTGTGATGTTTGTTGTTTGTTCTTATTGTTCTATGGGAGAGCACATATACGCATGAATGACAACTTGTTCAGTTTTGCAATTTTTACTTTCGTGCCCTGGTAGAGAAAAACAAGTGCTCACTCATGCGTTAAGTTTCAGTTTTGGTGACCCGACAGGTTGATAGCCAATTGAATTACCTTTAATATGGTATACAGTAGATTAGGGTTCAGCCAGATATTCTATGAGAAATATAAATTTGAAAAAGCGTTTACTTTCACTTCTTGCTGAGTGTATACATGTATAGCCCTACATAATCAAAGAATAAATTATTATAATAGATAATCACTACCAATATTATTTGTTTTAGTGTGTGTGTGTGTGTGTGTGCGTGTGAAATAGCTAGAGCACGATGCGTGTTATATATTTTGGATAGAGTGCAACGATATTTTATTTAAAGCTATAACAGCGAGATGTTTTATTATCAAAACAAACTTCAGATACTACACAAGTAAGGTCTAAGTCCCCTAAACCAATGACTATCCCATCTAAGAATCTATGGAATGTAGTCTTACTTTACTTTTTCAGCATTAAAACTTCTCCAAGAACTTATTTCATATTCACTGAAATGAAAAACAAAAAATACTTTGAATTCACTGTGATTATCAAAAGCATTTTGCTAACGGTGCCTGCAACATGCGTTAATTTGATTTAGTCAAAGTATGGCCTTACCTTGCGTCAACCACAAGTATAGGACAGTGTATCCTTTGACTAACGTTGTACCCTGAAAGGAACGTGATAAACATACAATCAATATTTGCTTACATTCCACATTTCATATTTCTACACTGTCTACCCTTAGTAGACGTTTGGATGATATATCATATCCCTATAAGCATTAAAACATGTGAGGGTAGCCGACATTATTTTCCTTTGAACCTAATACATGTATAGGTGTGCATTTTGCCTTTTGCTTGTTTCATTTGATTTTGATTTTATGAATTTTCTATAAAGAGTTCTCTTTCTTACAAAAAAACAAAGAACCCGGTGTTACATGTACAGAGAAACAAATAACTTGGTCATATCCCAGCCTCTCTCAAACAAACACAAACAAAACGAATATGAACCAGATGCAACCGACATTTCAGGCCTGTGTGTGTGTGTAGGTATGTGTGTCTGTCTGTCTGTCTGCTCATTATTTTCTTTCCTGGGAGCATATTTTTATCACAGTAACATACCAGGCCATTGTTCGAGGCACCGGTTGAAACTATGTGCCTTTGGTGACTTCAGTAGCACTTTTTTGTCGGGGCCGCGCCCCTCAGAAAATAGTGCTACTGAAGTCAAATCATCCACATAGTTTCAACCAGAGCCTCTCAGGCCTTATTATATATTTGTATACTATGTACACTGAAACCAAACATTCTACTAAGCAGATCAATTAAAGGAAAATATAGAGAAAGTTTGTGAGTGATAGAATGTACAGCTGTATACATAATGATTATCATTACATCTTCTAAAATTCTCACAAAGGCAATACAGCTATATCCTGGGGCAAAATACTAAATAACTCTTCAGCAATATTTGAAGAAAAGGAAGCCAGAAACCATACGGACATGGGAAATGTCTTTAAAATAATCTGTTCAGTGCAAATCCACTGTATGAAAACACTTATAATGAACATTTTCGGCAGCATACTTCAATTTATGTTTCAATGTACACGTATGTACAATAAATTGATTACAATTCTGTGAGTGTCACATGGACACTCCTCTTTGACATACATGCACGCACATTTTCCTTTTTCTTTTTCTTCAAAATCCCAAATTGATTAAAAATCGCTTCACTAATGTGATCATTATGGGACTTCACACGAATTTCTTATCTAATTTTGCCACCGGAAATGGCACCATCAAGTCAAATTCAACTTAAGTTGCACGAAGAAAATCATATTCTTACGCATTTGATCCATATATTGAGTGGTATCATCCAAGTAACTTTGAAGGCCTCTGTTGTCGAAGAGCGTGATATTGCTTGTCAGGTGATACGGTGTTTTTTGTTTTGTAGCACTGCCACCTGCCATCGGGTCGTTCGTGGTGTCGTCAGCGTTTTTGTGGTACTCACCTGCATTATGATAGTTGTGACCAGCAATTTAAACAACGCTGACTACCCAGCGTATACAAAACATTACATACATGCACAAGCGCATAGAATTATATGCACGAAAACATGCAAACCATATGATAAATTCAATACTATGCAAGGGAAACTCATCACGTGTAGTGTTTTTTTTTTTAAAGAGCCAGCCAGATAAGGACTGCGGTACTCAGTAAGTGGTATAACCTGTAATGCTGCCACCAGGCATGCCCTGTGTCGCCAGACCAACCCGAGAGATTTCCATATTCACCTGCAACATGATGACTGGATTTCATGTCGACTTTAACAATCGGACAAAAAGTTTGACGACAGACATTAACATCAGAAATCACTACGATATAACAGAAATGAAATGCTTTATTTATTTAGTTTATCACCCAATAATCTGAATCAGAACCTTGGCGCAGTATATCATGACATTGCCATACATAAAGAAGGAAAAGAAAGCAGCCTGTGCACGTGATTTAGCAAAGAAAAGTAACAGCAGGCCAGTGTAATTTGAGCAATATCCGAGAGGGAAAGTCCACGTTATGTTCAAAATAACCTAAACATACAAAGGATAAGTAAACACAATAATTTGAGTTTAATCATGTGGACAAACACAAATTCTTGGAATTTAAAATTGTTATGATTTCACACTTACGAGCACAATGATTATGTGTTGTTGTTGTGTTTTTTTGTTTTTACGTGGTTTTTTTTTTTTCGTCCTTCAGAATTGTTAATTACATCCGGAAAACATATGTATAATCATGAAACCAACAAAATGCAGGATCAACCAAACATGCAAGGTATTGACTGATTCGGGTTCGTTGAGGGCAGCAGACATTTTATGGCACTGGGCGCAGCCATGAGCTCAAATTGCGGTGTCTCAGCCGACCCCCCCCCCCTGCTCTCCCCCACCCCCCGGGCAACATGTTTATCGCGCACTTGTAACAAAGGTTCGCGCACTAAGCAAGCATTCGCGCACTCGGTACGAGACGCCCATTGGCTAAAGCAACCATGCATCAGTTTTTTTCATTCTGCGCGCGTGCTAATGTAGGGAGAGGGGTGGGGAGTGGGAAGGGGGGTCGGCTGAGACACCGCGTAATGGCGCTGCCCATGCCAAAAATACACATAGCGTGTCACAGAATCGGTCAATAAAATTTCACACAAAAACTTCTCAAGTTAGATGGTGCGTGTCATCGTGAGAGCAATATTCTAATTTTCTGTTGCTATATTAATGTCATCATGATTTATAATGATACACTATTGATATGATGTTACGTATTGTGTGAACAAAGGCTCCACAATGTCCCCACCGTAAGCGGACTGAAGTAGGAAATTCAAACCAAATAAAAACTTACAGGAGGCAAGTACTGAATGAATCATGTTTATAAAGCAATGATTTGAGATTCCAATATTTCAAAATAAAAACATACTGACACAATTTATTGGTTATTGAAAAATGTATAGATAAAGAAGATCTCAATGAAATCAATTTAAAAATGGTTTCAACGTGCGCTCTACGTGTCTTTTACGTCATGAGTAGAATGTGATGCAATGACTTCTTTAAGTTTTTTAAGGGACAACTTGTTCACAGTAAGGTATTTCAAGTTTTCACCGATGAGTCCACCTGACAGTTAAAATGATTTGCATAAAAAATGTGTAGAAAGTGTATTACCTGTCAGGGCGAATATAACCGAATTGATGAAGGCCGACTTTCCAGTTGACATCACACCAAATAACCCGAGATTCACCTTGTTCACGGTAACTTTACTTCTTGTTGCATCTCCAGGTCTGTACTTTTTTATTTGTTTCCTCAGTTTCTTTAAACGTTCTCTTGAGGAGGCTGATAAAGAAAGAAGTGATTCAAAGCTTTGGCAATAAGAAGACTTTTCATAGGTAGCTGTTGCATAAAAGTTGAGATCAAACATGTCAGAAGTGAAATCTAAGTCTCTGAATACTCAAATCCGATTGGCTTATACCTGACTAATGTTCGATTTTCTGACTTACGTTAGATTGCATCTTTTTTGCAAGATGGTCCAGACGGTTGGTATACAATTGTATTTGTAGAGTTCAATTATGTGACGTTAACATACTCTTAACCTGATCACAACCACCCAAGCATCCTTTCACCATCTCCGTTCCTCACATGACATGCATGACAGACAACTGAACCACTACAGGGCAATTGTGCTTTCTACTCTTTGAAGATACAGAGCCCTGGCAAGTTTACTGCTCTCAACTTTGAAAGCGACTTTGTATCCGAAATATCGGAAATCATTGACCCTTCATTCACTTTATACGAAAAACTAAAATGTCATTTATTATCGAAGACAGCGCACTTGAAATAACACTTTGCTCTATAATCATTCGTATTTTTGATTGATTGTGAATTATGGATTAATAATCACCATGAACTGCCCCAAGACTGGTAAACCAAAGGTTACAATAAAACAGTTTACATCATCTCCTCCAAGGATTCAGTTTTCCTCCAACATGTCGTTAAGCCTGGGACAATCCTAAGACAACTGATGTCCTACGCCGTTCTCTTTCTCTCTCCCTTTCCCTCTCTCCCTCCCTCTCTCTCTCTCTCTCTCTCTCACCCTTTCTTTCTCTCTATAAATACTCTCTCGATACTTTGCAGAATTTCGATACTTAGTAGGACCAGCTCTTCTCATGAAAGTTATATTTCAGGCTCAAGGAATGTCATACGTCACTATGATATTAAATCTTCACATCCTTTCAAGTCATCAAACTCAACTTCTCTAATAGCTGATAATACCATCGTCATTTTAATGATCACTGCTATTAGTGTGCACCGTATGGTATAATCAGTAGCATACATTATGGATTGGGACTGCTCGCAATAATTAATTTTGCTTGTCGAATCAGTCTATTTTCCATGGATGCTACATCAATTTGGACCATTTGTCACATTGATATCAAGATTGCGATAACCATAAATTCACTAACTTCATTGGAAGAGTCAGTATCACAGATGCAACACATTTAGTTTAGACTGACTACTTTAATAGCCATGACAATCTTTTCAGTACCGGTGCTTTTCATTTCTCCATAACCATCACGTGCTTCTTCGTATAAATAGAAAGACAGACGTGTGCGGCAGTCAAATTAGTCTATTTTGTTCAAGTATGCAAACTTTGTTGCATTATAACTCAGGATATCATGTTTATAATTCAGAGCTTAGATAGATGTTACATGTATCACAATGCTCCACGGAGATATTTATAGTTCCTTATCTGTTCATCGTTTCTTTTTCTTTCCGGCTCGTTTTTATCAGTTCTTTTTTTTTTTCCTTTCTTTTTATTTCCGAAGACAAGCAGCTAGATTGTTTTTGATGATGCACTCGGCACACAATATCACATAAACCGTTGTTCTTGTAGTAAATTTCGGGTAGAAAAATAATCATAATAAACTGTTGGCGAATCAACCTTTTCGGCAATCTATTCTCTCCATGTCATGTGCATTTGATACAGCAGTAAACGTGTCGTACATTTACAGCCTTGGATGTAAATATGAATACAATGTACTTCGAACAAACATACCAAGTTCGGTCGTGTTTTCTTCGCGATCTGAACTCCTCTCGTAAGCACCGTGGCTAAAGAAGCCGGTACAACAGATATCTGCAAGAAGATGGTAAGTAAAGCATAATTATACGACGATCAATTACTTCATCATCAGAGACCAATTACTATAAAGACCCACTGGGCGGGTAAGGTTGATATGAAGGCAGAAAGACACAACATAGAATCAATTTTCGAAGAAACTTCTCTGAAATATCGCTGGATGAGTTGTTTGCAAAATCAAGAAGTCTGATTTTTATTCCATGCATAAGACAAACTTGAAAAATTATCAAAGTTTCAAAATACCTTAAATCTCGACATCAGCGGTTGCTCGTTGGTCGGGCCATAGAATTATCATTCGTGAGTGGGTACAATGATTTCATTTCTTTTTCTCATCAAAAAATGTGGGAGCAGGGGTTGATATTAACCAGGACTTGGTTGCCAGCTTGTCGCTAGTCTTCAGAAATCTACTTTACAGCCAAATTCGGCCAAACTATACAATATTTTGTTTTCTTAAGGAAAACATTTAGCTCTCCTGTAATTGAACTATATATGGGTATATGCCAAAGTTGAATACGAACATTTCATGAATATGTGGCGTCATGGAAAAATATGTTTATGCCTAAATTCAGTATTTACTATATCTCAGCTCAGTATGTGGTATTTGAAGCCCTTTACCATACCTGTCAATTTCAACATAATTGTCACGGCTTACAATCATTTCAATTTTTCTTAAACTATGAATGTTTTAACCTTGTGATGAGTTTTCTCTCTTTTTTGGCCTCATATCTTACTCTCAGAGTGTGGTATTTGAGCATATTATCCTACCTACCAAAATTTCACATTCGTCTTTTTATATAAATATATTTAAGGCCATCAAATGTCATTGTCCGGCCATCTTCTACACAGAAAGACATTTTGGTTCGTATCAATCTGTGTAACTTTGTCAAACTTTTCAATTCGTTCTTGATGTCATTACAATAAGTGCATTTGGAGGAATTGGACATATCCTTGAAATTTATCTCTATTTCATTGCGTCATGTAATACTGTGTTGTCTTGTCTTGTCTTGTCTTGTCTTGTCTTGTGATGTTGATTCCTATAAGTCAAATCAATGTCGTCAAATCGTTGCTGTAACAACAATTAGCATTGCTTTGAAAGACGTTAAAATTGATATCTAACTCCTTTGTGTCCATCTTCTACACAGAAAGACAGTTGGTTCATATCAATCTATGTAACTTTGTTGTGTTGTGTTTTGTTTTGTTTTGTTTTGTGTTGTGGTGTGTTGTGTTGTGTTGTGTTGTGTTGTGTTGTGTTGTGTTGTGTTGTGTTGTGTTGTGTTGTGTTGTGTTGTGTTGTGTTGTGTTGTGTTGTGTTGTGTTGGGTAAACAGTTGTGTTGGTTTTGTTGTGATGTGTTGTGATATTGGCTCCTATAAGTCAAGTCAATATCGTTATATCATTACTGTGACAACACTTAGCATTGCTTTGAAAGACGTTAAAAAATGATATCTACCTCTTTTGTCTTTATCATCTCGCTTCTTGAGTATGACTTTAAACACAAGAAAACACACCAGACCCAAGACGATAAGAATTATCGCGATTATTACGACAATTACGGCCACAGAAAGTCCTCCTGCATATGGACGACAAAAGAAGAAGGAGAATGAAAATGAAAAAAAAAAATCTCAAGCATGATGACCATGTGTATGTGGAGAAGCAACGGCAATTACTAGCTTTGGTATGCAGATTAACAAATAAACATACCGAGCTGTATAAACTTTCTATAACGCACGTGGTGGGTATATCATATACACGTGTGTGTGTGTGTGTGTGTGTGCGCGCGTGCGCGCGCGCTACATGTTCGTAAGGCCACATGAAGTTGAATATCCTCTTATCTTGATTGCATTTCTATTTTCATCGATGCCACCGTCCAATAGAGCCAGGTAAACCTTACAAATAAAGTTACATACTGTAATTTTTTTACCGTTTAATGAACATTTCCCTCTTCTGTTTCCGTGAGTTTATGCTTTTTTTGTCAACTTTACCGCAAGTTGGATTTTCCTTTCTTTTTGAAGTCCTACCTGACTTCAACTTCACCGTTATAGTTGCACTTCCAGTCCCATTAGCAGCTTCTCCATTGGCATTGCACATAAATGTTTCGCTGCTACTCTCGGAGCTTATTGACACGTTCGCATTAATGGTTTGGTCGCGAGTACCATCCCCTCGCCTCCTGTATAACGTTGGTAGAAGCGTTACGTAGGAGTTCCCAATCACTGTCAGTGACATTGTGACGTCCGGTTTGGCCCCGCGTACTGTGCACGAGAGCTGGAATTCTCGGTCATTCACTTCCTTGGTGCACTGCTTATCCCTTTGACATCTGTCGAAGCTAGGACCGCTCCCATGGGCTGAGGGGTCGACAGCACACAGATAAACGTGACTGAATGTGACTAAAATTGTATTCGGCATAATATGCATATGATTTGCATAATATTGAACTTCCTTGTCAAGAATAAATGTCTTAATTTTGATGGAAAATTAGATACCACATGGAAACGTGCCGACCGAAGAAATTAACAAAGAGCACTTTAAGCAAGTAATATTTTCCTAGCTTATATTGCAAACAATGTCTTGATATTACACAGATCTGCCGCTACATCGGAAATAGTTGGTGTCTACATCGTGTGCATTCTGATTGAATTGATTTAAAACAAAACACATACTGTGAATGATCTTCTGTCAACAGCCAGGATGTTTTGAACTGGAAATGAAGGTTTTTGAACACCGTTTATTATGCTATCCCCTACATCCCATCCGCTTGCTTCATTAGGTTGTTGTGAAGTCTCAGCATTTGGAATATGTTTTTCTAATTGTCGCACTCTCTTTTACAGTGACAAAGTATACCTACATCGTAAAATCATGATAATCACGAGACTTTTCAAAGGTGATCAAGAAAATGCAATATATGTCATACAAAGCTCTGATTTTCAGATCACCATGACCCCCCCCCCCTCCCTCCCCCCCCCCCCCCCCATCTCTAATATGCTCATGATTCAAATGTGTCTTATTTCAGGTATTTTTACTCTCTCTTCTGGTATAGAAACGAAATGGAATGAAATGCTGCTCAAAAGCAATATGTTAACAGGAAACACATACCATTCACAGTTAGTTCTGTCGAGTTCCTCACACTCTTTGAGTCGTACGCGAAGACTTGACACGTAAGTGTCGCCTCGTCAAGAACACTGACTTCACTTATCGTCAGGCTGAAATCTTCCTCCATGCTGTATCTACCATTCTCGCCAGACGGGGGATGGAAGGTACCATCTGTATAATTCGCCACCACCTTTCCACTGGATTCATTAACCCACTGGACCCGATAGGGTGGGTATGGAAGGCCACATAGCAATGAAGTGGTCTCCCCTTTCCAAACTGTTAATCTCGGTGTTGTCTGTACTTGAAATTCTGGATTGGATAATACGAAAAAAAAAACAACTAACGCTTTATCTTTTAGGTTTCGCTACATTTCTGCAATGCCATACGTGACTTGAGAGTTAAAAGAAAAGAAAACCGTTTGAGAAAGAAATTGGAAAATATCACCCTTTCTTCGATCCAAACGAGGCTTTCTTTGTCCTGTGTACGATGAATTAATCGTATTGAGATTAGGGGGAGTGAGAGATATGCTCAGAGAACTGTATGAAACGTAAGCAGTGGCAAATTGTAAAGAAATCTTTGGAAATCTGAACTAAATCAGCGAAAAAAAAAGACGGTATCATTTTACCTTAAAAATATCGATAACTTATAAGTATGTCTTCGAACAACTAATACGGCATTGTTATCATTAACATGATAAGTTTTTTCCTCAAATATTATTGTCATTAGAGCGCGGGGGGTCATTTTCCCGTGTGTGTTTTGTGTTGATTTTCTTTTTTCTTTACATGACGTTTATATAACTTCGTTGCGTCTAACCCCGTATTAAATTCGTTCAAACGAAATGTGTCCCCCTCCCTGCATCTAAATACAATTAAAAAAATTCCTCTCGACATCTGACCCCAAAGTTGTTTATCTTTTGTTTTGTACAATAATAATTACAAACAAGAACAAAAACAATTTTCTATCATGACTCTGTCAAAACGATGAACATGTGACCTTGGATTTTTGCAAGCCAATTGCATTGCTGAAACCAACACAGCTATTTCATATTTCCTCACCGGAGGTGTTTAGTTTCATGACTCTCTGAGTTTGTAATATATTTCTTGATACGTGTCCAATATTGTCCGATTACTTTCGTTTTATTCTCCCTGGGAATACTGTTAAGGACTCAATCACGAGTTTTCCATTAATAGGCTGATCTCTGACTCTGTTTGTTTATATGTTTGTGTAAACTGTTTGTTCGCTTCTATTTGCTGTTCCAAAATGATCGCACAAATTTATGTTAATTACAAAAATCCTCCTCACTCCAGACCAATACTGTCAATTGCATCACTATTTGTTTCCCCTCGGACGGCCAGGAGCTTTGAGTGCCATTGACATACATGTGAAGAGATGGTCAATTGTAGGCCCTAATAACAGTGTTAAAAGTCAATCAGAGGTTTGAATAATGGCATGGAAGGTACAATTTGACTGGTGCCTGCTCTCCTACATGTCGGTTCTCGGATAGGGCTGAGCAAGTCACCAAAATGTCAGAGGAACATGAAAAATAAGTACGAAAGAATTAACAACACAAACAGAATACAGAGAACTACGTGAATCAAAACAACAACGACAAAAATACACGCAAAAGTGTCAGGCAAATGACGTGTAAGCAGAGCAATTGAAAGGATAAATGAAAGAGTATATTCAGCAAAGAAAGAAAGAAACAAAAATCTCAGAGATTACATGAAGTCAATGTGCGACTGCTGCCGGCATTATGAAAAGAGAAAACCTCTCATGGCATTTGCCAAAATTTTCGATATACAGAACTTACCACGAACAGTGACCATGGTACTATTGGCGTGGAGCTCCGCTTTGTTGTTTGAGACACGACAGATGTATTGTCCGGCGAGCGTTTTTTTTAAAGACGGCACAGATTGGGGCATGGCGCGTGTTAAACCTATGGGAAAAACGTTGGGTTAGGGTTTTTGGTTATGGTTATGGTTAGGGTTAGGGTTAGGATAGGGGTTAGGGTTAGGGTTAGGGTTAGGGTTAGGGTTTGATGGTTAGGGTTAGGATTAGGATTAGGGTTAGGTTTAGGGATAGGGTCCCCGATAGATTTTTAGTTTCCCCAATCTGTGCCGTCTAAAAAAAACACGCGTCCGGCGACGTTAAAATCGACAGGCTGTTTAAATAACAGGCTGTAGTTTTGGCTTACTAGTATGTCCACAGAACCGTCGTCAAACCTTGTTCCACTCTTCTGCTGATTGTGCCACACTATCAAATCCTCTGCGGTGTCGACAGTGGCACCTGTGACGGAGACAGCAACCGGAAAGAGTTACCATACAGCCTTATATGTCAGGAAGAAGTTTACCAGTTTACAGTCACTATGGAAATGAATTAAATGCTCAAAGCTGATTGGTCATCATCTGGCTGAGCTTGCATTTGTCGTAAGAACTTTTAGAAACAGGACTCCTGTCCTGTATTGTATCAATGGAAGAGTGACCCTTTTCATAGAAAGAAGTTAATTCATGATATGAAGTGAGATGGGACATGGACCTATGTAGGATTAAGGACCGCCCGATCTGGATTAAATCACTTTCCAAACTGACTCTCGAAGTAGTGCAGTATAGTCTAGGTTCATTTGATACAAAACTCATTTTTCCTTCAAGATAAATGATGAGTTGTTGTTTGTTTGGTTTTTTTTTTTTCAGGGGAATATTAACCATGCCATGAGAAAGTATAAGTCATACCTTCATTTCAACAAAAAAGCTTGCATTTGAAACCCCCTAAAGCTATCCTGAAAATGAACAGCCTGACATCAGCTTACCTATCTTTGAAATGGCATGCAATCAGGTATGACGTGACTTATATACACAAAGCAGAAAGAGAAGATAACAAACTTTCAAACTTACACGAGAAAATTGAAACCGCAAGCCACTTACAATGATGCACAACACACAAGATATAAAAGTGGGATCAATTACAGTCCGACCTCTCCTGTCCAGACATGTCAGGACCGGCACTCATCCGGATAAGGGACTTAGCCGGATATGGGAGACTCAATGTTTATTACGTGCAGCTGCTTACCCAATAGTAGCTACACATGTACACTGTACTTCCCTCCCGGACTGTACATGTATATGTTAACTATTGAAGGTAGCGTGCACTGAAACCCTTTCTTTGATATCACCGAAAAATGATATTTACACTGTACACTGTAAAAACATGGGTGTTAGATTTAACACCACGGGTGTTAAATCTAACACCGATCAAACTTCAATAAAGGACCACACCCACAGGTGTTAAAAATGCACTGTGATGGTGTTGAAAAGTGTTCACCTGACACTTCGTGGTGTTAATTTGACACTGTACCTGGTGTTATTTTGACACTGTACTGGTGTTAATTCAAAAATGACACCACATGGTGTTGATTTGATATTTGTTGGTGTTAACATCAATGGTTTAACACCCGTCCAGCTTCAATAAGGGACCACACCAGCTGGTGTTACTTTGGTGTAAATTTATTTTCACATTTTTTCAAAAATCTAGTATTTTAATGTAAAATTCTTGATCGTCTTGTTTAAATTAAAAATCAACAAGAAGTGCAGTTACTAAGAAACTCTTCAAAAAACAGTTTAAAATTTGGAAATGACACCCGGGGGTGTTAATTTAACACCATAAATGAGCACCGAAAATTTAACACCAGCTCGGTGTTCACTATTTAACACCGGACTTTTTGCAGTGTAAAAACATCGGTGTTAGATTTAACACCATGGGTGTTAAATTTAACACCGATCAAGTGTTAATAGAGGATCACACCCACAGGTGTAGAAAATGCACTGTGATGGTGTTGAAAAGTGTTCACCTTACACTTCGTGGTGTTAATTTGACACCGTACCTGGTGGTATTTTGACACTGTAGTATATGTACTGATGTTAATTCAAAAATGACACCACATGGTGTTGATTTGATATTTGTTGGTGTTAATATCAATGGTTTAACACCCGTCCAGCTCAAATAAGAGACCACACCAGCTGGTGTTACTATGGTGTAAATTTGTTTTCACCTTGTTTCAAAAATCTATAGTATTTTAATGTAAAATTCTTGATCGTCTTGTTCAAATTAAAAATCAACAAGAAGTGCAGTTACTAAGAAACTCTTCAAAAAACAGTTTTATATTTGGAAATGACACCCGGAGGTAATTTAATACCATAAATGAGCACCGACAATTTAACACCAGCTCGGTGTTCACTATTTAACACCGGACTTTTTGCAGTGTACAGGCGTTTTTTTTTTTGTGTGTTTTTTTTTTTATGAAATCAATTTGTTGGGAATAATATGTAAATCATCTGAGTTCGTGTAAGAATTTTGTTTGAGTTTGAAATCCCCCTTGTTACCGTTTTAGAATGGAAAAAAAAATAATAACGCCGAGATCGCATCCTGATAATAGAGAGATCCGGATAGAGGAAGGCCGGATAGGAGAGGAAGGCCGGATAGGAGAGGTCGGACTGTATCCCGTGTTAGGGGCGTTATTATTAATTTGACATTGTAATACCCTTTTTCCAGTAGACCGCAATTGGTTCTCCCCGGAATAAACAGGGAAGACTGGCCATTTGCTGCCCTTCCCAGAAGGCAACGCGCTGGATCGTCCAAACAACGTCTTCCGGTACGGGTTGGGATATCACTTGCCCTGTTATAAAGACGAAAGTGAGTCAATAGAACCGCTATTTAGAATTGCACAATCATAATATAACCACGTAATGCTCTACATTCGTTATAAATCTTTTCCATGAGACTCTTTTATTTATACCACACTCCATTGACTCCGTATACAGAATACTGTGTCAGTGCAATGGCATACCACGTGTGTCACAATTAGAGGCAACGATTTTGGTGAGTTATACCTCCCCCCCCCCTCTCTCTCTCTCTCTCTCTCTCCTTCTCTTTCGCGTATACTTACATGTATATATATCTATTTATGAATAAAAAGTCAGCGAACGGCGCGGTCAAAAAATTTCGCGCGGCGGAATAGTCGCGAAAATGTCGAGGGGGTTGATTCAACCCCCCTCCCCCGCCTTTTCAGGGTTAAAGGGGATCAAACATTTCTCTTTGGAGCGAATTCCCTTTAAGATACCTCATTTTCAGACACGGTGTATATTCGCCCTATAGACCGTTTTGTACACACACGTTTATGTACTGTATTGTATTTCGTTTCAATTCTTGCTTAATGCTAAGTATACCAAGTAGTCTAAGTGTCAAACTATCAAGATTAACTTTCGGGATAAGGTCATCCAGCATTAATAGACCTTACTCATCTTAATTATCTCGCTTTCAGTACGTGATTTTCAGGTCTTTTAATAACATGCAATTGTGTTCATTCATTTTCTTCTATTTCTAGACATTACACATGAATCTTAACTATCAGCATGGCAGTTTAATTCATGGAGCATAATATATTTCATATAGGAATGCACCTTGCTTCATAAAAGGCTGGAAATGAAAACCGTGGGGCGGCTAAAAAAGCGAACGCATCAGTCGCCTCACGTAGGCTCTATACATGTAGTGTATACAGTATATTATGACAATACAATACACACTGATACCTATCATCGTTAAAAGAACTAAGAAACAAGACATTAAGGGTCACAGACTTTCATTTTTTAGGTTATAACTAAGAGTTTCATCAATGATGTTGTCTTCCTTTGGTCTATCTTCTGTACATAATAATCCATTGGAAATGATATAATTCTGAATAACATCAGGCATGTCATGGTTTTTAACCTTCCTTAACACAGAGAGAACCAGTTTTCAATAAAGCACTTGTGTTGCATACCCGTTTCTTTTATAAACTACACTTACTTTTAGTGTTCATTGTCATTCCTGGGCATGTAATTCATTTCCCTTGTATTCTTTTGCATTCTTGCCTGCATCCACAAGCATGTATTCTCACATTATGGGTAATTCTATGGGGTTGGGACTGAAATTGTGACATACAAGTTGAAAATTCAAGTTGGGTAAATTGAAATTTCCTTTTTCCCCCTGATTTGTTACTCCCATTCTTCAGCTTATTCCACTAGAAATCTGTTTATTACTTCGCACACTTTCAGTCAGCATGGGTAAACAGGTATGGCAAAATACCTACTTTACACGGACTTCATTTGTTGACATCCTTCATAATTTTGTGTTCTGAAATGATAACAATGAACACGTCCACGTTTTTTTCATCCATAGCACATCAACATGTTATTTAACAGGCGCATGAGATCATTATTAGTAAGATTGTATGTTCTGATGACAACTGCAAGCCACTTTCAGTAAAATGTTTTTTTCTCCAAACCATTAACAATTTCAATCAAAGGTTTAACTTTTTCATCAAGAGTGACACAATGACAATATTTTTAAAAACACCACAATTGAAGCAAGTGATTTGTATAAGTATTCAAGTGAAAACATGATTTTATTGTTATAATCAGGGGTTTTCAGACAACAACCTCACCCACAGTGAACTACCTATGTTACACGGACAGTATGTCTTTGTAACATAGGTACACTACGACATATCAACTGATTTCCTTTATTGTGGTGTGAGATGTTAAAACCTACACATATAGACTTTATGTATGTTCCCACATATAACACTGTTGTAACAGTTCTTTGGAATTATATCTACTGCACACCTGTGGAACAATACCTATGTTACACAGACTTCAATTCTTTGTAACTCTGGTATGAAAGAAGGCAGACTTAATCAGAAGAAGAAGAAGAAAGTGAAGCTTTACACAATTTGACCTTATATACACTAACAACATCATCAACTAGTTGTCAACTAACTAAGAAAACTAATAAAGAGAAATTATACAAGTCTTCTTGTCTTCTCTATGTTCTTTGTTTGAAATTAATTTCTGTTCTTTTGTCCAATGTCCATTTAGCCCTCTGTTTTTGTTTTTCTTCTGTCCATTTTCCCTCTGTGCAGTTTTCTTCTTGTCTAGTTTTTTATGTTCGCTCTTCTTGGGTGCTGCTTTGTCGGCTTCCTCTCTGTTTGTGGAGTGCTGTGGATGTGTCCTTTTCACTCTTTCATGTAGTTTAACACGTAGCAGTGGCAGAGGAGGAGCCATGGCAGATTCATCAACAAACTGAACAAAAGGTGTAAAGAGAAATAGAATAAAACAATAAAAGGAAAATTTTTGTTGGGGTTGACTATATATTCCTGTTGATGTATCTGTGTGTTTATGAATGAAATCAAATAATGTTAACAATTTTGCTTACATTTCTACCCCTTGGCATACCCATTAGCTAGAGTTCCATGTGTACCTCCCACCAAAATTGAAAAAAAAAAATGGGTTATGCTTGAAATGATGTAAATAATAATAATAATAATATAGCATGTAAAACATAGGAAAATATAATTTTCATACTCTATGCTAAAAACTTGTTTTCAGATGTAAGCTAGGAAGGGCAGGTCGCTGCTCCCAGTGTCCTACCTAAGGTTAGGGCTAGGGTCAGGGTTACGGTTATGGTCCTTAATAGACTCCCAAAATAATACTAGGCCCTATTTTTTATTCAACCCCCATCGAAATTGTCGCCCTCTTTTTGAATGATAGTGTAGAGCAATAATAGTCCAATTTTGATTGGGGTTCATAATTTTATTGAAGCCTTTCCTTCCCACTACCCACCCAAACTGAATAGGACACTGGCATTTTAGCTTTGAGACTTCACAGTGGGTGAACATGGAATGGAAATGGTGAATCCTTGTGAAATGTTAACTTCATCAGAGCATCTAACAGGTCAGTGAAATCTTGGAAGGAAAACATTGACATTTTCGATGTAAATCTGTTACAGAGAAAGAATTTCACAGCTCCTAGATCCCTCAATATCACCAGCAAAATAAGGCAAACTCTATTTCTCTAGTTCAGATGTAGTCTGGACATCTACGTTTTCCAACTAGTATATAGTGATTAATACTAACTCTAGCACGTCTACCTTGGTAGATACCTAATGACAAAATGGTCCAAAAATTCACAAAAATCGGGAGATAAAACATTTTATATTGCAGTGAAGATACACTGATATACTTTTGTATGGTTTTCTAAGAGAGGAATATAATGCTCCTTTTGCAGAGACTGGCATGGACAGAAAATTTGGCGATCAAAATTATGAACATCAACCTGTAACAAATATCTCAGTATGTGGGACTACAGTATCATCGTCCACAGTGTTTTTGGCCAGTTCAGAGGTTTAGATGTCGTTTTTTTTTTTTGCTCTAATAGAGTTACAGAATATGACAAATGTTATTATTTTCGTGAAATAGCGTATAAGCTTACCAATAATTGACATCAGAAACATTAAAACTCCTGGACCTACGTTACATGGACAACGGCAGAAAAACAGATTTTGCGCTGTCCAGGTAGGTGTATATTGGCTGTGAGTAGTTTTTCTGCCATTGGGGGAGGACTGCCAGTGACATGAATATGATTGCTGAAGTTAGTAGCTCTTCTTTTTATCGCGAGACGTGTCTTTCCTTACCTACGTTACACGAAGAGGCCGGACATCGCACTGACATACAGTGATATGTTCCATATTTTCTCGTTTATTTGGAGGATTTTGATGCTAATTTTTGGATAAGAATACTCCTGAAATATAAATCTCATTATAAAAAATAAAGTTTCTGATCATAGCGATGATTGGAAGTGTATGTAAAGCCATGCTATACCTATGTTACAACAAAAATTGCCATGGACTTCGTTTGTAACATAGGTATTAGGTTGCTTGAAGATGCTCTGGTGTTCTTATTTTGTTACAAATGTTTATGTGCCTTATGGTCTTTGTAGAAGTCACCTTGCCTCTCTTTATTATGATAGGCATAATGCTGAAAGGTTGTATATTCCTGTTTTACATTGCCATGAAAATGGCATATATTTATGTCACAACATAAACCATAAAAAACCATGGGACATCATTAGTGAAACAGTCATAGACAAAATACATTTGTACAAAGGCTTGTTTTTTTTTCCATCAAATAATTCTTCACACATTTCTCTCCGAGAATAACTTCAAATCACAGACAAATATTTGATAAATTTTTCAGAATATGACTTTTATTCCCTACACAACATGAAAATCTAGAGAAGACCCAACCCCATGGAATGACCCATATTTTAATTATGTTCATTGTTGTTTCTATGACGTAAATTTGAAGACTAATATTTGTTCTTAGCTCTTCATATTCATATTGCCAATAAACTCAAACTCAAACTGAAACTCCTCATGGGCTTAACAGGAGGATTCGTTTCCAGATACAACACTCCAGAAATCGCGCACGTGAATAAAGTTCTGCTAATACATATTGTAGTGACCGGACACTCCATTCAGCTCATAAAGTAGGCCTATTACACCTGTAATATTGACTCAACGACAGAGTGAATCAATGTATTCTCCATGTCATCATACCCAAAACGTTCAAAAATGCATTACACTCCAGGGGGTGTTTCATAAAGCTTACGAACAATTGGTGATCAGTTCTTGTGCTGAATTATTGAAATTCTAAGTACAACACATCAGAACTGATCATCAGTCTTCTTAAGTCGTTCGTAACTTTAAGAACAACTTTATGAAACACCCCCTGGACTTTAAACCTATATGCCCTTTTACGCATAATATCCCTTTGGGTGTTTTGGTGCTGATTGGCACGGAAAACCACATGGGGCTGTTCACACTGTTCCTGACACGCGAAACGTTTAATCAAAAGGGAAAACTGAAAACCAGTGTTTTAGCTTGACTGGCAGGAAATTCTGTAAGGGATGTATAACAAACAAAATCGTTGAATTGTCACCATTATCAGACAAATCGCAAAACAAAGATGGATTTACCTGTCGTACCATCTTTACATCTTCGACCATAGAACGAGCACAAAAAAAAAAAAACATTGAAAGTTATAGGCCTACAAATGTACATGTTTTCATGTAGTATTAAATGATAGTGTATAAAAACACCAGTGTATGCTGAATGGAGATATTATCACAGCCTATCGCATTCTTCCACCTGGTAACACATAGAAATAGCTTAATTATAAATATTATACATAATATTTCCTGTCAATCCAGAATCCACCATGGCAAGCCTTTCCAGTGTTTCAATCGAATATTTCAGTATACAAATTCATTAATATAACCATTATCACAATCAATATTTCTTACTTTTCTTGGCTTACTTATTACGCCTATCATTATAGATAAATCTGTTGTGATTAATGTAGGACCTATACATGGCTAGGATATCATCAGGTAATGTATGACCTGTATGCTAGTAATGTGCTTAAGTTTAAGACAGATGAGGGCCAAAAGGGGGAGAATGTATTTCTCCCCCTCAGTTAAAGGACAGTTGGACATGGCCCTAACTATCATCTAGAGGGATAGACTTAAAACGTGTATTTCAAGTATCACCTTCAATAATCATTGATAATCTAATTTTAAACATACAGTACATGTGTACACACACATTCACAGTGCACTTGACGGTGTCAAGTAGGCCTACTACGCACACCTACAAATTTCCTGTTTGCTGTTTATAATACTAAATAGCAGACATTAGCCTCAAATTTTGACTGGTGGTCATATTTATTCATAGTTATACATAGTCGGGGGGGGGGGGACTATGCATATGTATATGCATGTATGATACATGTATGTCTTTTCATTTTTGAAGCGCCATGAGCACTGAGAAGTGGACCTGTGCGCTATACACGTAGCCACTCTGATTATTATCATTATTGTATATGACATATATAGTCATAAAATCTATTCAAAGCATATGGAACAGAAGTATAAATTTCGATTACGTACGGAAACTGTGCGAGATCCATGTTGCGACATCTGCCAGCAGACAGAGAACGCAAAATGACGCGTGTGCACCGCACGCCTGACTACTTAAGACTAGGCCTACTAGCAGCTAGATCTACATTCTAATATTTCCAACGACCATCGATTTACATAGTCAATTTATCTTTGCAAATTCGGGCAATAGGAATGTACAACATATACTGCAGACAAAAGAGAAAGAAATGAGTGTATAGGCCTACATGCATCATGGGAGGGTGGGTGCATGGGATGTGGGAATTTCCAAGCAAGGAGTGCATGCAATAGATTCTACAAGCCGTATATACGTGCATGAGCATGAAAGCCGTTGAAGATCGAGTCCAAGGTTCACATGCATGATGCAGCGATGTGCCCGTAACAAAATGTACCGTATTATGTTGTAAGCTTTGGCAGGTAACTGATTTCCTTGCAAGGTCACAAGTGCAACTGACACTGGGTGTCATGAAATGACCTTTATATACATATATTTTGTTTTGTTTTGTTTTGTTTTGCTGTTACAAATGCAAACGGCTGGTGCAGAGACTAACCAGCAAAGGAATGTGTTCGGGAAGTTTGGCAGTTCGCCAAGAGTGAACCCAGATTTCTTCTTCTTTTGACCTTTTACAGCTATGAAGGTATGTTGAGATTTGTACCATCTAAGCTTTGTTAGATATAGAACATGTAAGATGACTGGCATTGCATAAATGTGGGTAGTATTCACGACATTCTTTCCTAAACTGGTATTCACCTACAAGTTTGTACACTGTATTGTTACAGTTTGTGTCACACAGTTTGTGTATGTGAAAATGATTGAGAGTGGTTTGTTTTCACATGGGTTTTGTGATCTGTATCGACATTATAACTCATTGTATTCCTTTGTTTAACCAAAAAAAAAGGGGGAAAGGAATTGTGTAGAAATGTTGAGGAAAGTAATGATATAGTTAGAATGGTTGTTATAGTTCTGAAAGTGACTGAATTATCGATGATTTAACGAACTTGTTTTTTAGTACACTGTAGTAGCGTATGAATATTGCGTGGAAAGGTTGGGGCCACACATGGGTGCATGTAAAACTTACAGGCGGATGGATATTTTAGTTTGAGTAGTGTGATAGGGCTCTGTTTGTGTGTTCGAACACTTTCTCATTACTCCTCTGTAGGGCTTTGTATGGTTGCTCATTATTGTAGGCAGGCTGTTAAGACAAGTCTACACAGAGTTGTGGTCTGTTGATATATAATGTATGCATAATGTAATGAGAGTTGAAGTGTAAGCTAGTGGGAATAGTACAGGGAAATTTCTGCACAGCTTACAGTTAATGCAACAAAGGAGTAAGACATTTGTTTTTGTTATTTGAGGAAAAATTGCAAAACAAAATACAACAAACAAGCTGATCTGTATTATTGTTAGGGATTATTACTCACCTGCATACATGTATTGCATTATAGGGAGTACTATTGCTCTAACTGTTGTTGAGGAAGGAAACAGATCACATATTGTTGTTATAAATGAAAAGTAAGGTTTAGGAAGGATTTTCCGAGAGTTGCGAATTACAACTGAGTTTTTTAATGAAACATTCATTGAAGTTGTGTTTGTTATATCATATTTGTAGAGACACATAACTTCTAGTTCAAGTTCATGGATGATTATTTTCATCCAAGTAAATGTATACATAACAAAATACAAAGTATACACATTGTGTTATTTGATCAGAAAGTATGTGAACTTAATACTGATCATTGTGCTTTATTTTGTTTCAATCGCATACAGAAATCTCAACACTGTTGTTGAATCTACTCATGACCGGCACATCACTGTTATAGTAACCACAGAATAAACAGGAAACAATCAAAGTTTAAATACGCTTCCTTCTCCTGTGTTTCAACGGTGCGTTCGGTCTATTGCAGCAAAGTGGAAATTAGTTACACTCCCGATCACACAACATCTTCAACAACAATCTGGCTGACCTGCAGAATTTACCATGGCTGAGAATCCCAAAGGCCTGAGGTTGTCACGACGAAATCTGAAGGGACAGCTCACCAGAACGCTGACAATTTTAGATAGCCTCATAAAGGATGACAGACATGATGTCAGCATGCTGCAGAAGTATATCAGCAAAGCAGAGGAACAGTTTGAAGGCATTGAAAAGAAACATGAAGAGCTGACGCAAGTTATTGAGGATGATGCAGAGTTTGAGACAGAGGAAAAATGGATGAGTGACTGTGAATCCAGATTCATTCAGACATTGGTAGAAGCAAGACGGACTGTTGACTGCTGTTCTCAGTCTTCTGCGTCAGATACACATGGAGCGTCTATGCCCTCAACACCAATGACCCCACGGCAACACACCGCCACAACTGCATCTGATCCTCAGCAAAGTCCGCCTTCAAATGCCTCTCCTGCAACACCACTCCTCACGTCGCGTCCCTCTACTTCCGGAGCCGGGAGTATGCCAAAAATGGCGAGGATGAAATACCCAACTTTCAACGGAAACATCAGAGATTACGAGAGATTCAAAGCTCTGTTCAATCACTGCGCTGCGGGGCTCAATGAAATTGAATGCTTCTACCAGCTGACTGAAGCCATGGTGAACTCAAAGGAACGGAATATGATCAGAGGCTGCATTAACGTCGAGCGGGCATGGGAGATCCTCGACGAGTGCTTTGGGGACAGAGACCGTATAGTTGACAGCCTGATGAAGGACCTGGAGGACCTCAAGACGTATGAAAGGAGAGGCAAAATCGACATTCCTGCTATGGGCCGATTTATCCAAACACTGCAGAATTTCGAAACCCAAGCTGAATCAGTCGGACTGTCAGGCGAAATGAACAGCAAGATGATGCTTTGTTCCATAAAGCGTAAATTACCAGAGGAACATCGCGTTGGGTTCTACAAGAGCGTCAGAGATGACGGAACTGCTGATTCACTGTCTGGACTCAACAGATGGCTTTTTAGAGAACACATCGTCATTCAGAAAGCTACGCCGGCGGACACCGAAAATACTGGGTCATCGCAGAGGATGACCAAATCATCAAACGCGGCCGTGGACAGTGGGCAGCACCACACAGACAGAAAAGTGCCGACTCTCAAGTGCCCTCTTCATGCTAAGACGACGTCACATTTCCTCAAGAACTGCAACAAGTTCCGGACCTTGACACTGGAAGAGAAACATGAGATCTTGAAGGGGAATGGATTCTGTTCTCGATGTGGCCATAATAACTGTGTTGCTGGCAAGTCCCCATATGATCACAGCCGTTGCCAGTACATCGCTCCATGCCGTATACCGACTTGCGGCAGTGACCAGCATTTTGCCTCGATTTGCCCTGTGGTTTACGGAAGTAATGCAAAGAGCCAGCAAGGGAACCCACAGAGTCGCCCGACCAGCAGCACAGCAAAGGTGTCGACAGTGACCTCCACCGAGCACCTTCAGAGTACCCTGCCAACGGTCATGGGTTACCTGCGTTACGGTAACCAGAAACGTCTGGTGCGCATACTACTGGATGGGGGAAGTCAGGCCACACTTTTGAGGGAAGGTGTTTTCCCCAAGTCAGCTAATGACTCATTTCAAGACCATGATTTGATCCTTGTTGGCGGCAGCAAAATCAGCAAGAAGCTAAGAGTCCTAGACTGCCATATCGAGGACCTAGAGGGTAATTGGTCTTGCCCGATTACCGCCACAGAGATTGATAAACCTTGCGGTGATGCCCCCATCATACAACCAGACCAGTTACAGCAATATGACTATCTGAGAGATGTCAACGTTGATATTGCTCATTCAGAGATGATCGACGTCCTCCTTGGCGTCGACAATACTCACCTCATGATCTGGGAGGAGTACATCCGTGGTGAGAGATCGGACGAACCGGTAGCTGTCAAATGCCCGCTTGGATGGTTCATCCAAGGGGGAAAATCAGCAGGATCGACATCGTTACTGAACTATGTAAATGTTTCAGCCGTAGGGTCCCTCGAAGAGTACATTGGATTGGAAACAGCTGGTCTAGAACCAAGGAGATGTCATTGCACTGCCGACTTTGAAGAAAAGAGTGCAACAGTCAAAATGGAAGAGAGTGTCACTCGTCTTCCTGATGGTTCGTATGAGGTCGGACTTCCTTGGAAAAGATCCCCAGATGATCTTCCTGACAATTTCCAGTATGCCGTCAAACGACAAATGTGTCTGGAAAAACAATTTGCCGAAAGGCCTGAAGACTGGGAGATCTACTGTCAACAGATGAGAGAGCAACTCAACAGAGGTGTTTCACGGCATGTGACTACCGAAGAACTGCTGCGTGACCGAGAAGCGAACAGAAAGATGTGGTTTCTTCCTCACTTTGCAGTGGTCAAGGACTCAAAAACCACTCCAGTACGTGTAGTGTATGATGGCAAAGCGAAGTACCAGGGACATTCACTCAACGACTATCTTGCTAAAGGAGAAAATGTCAATTCCAACCTCATTGACGTTGCGCTACGATTCCGTGAAAACGAAGTCGGCGTCATTGCAGACATCAGCAAAATGTTTCAGGCGATCAAAATACAGCCAGAGGATGCGCGGTTCCACAGATTTGTGTTTAGGGAAAACCCAAATCACCCTATCCAAATCTACGAACTCACAACAGTCACCTTCGGGGACAAGCCCTCCCCCACCGCCGCCATCGTCACCCTGAGACACGTAATCCATGAGCACGCACCTAATGATGAGAGACTGAAGCGGGTGGCTGCGGAACAGTTCTACATGGATGACCTCAATGAGTCCGTCGTCAACCCTGCAGAGGCACTGGAACTAAAGTCAAAGCTGACAGAGACGTTGAAAAAGGGAAACTTTTCCATAAGAAAGTGGCAGTCGAATGTCAAAGAAGTGTGTGATCAGACTGAAGACACCAGTGTCGCAACTGTTCTGGGTACTCGCTGGAATCTGGCAACAGACACCTTGAGTGTTAAGGAAGTGAAGACATCTGACAATGCGATACCAACTAAACGTAAGATCCTAGCTCAAACGGCATCATACTACGACGTTTTTGGTATGTTGTCTGGACTTCTCGTTCGCCCCAAGATTCTGCTGCAGAAGCTTTGGCAATTGGGTGTTGATTGGGATACCCCCTTGAATGACAGATCTGAACTGTGCTCACTCCTGAGTGCCATCAACAGCGATCTACAGGAAGCAGCCACCATTGAAATCCCGCGGTGCTTAATTCCTGAGATGTACAGAGGGAGGCGGCCCCTACCGGAAGTGTCCATGCACGGCGCGAGTGATGCCTCAGAGGATGCAATGGGCATCGGCGTGTGGTTGAGATGGTCAAATTCCACAGACTCTGAAGCGCAGCTGTCATTTGTTGCAGCAAGAGCCCGCCTCACTCCACTCAAGCAGTCCAGTATTCCACGGAAAGAACTACAAGCAATCCTGTTGCTGTCGAGACTGATGGTCACCCTGAAGAATGTGCTGCGCTTCAATATTGCGTACTCCAGGATCTGGACTGATAGTATGACTGCTATCAGCTGGCTCCGGGGACAGTCCAAGTCCTTTCGCTCGTACGTTGCTTACCGTGTTGGTGAGATTACCTCTGAGTTTGACCCCTACAAGGATATTGCGTATGTTCCTACAGACCAGAACGTCATCGACCTGGTTTCCAGGGGAGGCACTGCAGCAGAAATGAAGAGAGTCATCGAGGGGCCGGAGTATCTGAAGTTGTCTCCTGCATCCTGGCCCAAGACACCAGAGAACATTCCTGTAAACGCTAAGGATCCAGAACAGAAGAAATTTCATGCCAGGAATGCTAAGACTTTAGCAGTCACAATCAACACTGCATCCAGGCCTCCTCCAATGATCGATGCCACTAAGTACTCCAGCTGGCCAAAGTTGTTGATGACTACAGCCAGAGTCCTCTCCATGAAGGACGTTCCCAAGAAGCTATGGTTGAAGCAGCTTACTCGCCAGATCTCTCAGTGGCCTTCTTTGAAACACATCAAGGAAGCGGAGCTGTACTGGATCCGAGAAGCGCAAAGAGACATTGACTTTCGTGATCCCAACATCCTGAAGTTGGATCCATTCTATGATGAGGATGACCAGGTGTACCGTGTTGGGGGGCGTATTGATCGTGCACCACTGTCCTTTGATGTTCGTCACCCGTACCTTCTCCCTCGGAAGAATCATATCAGTCTGCTGATTGTACGTGACAGACACATTCACGCTCTCCATGGGGGTCATCTCCGAACGGCAACGGAAGTTCGGAAGAAGTACTGGATTGTTGGAGATACGAGCATCTCAAAACATGTTGTTCAAGAATGTGTTGTCTGCAGGAAACACAGAGGAAAGCCAGTCCAGCAGAAGATGTCGGACTTACCGGACTTCAGAGTCAAACCCTGCACACCCCCGTTCCAGACAACACTGGTAGATTACCTCGGACCAGTGAACGTAAAGTTGAGCAGGAACACTACCACAAAGGGTTACTGCGCGGTCTTTACCTGCGCGGTGACTAGGGCCGTGCACCTGACATGCGTACAAGACTTATCCACTCAGGCGTTTCTGCAGGCTCTTGAACGCTTTGTCAGCATCAGAGGGGCCCCATCCATGCTTATCAGTGACAACGGTACATGTTTCAGGGGAGCGGACAATGTCATTAATCAGCTGAACCTGAAACTGAACCACGACCAAGTGAGACAACGCTGTCGCAAATACAACGCTGAGTGGAGATTCGGACCACCCGCTGGGCCTCATCATCAAGGAGCCGTAGAACGAATGGTCAGGGAGGTGAAGAAGGGAATGCGGCATCTCGTCACATCTGATCGTCTGACATTTGCTGAGTGGGAGACCGTCTTTACGCAGATATCTGGTGTCATCAATAGTCGTCCCCTCACTGCCATGTCATCATCGCCATTAGACGATCCGCCGCTGACTCCAAATCACTTTCTGATCGGAAGAGGTGACTTGCCTTGCCCAGAGGTCCCTTGCGAAGAGTCCAAAGGCGACTCCAGGAAGCGGAGAGAAATTTGTAACGCCATGGTTGACGGCTTCTGGCAGCGCTGGTTAGCTTGCATCCACAAACTCTCCCCGCGACCCAAGTGGCAACAGTCTGTCGAAAACCTCGCAGTGCACGACGTGGTACTTGTCATTGGTGAAGACAAAGCACGTGGGTCCTGGAAAATGGCTGAAGTTGTGCAACTCTATCCAGGGAAAGACGATCTGGTGAGGGTTGTTGACGTTAAATCTGCGGATGGTGTAGTCGCAAAGAGACCTGTAACGAAACTCATTCTCCTGATGAAGAAGTCAGAGCGTCTAGATTTATAGAACCTTAGTGCTTCCCAGGACTTGTGGTGCATTTTGAATAAGTGACTGATCAATCCTTTTTTTTTTTTTTTTTTTAACTGCTGAAGTGAACTGCGGGAATGCTAGCCTAACTTCACCCACGAAGATATCTCATTCGGTTTAGAAAAGTTTCACGGACACGGACTTGAACAACAGGCATTTTCCCATAGCCCCTGTGTTGTTTGGATGGTGACATTCCGTCACCTTTGGGGGGATGGGATGTCATGAAATGACCTTTATATACATATATTTTGTTTTGTTTTGTTTTGTTTTGCTGTTACAAATGCAAACGGCTGGTGCAGAGACTAACCAGCAAAGGAATGTGTTCGGGAAGTTTGGCAGTTCGCCAAGAGTGAACCCAGATTTCTTCTTCTTTTGACCTTTTACAGCTATGAAGGTATGTTGAGATTTGTACCATCTAAGCTTTGTTAGATATAGAACATGTAAGATGACTGGCATTGCATAAATGTGGGTAGTATTCACGACATTCTTTCCTAAACTGGTAGTCACCTACAAGTTTGTACACTGTATTGTTACAGTTTGTGTCACACAGTTTGTGTATGTGAAAATGATTGAGAGTGGTTTGTTTTCACATGGGTTTTGTGATCTGTATCGACATTATAACTCATTGTATTCCTTTGTTTAACCAAAAAAAAGGGGGAAAGGAATTGTGTAGAAATGTTGAGGAAAGTAATGATATAGTTAGAATGGTTGTTATAGTTCTGAAAGTGACTGAATTATCGATGATTTAACGAACTTGTTTTTTAGTACACTGTAGTAGCGTATGAATATTGCGTGGAAAGGTTGGGGCCACACATGGGTGCATGTAAAACTTACAGGCGGATGGATATTTTAGTTTGAGTAGTGTGATAGGGCTCTGTTTGTGTGTTCGAACACTTTCTCATTACTCCTCTGTAGGGCTTTGTATGGTTGCTCATTATTGTAGGCAGGCTGTTAAGACAAGTCTACACAGAGTTGTGGTCTGTTGATATATAATGTATGCATAATGTAATGAGAGTTGAAGTGTAAGCTAGTGGGAATAGTACAGGGAAATTTCTGCACAGCTTACAGTTAATGCAACAAAGGAGTAAGACATTTGTTTTTGTTATTTGAGGAAAAATTGCAAAACAAAATACAACAAACAAGCTGATCTGTATTATTGTTAGGGATTATTACTCACCTGCATACATGTATTGCATTATAGGGAGTACTATTGCTCTAACTGTTGTTGAGGAAGGAAACAGATCACATATTGTTGTTATAAATGAAAAGTAAGGTTTAGGAAGGATTTTCCGAGAGTTGCGAATTACAACTGAGTTTTTTAATGAAACATTCATTGAAGTTGTGTTTGTTATATCATATTTGTAGAGACACATAACTTCTAGTTCAAGTTCATGGATGATTATTTTCATCCAAGTAAATGTATACATAACAAAATACAAAGTATACACATTGTGTTATTTGATCAGAAAGTATGTGAACTTAATACTGATCATTGTGCTTTATTTTGTTTCAATCGCATACAGAAATCTCAACACTGTTGTTGAATCTACTCATGACCGGCACATCACTGTTATAGTAACCACAGAATAAACAGGAAACAATCAAAGTTTAAATACGCTTCCTTCTCCTGTGTTTCAACGGTGCGTTCGGTCTATTGCAGCAACGTGGAAATTAGTTACACTCCCGATCACACAACACTGGGTATAAGTGCTCTTTCAACTAACGGAGTAATGAAGTAATAGATAAGAAACTCTCCAAAAGGAAAGACACAGCATTATATCATTAACGAAATGTCTCCCATCTATAATGACGCATACTGACGTACAACAGGAAGGAGCACCGCCCTGTGCGAACGATTCCACATAATATGTCTCCATCATCATTAACTATACACAGCCCAGTCGCTGTACATGGTACGTCGCGACGTACCATGTACAGCGACTGGGCTGTGTATAGTTACATCATCATGTACATGCACATACAACATACCGTGTAACATGGATGTCATGATCAGCTTCAGCAAAATGGCGAAGTTAGTCTTCATAGCTGCAGGTGTATACGAGAGATGCAGGCGTAACTGAACCAGGGTGGAGTAGAAAAGGCTGTAAAGAGTGGAAAGGTGTTATTATATGTGCACGAGCGATCGTCGCTGGAATCTCATTAGAATGACTGTGCAGTGGGCAAACGGTGTGTGTAAGAGTATATGCGTGCGCTTCTATACTCTTTGGCACAGCTACAGCTAGCGCAGCACAAACAGTGACAAAGGTCGGCAGTTGTCAAAGAGGTTCTATATGTAATAGAGTAAGCGCTCACCATTCAGTGTGTGCAAATGAAAACGGGGCCAATTGAACAGTGGCGCGCGCGCACGAAAGAGGTCGACTAATTATTGATATGTAACTTATTTGTCTTTCCATTCTCTCCTCCTTTTTTCATCCCCTCTCTACTTCTTCTTCTTCTCGTTCCCGTCTCCATATTTCCTTCATTCTTGTTCACTTAGCGTATGGATTCATTTCCGTATGTCTTTGCGTTTTTCTCTTCTGTTTCTATTTTTTCTTTTTTTTTTCCTGAACCAAAAGTCACTCGTATATCGTTTGTTAATTCACCAGTCTTGTGTCCTTCTCACTCTCCCTCTTCACCTCGATATCCCTTCTCTCTCTCTCTCGTCATATTTTCCTTTCTTTTTTTTTTTTTTGGTTTTTTTTTTTACCATATATCGTGTATATATTGTATATTTCTGTACATTTTTTTTCTTTTCATCAATCGCATTTCATTCTTATTTTGTTTGTTATAGTTGTTTTGTACACTTTTCATAGTTATTTGCAATTATTATTTATTGATATTATAATGTGCTATATGTTTTTTATTGGACTCCGATACCCAGAGTTTGGGTTGTGAGTAAATAAACTTTCAACTTTCAACTTTCAACTTTCAAGAAGCCCGAACCCGGAAGCGTCTATAAGTAATACACGTAAAGTACAGCTTCGAAGATGGGGTTGGGTTGGAAAAATCATTCTAATTTTAAGGAAAATCAATATTTGTCCATATGCTTCCGGATTTTATAAGTGAGATACATTCTCAACACAGTATACGTGTTTTGATGAAAAAAGGACTTGCTCTAATGTGTCAAATATGTGCCTTAACATGAAGCCAAAATTGCCAAACAGGCATTCATGCATTCATACTGCAGAAAGGTACAGTGTAACACTCTTTGGTATGGGAGTACATTGTACTGATTTCACATATTATACGTCACTTAGAAACATCAGACACACATAAAACACACACTCCAACACGCATACAGCACACACTCCAACAAACACACACACACACTCACAACAAACACACACATACGCACACACACGTACACACCAAACCACAATTTTTTTTTTCAAATTAATTCCAACACACATACACACACACACACACACACACACAACACATTGTGTGTTTTTGTGTGTGTGTGTGTGTGTGTGTGTGTGCGTGTAGGAATTTGGAAAAACATGTGGTTTGGTGTGTACATGTGTGTGCGTCACGTGTGTGGGTGGTGAGTGTGTGTTTGCTGTGGGTGTGTGGGTGTGTGTGGGAATGTGTGTTGTATGTGTGTGGGAGTGTGTCTGATGTTTCTAAGTGACATATGAAATCAGTACTCCCATACCAAAGAGCATACACTGTACCTTTCTGCAATCTTTATATGTAGTATGAATGCATGAATGCCTGTTTGGCAATTTGGGCTTCATGTTTAAGGCCATATTTGACACATAAGAGCAAGTCCTTTTTTCATTAAAACACGTATACTGTGTTGAGAATATATCTCTCTTATAAAATCCGGAGGCATACGGACAAATATTGATTTTCCTTAAAATTAGAATGATTATTCCAACCCAACCCCATCTTCGAAACTGTACTTTACGTGTATTACTATAGGCACTTCCTGGTTCAGTCTTCTGGTAGTCGACCTCTTTGAAAATGGCGGCGGGTCGTTCAATTGGCCCCGCTTCTGTATGCGAGCGCGCGCTCTATTACATATATAGAACCTCTTTGGCAATTGTGCGCGGGGGATTCCCCCGAGTTCCCCGACAGACGGTACACTGTTACCGTACATTTAATAGTATTGTCTGTTCGCTGTTAAAAAAAAAAATAAATAAAAAAAAAAATAAAAAAAAATAAAAAAAATAAAAAAAAATAAAAAATTGGTGTTTTTATAATCACTATGGGTGTTTAATCTAACACCGATCAAGTGTCAATAGAAAACCACACCAACGGGTGTAGAAAGTATGTTGTGATGGTGTTGAAAAGTGTTCACGTGGTACTTCGTGGTGTTAATTTGACACTGTATAGCTGGTGATATTCTTTAACAATGCACTGGTTTTTATTCAACAATGACACCACATGGTGCTGATTTGATATTGCTGGTGGTAATGTGAATGGTATGATACCCCCAGTGTCAATATACACCAACTGGTTCTACTGTGGAGTAAACATGTTCACACCTTCTTTTTTTTTTCTGAAAAAAAAACAACAAGTACCTAAGGAAAGTTCATGAGCGTTTTGTTGAAGTTCAAAATCGACAAGTAAGAACAGTAACTACATAAGTAAATTATTTTTTTTTTAATTATATTTTGAAGTGACACCCGGAGGTGTTAATCTAACACTGAAAACGAGGCCGGAAATTTAACACAAGCCCGGTCGTTTTGCAGTGTTGAACACCGAAAGTGTTATATTCGTTTGTGCTATAATCTTCCAATATTGTTCTGTTACTTAATTCAACATAAGTCGTGATCTCATAATTTCGATTTCAATTTTGGTTTCAATCTCATTTATTTTCATGTTCGTCCACAGAACATAATAATGAATAAGAAAAATGACTGATGATCTTGGATAAATACACATTAGTTTACTGTAAGTTGAAAATTTTAGGAAATAACGAATAGAAATCATGTATAAAATTGAATAACAATACTTTCAAACCAAACCTGCTGCATTATCTATTATGTTGTATGTTCCGCGAAAAAGAAAATGGAGGGTCCAAGGAAAAGCACTGGAGGTTGCGTAATAGGCTATTGTGAAAATTCTGTAAGAATGTTTTGCAATTGCTAAATACGTTGCCAAGTATGCTCTGAGGCTGTTAACTCATGCCGAAATTGTATTCAATGTATTTACTCATTACTGAATAACTTGACCTGTTATGCTCAAAACATCTATTTCATTTCGTATAAACAGACAATAAAGCTCAAGAAGGTCGAAAGCTTTCACCAGCTGGCATCGTGCGACATCTACTGTCACTCATTGTCTCGATTATATATATATATATATATATATATATATATATATATATATATATATATATATATATATATAATATATTGTAGCGAACAACGGGGCCTTGGCACTTACGCAGACCGAGCCGACCGTCCGTTTGATCGAAATATAAGATCACTCTATGAAGAGGATAAAACCTTATGTTTTCCACCACTTGTACGTCACCAGTCTCCACCTTGCACTTCACACCTTCTGATTCAAAGGCACATTCTCATCTCATATTTAATTCACCCAACACACTGACAAGTGAATTTTCACTCTCACTCGCGACGTCGTTTCTAGAGTGCATCGTTCTTTCACGTCATTTAGAAAGTACGTCGTTTCCCGACGTCCGCCTTACACACTTCGTCGTTCTGCACCTTAGTCCAGAAGTACGTCGTCCTCCGACGTTCGCCCTGGAAGTACGTCGTTTGTACTTTTCATTTCCAAAGTACTGTACTTCGTTCTCCGACGTTAGTTCTGAAGTACGTCAGACGTACTTGTCCCTTCCAAAGTACTGAACTTCGTTCTCCGACATCCGTCCAGATACTCGGTTATCCCACGGTGCAGCAAAGCCCGCTCGAGAATGCTCGCAAAGGCTGCTGGACGAGTTGTCTCCTAGTGCAGAGCCCCCGGTTACCATCCTAGTCCCATCAGCATTCATTCCAACCAATACTTATCTCAAACTGAAGACGAATCGAATCCATCACACTTCAGAAGCGATGTACTGGAACACGAACTTTGTTTATTTATTTACAGGTACAGTGTGTGTACATTCTCACATTCAGAACTCGTACCATGGAGCTACGAAGCTCTCTTCGTAGCTCCATGCTCGTACCGAGCACAAGACAGAAAGACGATACTCGCCCGAGGATCAGCCTCTCTTCTTATTTGCTTAGTATTGAGAGTATGGACAGAGCTGCGTGCGCATACGGTGCCACCTCAACAATATGTCAAAGATGAGGTAGCTAATAGTACCTGTGCGGAATTATTATAGGCATAGTTATTAATTTTCCCTAAAATTTCCTTATAATTGCTTTATTTTAACACAAAATTAAGCTATCCCTTTAAATTCTTCACAATTTGATTAAAATTATTTAAAACAAACATCAACATCATATTCAGTCCCATAACTGATCATGTTTACTAATTAATCAAAGTTAATTGTCTAAAATGTGTCATATGGCCAACATACACACGTATACACACACAATGCTTAATGTATGTGTCAAACCTCTGTAACACAACTTTGAACTAACTGTAGGAGTTATCGCTGCACTTATCATCCATACTTTTTATCACTATCTGAATCTCCTCAAAAACCACTAATTGACAAATAATCATCAATACAGAAGACTGACTTAAACGAACAATTCAAACACTCTTTTAGAATGCATAGCTTGTTACATTTGTAAATCAGCACAAAGTAACCACGACTACATTGTGTTACTGAGTTTCTATGAACAAATTTCACTCTAACGGCGGTTTCGCACAAATTCCAAATGAATAGCGCAAGACACTACACAAAATAAATATCATTTTGATTCAATATATATATATATATATATATGAAGGGTTTGTTTGCAAAAACCGATAAGTCCATTTTTGAAGATTATGAAGTACGATCTCTGTCATAAAGTACAAAATAATACCTTTTAAATGATATATCGGTCACTACATATAAAGGTTTATCTTTGAAGTTATGGTCAAAAGAAGCAAAGATTTTCTTATTATTTTCTTTATTTTTCTTGACCTTTAATCGCAAATATCTCCATTTGGCAAATATGGACTTATCGGTTTTTGCAAACAAACTCTTCATATATATATATATATATATATATATATATATATAGTCTATGTAGATGCATAGAGAGATCAAGGGAAAGTAGTCCACGTATTGGTGCAATAACTTCAAAAAAAAAGTTCAAAATGTATGTTTAAAATTTATGTACTACCCATGATGTGAAATTATGAAAATCGTCTGGAATTTTATTTTAAACTTGTCAGATCTTTAGCAGTAAGAGCTATAAGAAGGTCTTATACATACTCCGACCAAGGGGGGGGGGGGGGGGGTGAGACCCCGCTGCTCCAACCTAACCCAACCTAACCTTTGAAAAAGCCCTGTCACATGACCTGCAAGCAGAGGATCATGGTTTCATACGCGAGACATAGTCAATCCGTATCTGTAAGGCTAATCAATGGAACGCCCTCCCGAGGCCACTCGCGGTCATAGCTTTGGAAAATTTACCAACGTGCCAGACAAGTTTGCCAGAGGCATTTGAAATTGCAGGCTACACATTTGTTGAATGGATTGTCTACTGGTCTAGTCGTAAAGGCAACTATTGTGTTTGTCTCTGTCACACTTCTGGACCTTGGATGTAAAGGCTAACAAAACCACCAGCTGATCTTAACGACTGAAGAAGTAGTCCCTTTCGAAGTCCATCTCACAACATCGGGGGCTCTTCCTTCGTTGTCTTCTTGAGGTCTTGAAGCAGAAACAGAAATGGTCATACAGCGTCGTGGTATGTACTTACCTATTTAACATCATTGCATCCCAATGTTGTTTTCTCCTCTGATAAAGCGACACTGGAAAATCGTAAAGATCGAGAACAGTGGGTTCTATTCAAAACTGAAGATTATATGTCGAATCTATATTTTTTGTACATTCTGTTGAAAGAAGTGAAAATAAAACCTTTGAATTTGAATTTGAATTTGAATATTCCTTGTGTATTGGACTGGTCGGACACATACGGCACTTAATTATGCCCGCATCAATCAAATATTATCAACCGAAGTTTAACTTCCTTGTGTATTGGACTGGTCGGACACATACGGCATGTAATTATACTCACATCAATCAAATATCTCAGGACCCGAGTCCTTAATTAAAGGGAAGATAAACCCCAAGAGCAACGTGGATTGAGTGAGAGCAGCAACATTAGTAGAACACATCAGTGAAAATTTGGGGAAAATCGGACAATCGATGCAAAAGTTATGAATTTTTAAAGTTTTGGTGTTGGAACCGCTGGATGAGGAGACTACTAGAGGATATGACGTATGAGTGGACAACAATACAAAGAAAATATAAAGGAAATTCAACAAAAATTTACTTTTCTAGAATCATGAAAGAGCAATGGACCAACCTCTTTCAGAAAGCAGGGGGAATAATTGCTACCCTTAACATATGTCAATATCAAGTTGATGGAATTTGTAATTTTCATGAAAAATGGATTTTTGTAGAATTTTCTTTATATTTTCTTGGTATTGTTGTCCACTCATACGTCATAACCTCTAGTAGTCTCCTCATCCAGCGGTTCCAACACCAAAACTTTAAAAATTCATAACTTTTGCATCGATTGTCCGATTTTCTTCAAACTTTCACTGATGTGTTCTACTAATGTTGCTGCTTTCACTCAGTCCACATTGCTCTTGGGGTTTATCTTCCCTTTAATTACAATGACCCGCAGGTCTACCCCACACCCAATAAACTATGTTAAAATCTGTACATAAAATAACACTTGCATTGTATCAGTCAATTGCTGAAGTAAATTAAACATGCAGTCATACACACTGATACAGGAACAAAATGGGGATATGAGGAGAGCAACATGATTATGCTCTATTGGGCCTTCATGACCGTCACAGCATCGATTCTCTCATCTGAAGAGAGGCTTTCCCAGATTACTAGAAACCTTTGGATTGCTGTTTGTCGTAACCGTTCGGTTCTGGCTTCGAGAAAACGAAATATGTCATCGCGATCTACATATCGTTCACGAAGTAATATATTGCATTTCACAGATTCACAGTGAATGAAATTATACAGCGTCTTCACAAAGAAAGACATCATCAAATAAGACCTTCTCGATTCAAGAGTGTACTAACTTAGCATTTGTAACCTTTCATCATATGACATTTCTTGCCGTCTCTGGCTCAAGATCATCCGTGTTGCCCTCTCCTGAACTTTCTCCAACGCATCAATGTATTTCCTGGCATGAACAAACCAAGCTGGTACCCCATGATTTTGCGCGTTTGTCGACTTGAAACGGTCCCACTTGTTTAAGGTAGCAATACATTTCGATGTCGATTATTGCATAGTCGAGGATATAGGCAACACTTGGTGACATAGGCGACTTGTGGAGACAAAGCAGTGCACAAGAGGAGACTCCAGCTGACAGGCGAGATAGCAGACCAAGCATGCGATTAGCTTTCGAAATTACATCTTGCACGTGATCATCCCAATGAAATGTGCTATTTAGCATCATTACATCATGTCCTTTTTTCTTTATTCTGCCATTCTACTGTCCTTTTTTTTTATTGCTTTAATTGTTCAAAATTTGACGAATGTTAAAAGTGGCATACGTACACAAGTCTGTGGTTTTTGCGTTTTTGTGTTTCTCCAGAGTCTATTAATTTTGGAAAGAATCTGAGTTGAAAGAGAATTTTAACTCTGGAAGAATGCTGGATTTTGTAATGTGAAACTGTTTGCAGTGGTTGAATTGAGCGAGAATGAATCTGTATACTTCATCCTATACATCTTAACTTGAAAACACAAGAATCCACCTTTAAAAAAGACATGTACTGGTTGTGCCTTTACTATATGACTTATTATGTATTTGTTTCATGCATGATCAACTGTGCTGTCTGAACGGAAAACTGTGCGTAGTATTAATTATATGACGAATATGATTCTTTTTTAAAGCGATAAATTGAAAGATGAAACTGTTTTGTTTTGTCTCGTTTTTTATGAGGAGTTAAAAAAGCCACAGAACAACGCACGGTGTAATGATTGTATGACATGTCGGTTTGCAACGGAAAACTGTGTATAGTTTTGATTATAATTACGGAAAACATAAAATGATTGTTTTAAGAAGAAATAGAAAGAAGAGCTTTCTCTTTCCGTTTTTCCGGGGGGGGGGGGGGGGTGTCGCATATAGCAACGATATGACGCATACGGCGAACGGCGATATGTCTGAAATGTATCACATAACACATACACACCGACACACCAATTTTATATTTGCCAGGCCTGTATTTGCAGAGTCATTAAGGCAGTGTACTAAGTCTTGTAGAAGGAAATTCTTTGTTTGGCTTCCATAGATGCAAATAATCTGCCGGGGAAAAACTAGACCAGTGTGTGTTTATTTCTTAAAGGGATATTTACTAAGATATTTGTTATGTAAACGACTCCTAGTGCATAACTAAGAAGAAAAATTAAAGGAATGTTAGACTAAGACAGTCTGAAGTGCACAGGACATCTTTTCTGCAGCGGCCAAATTGAATAGAAATTAAGTTTGTTAATACTCAAGGAGAAATTGCCAACACAAGAATCAACCTTTATAAAACAGATAATGGATGCGTGTTTAGTAGTGTTAAAATATCTATTTTATGATCGAAACTACGGTCCGAACGGAAAACTGTATTATACAATGTTATATGTAATCTTGAATTTATTGAAGAATATGACACCGTCATACATGAAAAAAGACGATACATGAAACCATCTTCTTCTTTTTCTATTATTACTATTATCATCATCATTATTATTATTACTATAATTATTACTATTATTATTATTATTATTATTAATAGTATTATTATTATTATTATTATTATTATTATTATTATTATTATTATTATTATTATTATTTATTATTTATTATTATTTATAAGGAGAGTTGAATAGCCCAAAAGGAGAGTTAATGTAATTTTTAACATATGGCGTGCCGTTTCCGAAGGCAAAACTGTAAGAAGTTTTCATTTTATGGAAGAACATATAGAAGAGAGATAGATGCAAACTGTTTTAAATTTCTCTTTTAATTATTGGGGCGTCGAATTCAGCAACAGGATAACACGTGGTGTAACTTATGAAGTGCCAGAAATGTGTTGTAACATAACAACAGAAGGGATTTTACATTGCAGCGTAGCAAAGCAATGCAGTTGTTATCTTGATTTATTTTTTTTTTGGGGGGGGGGAGGGGTCTGGTTTCAATGGATTCAAAGCTAATAGGTACAATATAGGCCAGAGTGAATGCGTCTTAAAAAGGATCAGAGTTTAGAAAGTGATTTTAATTGTTGAAAATGTCAAAATGTAAAGCTTTTTGTCATGGTCAATTGAATAACAATCCATTAGGAGCTTACAAGAATCAATCATTACAATATATGAACCGGTTGTGTGTTGATTGGGTTTATCATGTTTGTTTCATGATGAAACAACTTCTTCTTTTTTTGTGTGTTAGAACTGCATGCAGTTTTGACTAATGAAAGGATACAATGTTTTGTTTAGTGGAAACTCAAATACATTTTCTTATCTTCTTTCTTTTCTTTTAGGGGAGTCATGTTATAAGGTAACATGATGCCTACAATTTTAAAGTATGATATTTTCGTTTCCGAAAGGTAAACTGTGGGTAGTTTTGGCTTCTTGGTTTATGGAAAACGCCCTTACTCGAACATCGATAACACTTATGCGCATTATACTTACATAGTATATTTGTGTTGATTCCCAGAAACTGGCTGGAAAACGATACCAAAAGATTCTTTTCTTTTCTTTTTTTTTTCTAATGCCGTCTCTGATTTTTGTGTTTGTATTTCATTATCATTATCTCGGAAACCCACAGAAATGCTTGTTGTATCTTCGTTCTTGTGCTGTGTGTGTTCAATATTTTGTTTCCCCCTTCCGTTACTGGATTTTCTCGTCCAACACACCCTACACTTTTTTTTTTATTTACGGCTCCACTTCTTTCATATGAAGCGAGTCTCTATTTATCCATAAATCGTTGCCACTCGTTGTGCATCAGTTGTTTACAGTATTTTTCCACATTCCATCTGCTTTTTTGAATCCCAACAAAATATTTACAAATAAAAGATTTTCAAGAATATCATCATGCTATCCATGCCCTTTTACATTTTGTTGAAAAGGACGTGTCTCACACTATTGACGATCACTTCCTTTCAATTCACATTATCTTCGACAACTCTGAGTACTTCGACACAATTAATCATGATATTTTACCCTTACTATACCAGTTATTGCATTATGGAAAACGTGGAAAGGACTTTCAGGGGTTCAAGAGCTATTAAGTTACAGTTTTGCATTTCAAAAAATAAGACTTAAGTAATCAGAAAAGTTAGCTATGGCACTCCACAGACTCCACTGTCTGTTAGGACGTTATAATCTTTTGTGAAAATAATTTTTGTAACGTATGAGCTCAAGTACTTTCTTTCGTGTTCACAATGATATCGATTTTTTTTTCTTTGAAAAGTTGATATTGAATTAAAAACAAAAGGTGACATTGCGTTAGAGCTAACAAATTGAAACTGAATGTTAAAAAAAAAAACACCAAATCGTATCATTTTCAGCAATGCTGATGACACTTTGAGTAGAGAAATGGTTGTGGACGATTGCCACTTTCGGAAGCTTATCGCATCTTAAATTCCGTAGTATTATTGTAGATAATAAACTCTGTTGGAAATTGCATTTTGATTATATTTTCAACACCATTTCGGGTAAAATGCGTTATAAATAGACTGAACATCATTTATCTCCCTCTAAAATTATTATTCATGTTTTTCTAGTCCTTGTATTACCTTGCCTTAGTTATGGAAGCTTCGTTTGGGGCAACACTCACCAGAACCTACTGGATAGAGTGTCACTTTTGCAAAGGAAAGCTCTCCGCATCATTTGTTATTCTTGCATACGTTCACATACAAATCTATTTATTACATCTACTAAGCTGTTAAAAAATAAAAATGGTTTTTATTTGATTAAGGAAAATGTATGTGCATGAATAACACCAACATACTTCCATCTAATCGTTATTCTCTGCTCCCTCCTATTCGCCACTCCATTGAGTTTCACTTATCTCCGAACTGTATTAGCAAAGTAAAAATATCTCTTATATGGCGTCTGGTATGCCTCCGTTCTATTACATGGTTCTCCCACTATGTCTAGAGTTAGAGTAGGTCGTGACAATGTGAGACGACAGTTTCAGAAAACTGGCAGACAATTAAAATGATATATTTTTCACAGATGTGTTGAATGACCCTTTACCTTTTACACCATGACCTCAAAAGTCCCAAGATAATCACCGTAAAGCAGTATATACATTATGTTCTTAATAGTTTCATGAAGATATACCTTAAACTTTTTTTTTTTTGAGATTTGAAAAAAAGTGACATCATAGTTATTTTACATGACCTTTCACCCCATGGCACAAAACTTTCCCAGGAATTTTTTTTCCTCTGGCAATAAATGCATACATTTATTTTCACAAAAATATCTTAAAGCAGTGCAGAGATATATATAGGAAGTAATTAGATTTAAGAATTTCAGCTTGGCCTTTGATTTTTTTTTTTACCTTAAGCATGTGCACCCAAAAGTTGATAAGCACAACTTGTCCACTCATATGCCAAGTTTCGTTAGGATACCTCCAACAGTTTTTCAATTACACTATCCACAAAATTTATTACGGACGGACGGACGGACGACCCAAAAACATAATGCCTCCGGCGACACTTCTTGGTGGATTCATAAAACCACTATGAAGAAAAACAAGATGAATTGTCAAATGCATAGTTTGTATAATGCTGGATGGAAATAAAGTAATTACAATTTAAATGAAAATGAATAAGAGCCACACATTGGGAGTGATTTATGTGTACTAGTAGTGTCATCAGGTGTGCTTGTTCACGTGAGAGATACGGCAGAAGGTATGAGAACATAAGAATTAAGACACGAATGGACCTTGGCTAACGATAAGCCGTAGGGCAATGTCGATATTTCTATCCTTGAGTGTACAATATCAGGCTCTCAGGTGTGATAATCGACATTTATGCCCAGGTGCGTCACCAGCTTTTTTTAAAGGGGATGCGTTTCGACACTAAATGTAAACTGTGAGATATTTTTTTTTAATTTGATTTATTGGCTCCTGTGTCATCATGTACATTTACATTATACACTGTACATTGTACATAATATGTGATCGTATACATACACGAATCTTTATGTATATATGTATATCTATATAATACATTTTACATATAATTTTGTATACATGTCATTCTAACACATCCATGAACTTTAATAAAGTCATGATTAAACAACAACACATAATCCTATATTGACATAATTAATTAGGACTTCACATTTACATTAAAAAAATATGTAATGTATTGCGGTCGATCATGAAGCAAAAGAAGCCGTTTAGAAATGAGTTAATTCAAGCAAGTCTCAATGAACTTTAGATGGTATGTTTCCAGACACAGAGTATAAGTGGCTGCTAATTGGTATCATGATTTTTAGTGAATAGGGATCGCTCTTTAAAAGTTATTTCTCCTAATGATAATTATTGTCACAATAATCAATTATGAACCTTTCATTTTAACACATTTTTAGCACTTTTTCTCTGCATAATCCACTCCAGCGGCGTCGATCCGTTTTCATGATGGGGGGGGGGGGCAAAAGCTTGAAGGTGGAATATAGCATAATAGTGCGAGGGAGCGGAGTGACCGAGCGGAGGAGGGTGTGGGAGGGGGGTATCCCCCTCCCAAGACAGGGGGATTTCGCATTTTCAGACCTGAAATTCAACGTTCTAGTGCACACTTCTGGTGAATTTTTTTTTCTTTTAAAAAAAAGGAAAAACATAACTGCTTGACTAACTCGCGGCATCTCAGCCCTTGTTTCCACGTGTGCAATATCACACTTGGAAACAAGGGGAAAAATAGAAAAAATAATTAATTTTAATTAATTTTACATAATTTTTCACTGTGTAGGCATAGTAATACATGGAAGTTGACAGGGGGAGGGTGTTGGAGGGGTAGCCCCTTCCCCGACGGCAGAGCTTTTTGCATTTTTAGAATTGAAATAGAACAATCTGATGCACCATTCTTTGAAATACTCCGAAATATTGTCAGTCCCCGGATGTGACGAGTTTTGTTAATCTGTGGGTAGGAACCGAGCGGGGAAAACATAAATCAAAGAGGATGGGGAACTTTTGAATATATTTGAATTCAAGTGACAGATATCAAATTTTGTAAATCCCCCAAGTTTGCTAAGTGTATGGTTGGAGACCTAACGAGGGAGGGTGTGGGAGGGGTATCCCCCTCCCACGCGACGGAGATTTTGCATTTTCAGAATTGAAATTTAATAATCCGTTGCACAATGAGTGAAATACCGTACGGATACAGTACGGTCGATAGGTAGTAAACACTGTAAAGGAACTGACATCAGTGCTGCCAGAGCCTGGGTGCGATTTTTTTTTTCTTGTCCCTGGTGCAAAAACAAAAACAAAAAACCCCAAAAATATAATAAAGAATTATAAAATAAAGAACATTTATTTAACGTCCGGCGTTGAGGTCACTCGCAGAATGAAGTGGTAATCTCTTTTTTATTTTCTTTTTTTTTTCTTTTTTTAAATACTCCCCCCCCCCCCTCCCCCCCCCCCCCCCCCCCCGGTGACGCCCATGATTATGCAGGTATAAGATCGAGCGGGATTGTGGTATCTGTTCTCTTTCGTTAGAGATCCACACAATGTTCAACAGTGGTCAATGTGGTTAACACCGTTTAAGTATTCTACGTAGGCCTATTCATGCATTGGTTTGTTGTTGTTGTTGTTGTTTTTTATTACCACATAAACAGGAGGAAATGAAGTGAGCATCACGGTCATGAATCACTGATGAAAATACAATGATAGCTCCATTTGCAAATTTTTTCTCATTTCTGTCTATTCCCAAGTCGTTAATTGGAGTGTGCCGGAAATGTAGAACATCTAAATTTCTTCGTTTCGTTTTCATCGTTGCTAATGCCACCAGGGGTGATTGTGATTTGTAGCAAGCAATTTGATTATTGACCACAGGGGAGTTTATTGTTGCAGTAATATAAAGACGTGTTAAAAAAGGGATGTTTGTACCTGTGGATGTAACCTTTTAATGATTTTTTCTTCCGGTTCAGAATATGCATTTTATGCCTTTAGTGTCTATCAATCTACGAGGGATTATTGTATGCAATATGATAAATTTTCGAGTTTTCTTAGGGTAATTCTTTTGAAACCTTTGACAAATGTGTTATCGTGAAATTGTAGAAAGACGAAAAAATGGACAATGATCGTTGACGATCCGTTCCTTTGGACGCGTGAAAATAATTATATTCGATTAAACTTGATAGCCGATATTCAAATGATGAATCTGCAGATCCGATTTAAACGGAAACGCTTCAGCGCCATATAGGCCTATTACGATAAGAATTTCCAAGGTAAAGGGGTCCGTATCAGGGCTGTCCGGTTTATTTCCTGTTTTCAATGTGCGTTACACCCCATTACAATATAGATGATTCAATTCAATTCAATCAATATAATTGTATTTCCATTTAAAGTATTGACAGGGTAATAAACATATATATATATATATATATATATATATATATATATATGTGTATATATATATACACGAGTGATGGATCTCAAATCAGACAAAATGTCAGTGATACATAATACAGTCATCGTAATTTCATCTTTTTTATTTCGAAAGGTGAACAAGTATGCAACTAACAAAGTTTTATTCTTAACTGTATGGAAAGGAAATATCCACAAGGAAAGAAATTTTGTGAATTACTCTAGAAGATAAGGGCATCCTATGATCAGTTCAAGGACTCCATGTATGACATCTTGATATTATGACTTCAGACGAAACAGAGAGAGAAAATACAGGATGACAAGAGTGATTTTTTTTCCAGTTTTTATTTTGAAGGAAGAGTCAGAGCTTAGTAGTAGTATTTTTTATAATTGCAATTAAACATTTATTATTGTATTCAAACTTGAATTGTCCTAATTGGAATAAACAAATATTGATCTCTGAGAACACTTAGATGAGAGATAACTTTGCTCCAACATGTCTAAACTTCCAATTCAAACAAGCAATCTCTCAAAATATATGCCAAAATGAAAATTTGGGGAGCGAACGTAAAGGTAACGGTGGACTGACGAAGACGAAGGCCTACGAACATTATTTTGAAATCAAACAATACATGTTCATTGAAATTTGTTGTTTTTAAAGTGAATGGCTTGATATTGATTAGAAAAAATGATATATCCCTTAGATTCTATTGAACACTCTGCTTTATACCATTTCTAGACCTAAATAGCGATAACGTACGTTACGTGGACTACCAAGACTGTCACATTTGTATGGAAAAGGTTATTTCAATGTTGCGACAAAAACATAAGGTCGTTTTCATACAGTGACGTAAAATAAGATTCAATGAGTTCGCAACGTCAGCACAGTCAAAGTAATATAATCCTTTACACAGCAGTGCTATTGTGCAAATTAAAAACTATAGGAGAGACAAGGGCGCCTACATACGATCACTATAATCCTTGTACAGGGAGAGCAGTAAATGTCGTCAAAACGGTATGAACATAACATGTAATTGTATCCCTTCCTTTATCCTTCATACCATATGTTTTATACGCACACTCTTTGTGTTTGATTTCTCTATTCTCTGAAAAAAAAAATACAAAAAATAGATACAGTGTATAAATGCGATAAGTACTAATCAAAATAATCAAAGTAATCAAAATCAGTGTGCACCTCCATCGACCGACCCTAAACTGTACCATTCCAAAGGAGTATCTACTAAAAAGATAAGTTTTCAGCAGAGTCTTAAACTGATTAACGGAAGTAGCTAGATGTATACGTATAGGCAGGTAGAGAATTCCAGAGAGAAGGGGCAATTATAGAAAAAGCACGATCACCATATTTTGTGGAAGTACGAGGTCCAGGAGTGAATTGCATTGTAGAGGAGATTGGAGGATGAACGGAGGGATCTCAAGGAAGTAGTGGAACGTAAAGAAACGAGATCTGTGAGATACCTGGGGGCTTGCCCATTCAGAATTTTGTATGTAAGCAGAAGAGCTGTAAATGATTTGCGGTGATGTATGGGAAGCCAGTGGAGAGAACGGAGGATTGGAGTTATGGGCTCGGATTTCCTGGGGAGGGAGACAAGTCTTGCGGCAGAATTTTGTACCCGTTGATGTGGGAGTAAATGTGTCTGAGGGAGGTTAGAAAATATGGAATAACAATAATCTAAATAACAAGAAACAAATGCATGAATTAATTTGGCAGTTGTAGGTCGGTCAAGTAGTTTCCTTATTTTCCCAATTTTGAACAATCCAAAAGATGCTGCCTTACAAATGTGCTTAATGTGGTGTTGAAGGGTAAGATTTTTGTTAATGATCAAACCAAGATCACATACCCATTCACTACACTTGGTAGAAACATTATCAGAAACTAAATCTAGGAATGAATTGATGTTTCTGTTTGGAATATAATATGGATCATCTCTGATTTTTGTTCATTGAGGCATCCATTGAGGCAAAGCTTGTTGTTTGAGGACCAGATTTTAATGACAGTTCTGAGATTTTTGAGCTGCTTCAGCCTTCTCATTTGGTTTGAGTGTAACATAAATCCACGTGTCGTCAGCATACACCACATGTTCTTATTCAAGAATCTCTAATGATTTGTTTGCTTGCGATTGCTTGTGTGGGTTGATTTCCGGATGCTTGTGGTTTAGTTTTGATAACACGTTAAACGTGGATGGCAAAATCGTTATAAACTAAAAAAAAAAAAAAAAAAAAGGTCATAAAAGGCAATGGGATAACCGCACATTCAGCGGCGTATACAGTGAACGGAAGAACATACCACAGCAACACACCGCCTGAAAACACAAACGCAGTCAGTGATTGTTTAAAGGGGATGGCAGTTTAATGTTTCCAGGTTAGCATGCCTGTACAGTGACGGGGCGATTAAACTGCACATTACTTGAATATGAGACCATTCTGAAGCAAATAATTTCACACAACAATAGATATATAATGTGCTCTTAAAGGAACCCCACAAGGATTGGAACAAACATCCCCCAGCATTCCCACTGATTCTCGTTGATCAGTTATTAGACATCCCCTTTAAAGAGATGTATCAACTTCATCGCTTGCTCCCATAGCACTAATAGCCGGAAGTGTGATGAAATTCTCATTAGAAAAGGGAAAAAAAAAGGGTTCTTCTCCTGCAGAGGCCACAGCAGCTGCATGAAAAGATACAAATGTCAACAAATGACTAACCATATCTTTACGCGGTGAATAAAACTGTCTAAATCTTCGGGCAATGACAAATCATTCAAAATCGAAACTTTAATTTTATGCGAAGAGATATGGTAAGGTGCACGTCACGATTCCTACAACCACGAGTCATGCAGTCCACGAGACATACAGCCCACGAGTTAAACAACCCACGAATCATACAACCCTTGAGATCGACACTAAACAAATAACTCTCATCAGTGGTTTTGAGTCCGACACACGAGACAAACAAGGCCCAAGAGACCCACATTACATTACATCATGGAGTTTGATATACTCATGAGGAAGTGTACATACAAAAAGTATTTATACATTTTATACCTTTAACAGATTCTCGGGATAGATCTTAAAGATTCAGAATACCTCTTATTAAAAAAATCATTCCATTTCATGTAAATAGAGATTATATTATTTGAAGGGTTTGTTTGCAAAAACCGATAAGTCCATTTTTGAAGATTTTGAAGTACAATCTCTGTCATAAAGTACAAAAAAAAATACCTTTTAAATTATATATTGGTCATTACATATATAGGTATATTTTTGAAGTTATGGTCAAAAGAAGCAAACATTTTCTTATTATTCTCTTTATTTTTCTTGACCTTTAATCGCAAATATCTCCATTTGGCAAATATGGACTTATCGGTTTTTGCAAACAAACTCTTCATTTGCTTTCAACATTACAACATTATAGTTATCATCTTCATTATTTATAGGGAGATCGGAGAGCCCTGTTGCATAGTGGATAACACTCCCGACTCCGAGTCGGAGAAACCCGACTTCGATTCAAGCTCAGTGTATACGTCCTTGGATGAGATATTTCTACCCTAAATGTCCCTCTCGTCCCAGGTGTGTAAATGTGAGCAAGCAACGCTACCTAGGGTGATCTGGGGTGGCAGTGCTCTCTTGAAGAGCAATAGCAACGCTGTAGAGGCTACCCGGGATAAAGAGGCCTTAACAATGATGATGATAATGATGATGATACTACTACTAATACTGCTACTACTACAAATAATAGTAGTAGTAGTAGTAGTAATAATAATAATGACGATTAATATTATCATTATTATTGTTATTACTATCATTATATTGGCAATATTTTTATCATTATTATCTATTTATTCATTCATTTATTTATTCATTCATTTTTTTCATTTATTTTTTGTTTATTTATTTATTTATTTATTTACTTATTAATCATTTATTAATTTTCTTTCACTTTCTCCTGCTCTGATGTCCGGAATTGTGTTTTCACAGCCCATATAATGTGACCTCTACTGTCAATGAAAAAAAGGCGACAAATCAAATATTTTCTCCTTGATGAGCAAAGTGAACCCCTGGTCATTGACTTGCTTGCCAACGTAGGTATCATTATACTTTCTTATTATCATTATTATTTCTCTTCCATTCCAGTCAACATGATGCGCCTACCAAAGCTTCAGAGGGTAGTGGTACTGAAGTGCTTTGCGTTGCTAGGCGTGGCATCTCTCCTCATCACCTTAGCGACCATGGCGACGTTGCGAACATCGTCCTCTCGCGGAGACGTCGGGGCGCTGGAGGAAAGAGACATGTTGGAACGGACAAAAGGGCGACGGGATGGACTCGAAATAAGAGCGGGAGTACGAAGCGAGAGCACTAACTCGATTGGGTCAGTCTTAAGATCAGGGTAGGTGTACTGCTTAGGATTCGGCGGGAAGCGCATATACGAGATGAGAACACCGAGTTATTAATTATCAGCAACATAATCATCATTATCGCTATCATTACTATCTATTGTTATCATTATTTTTATCACCATTACCTGTTTCATCTTCATCATTGCTACCATGAGAAACTCATGAAATTCGAGAAAAACATCTCGACGGAAGAATTTCATGAATTTGAATAACAAAGCAGTAGCCGCTGCATGCAAAGGATTAGAACCAACACTTGCTGTCGGGCGAAAGCTCGGTGGTCTAGTGGAGATGACGCCTGTTCGGTGATCAGGAGGTCGTAGGTTCGAATCCTGCTCGAGTATGTACGCCCATGATTTTTTTTTTTTTTTATCATGGCTACTACTAAAACACTGATCAATTCAGTGCTCATTTACGTCGATGTAGGGCAATTTGTCAATCAGTTCCATGAAAACATCATCAACGGAAGAATTTCATGAATTTGAATGTCCTATGTTGTCAGAATGAAGCATGAACATGTCCGATTTTCCTGTATGCTGTGTTACTTTGGACTATGAGTGCATGTGGGCTGTGAGCTTATACAAGAGTCGTGTATATGTCATGAACACATATCTATTTCTACATCTAAAGCCATGCACGAAGTACCGACATGTTAGTAACACAGGGAAACATTTCCCTTCCCGTCTTCCTGTTAAACTGAATAATTTTATCGCTTCATCTGACAAATTTTGAATATCAATGAGGCGAAGCAACTTGTTTGCTCTGCTTTCCGTTTGCTCTGCATACAATGCTCACTCCTTGGTAACAAAAAAAAAAAATGGATGATCAAGGTTCATCTAAAACACGGGCCTTTCTCATTGTTCGCACCTCTTGCCCACGCGCTACACATGAAGCTGATGCATTCCAATTCATCTGTTCGAGACCTTATTGAATAATGTTGCACTAACACAACAATCAAGTGAAAAAATGGGGGAAGGGAAGAAAGAAAATCAGTCCTAGCAAAAAGGAAAAAGAAAATCAGTCCTAGCAAAAGGGAAAAAAGAAAATCAGTCCTAGCAAAAGGGAAAACAAGAAAATCAGTGCTAGCAAAATGTCATGACTTCAGCGAAAATACATTTCAATCGCTGCTCTGATTCATGCTGTTTATGACAATACCGGAACCAGCCAGCCCTGACAAGGGGCGTTGATGAGTTCGTTATGGTCGTTCATTGGTACGTAAAACTGCATGTGTATGAAACTTGCGGTAGAGTTACACAAATTGTTTTCCTCTCAAGGTACAAGTTTTTTGTTCTTTTATTATCTATGCCTCTTCAGCCCACTCAAACAATAGCTAAAACAAAAATCTACAAAAAAATACATATACTAGAGTGTCGGTTAATCATTAAAGTTTTGCACAAGTGTTTTATTTGAAGAAGACTACATGATTATACTTCTGCTTTTGAAGATATATAAATTGGTTATACTGGGTACAGAGTTTCAGAATTTATATGTGATTGGGATGAGGAACAAGAATGTTTTCAAAATGTATAACAATCGTAATGAACAAAGATGATGACATTGCAGCCTCACATAAGAATGTATGATATGGTGCAAGAACAAGCAGAACAAAAGAAAGCATGCATAAATTCAACACAGGTCAAGTTGTTAAGCAAATGGTATTGTAATGGTGTCTTTTTATTCTAGATTACTGGAATATGTGAGCCTCCGATGTCATCATCCTCCTTTAGCGTATTATGATTTGGGTTTTTGAGAGAAACCTGCTCAAACACCAGAAAATTCCAGAAATCTATAATGGGCACAATGGAGTGGAATATTGAAAGCAAGAGGATATAAGCTCTTGCTTTCATTAATTCCTTGCCCGCCTTGGACTACTTAACATAACAATGTCAGAATTTCGGAGCTTGGGTATTTGTTCCTCGTTCATCGTGTCACTGCCGCCAACCAGGGACAGCGTTGCGGTATTGTCACTGTCCGGAAAGCAGTAGATGACAAGTTCGGCTCCCTTTGTTCCTTTTTTCCAACATCCATGTTTGTTGAATTGTAGATCAGCAGTTGCCATCTTACAAATTTCATTTGTAGAGGGAGACAATATTGAAGAAGAAAATGTATACCTCAAAATGAAGGCAATTGACTTGACTTGATTTGTAGAGGGATACAATATTGAAGAAAATGTATACCTCAACATGAAAGCAATTGAATTGACTTAAGTGCAGAGAACGGGGTGTCCCTTCGCTCCCCTACAAGTTACCCTCCTCCATTCATTCCTTCCTGGGGCATGGCAGTCACCCTCCTGTAATGGTAATCTCAGTCACACAGCCCATGAGTTTGACACTAAGCAAACAAGGCCCCCGAGACCGACAGCTTAAGCCCCGTGTTGTGATGTCGAACCCAGGGCATGTTTTCACCTAGTACCGAACTTTGGGCCTTATTTCGTAAGCGTCGAACTCATGGGCTGTATGACTCATGGGCGGTATGACGCATGGACTTTTTTTTTCAAATGTAGAACTCTTTGGCTGTATGACTCGTGGTTTCGATCTCGTCATGTGACCAAGTTTTCATATGCTTGGAATGAGAGACAATGGTGCGACATCCGGACGACGTGACCAAACCTATCATGCGTCATTCGGAGACTTTCTAATCTTATATCGTATTTGGAATGTTGAGCCTCTGCCTTTTCTCGTCGTCATTAACAGGGTCCGTCAGGTGTACTCCCAAAATGAATGGTTCAGGGGCATCTCATGACGTGTGTCGGCTTGTTGGCAGGTTCATGACTCTGTCTGCCCTATAGATGGTGATGGGAAGAATGAGGGCTCTGGATATTCTCACTTTAAGTGACCTTGAGATGCCACGATTGGTCCATACAGTATTCGTAAGCCTGTCAAATGCCCAAGCTGCAAGTTTTATGTACTTTTTAACATCGGCCTCAACAGATGGGACATTGCCTCCTAAGTAGAAGAAGTGTTGTACTTTGAGAATAATTAATCGTGATGTCTCGACTGTGTTCAGTCATCATTTTGTATATTATTGGGTTGATCGTCATTCTCCATTTGATCTATGACTTCTGCAGGTCATTGGAAGAGATCTGTTGAGAGATCCATTGAGAGTAGGCATCCTTCTTTACTACTCGGAACCAGTTGGAGATCTTTCCATTTATCACCACATCACACTCTGTCTGTTTATACATAGTCACGATCTGGTTTCCTAATACTTGATCCCCTCACCTCCCTGATCCGCTCCAGTGTAAACGGAGTTCCTTCCAGAGTCAGTTGGAGCCAAATGCAACCTTCAAGTCAACAAAGTGCCAGTATAGATTTTATGCTCCTTTCGTTAGCCTTCTGGAAGATCAAGCAAACGACAAACTCAGCATCTAATCCATACGGCTTGGTCTGGTAGTTATCCATGGTTTCCCTCATCCCATTCTTAAACTTTCTGTAGAAAACATTCCCAGGAAAAGAGAGTAGGGTGATGGCTGTAGAGTTGTCAAGATCCACTTGTTTTCCTCCTTGTACACTGTTTCGATGAAACCTTTGCTCCAGTTCTCAATAGTAGACTTCTTTCAGACCACACTATAATCATGAACTTCAGTAGCAGTTTTTCTCATTGGTTCTCCAGGAGCTTTTAGCGTTTCTGCAAACAGTTTGCCTAAGCCACAGGCCTTGTTGTTTTTAAGGGTTGCATTGCTTTTTCCATCTTTTGAATCAGCATGGGATGGATCTGTAATTGTTGCAAATACTGTCATCCCTTGGAAATCCTATGAAAAGTGTGTAAATTATTTTTAATGTGTATAAAAGACCAACTGCATTGATGTCCATTCTTTCTCACAGGCAGCTTATTACTAAACGGAAACGATAGTGCAGCCGGGAATGATTGAATAAGGAAGTTATACCTATGATAATTGATTGTGGAGTCGATGGTTATGACACTTGTTTTGGTTAGCCTCATTACCAATGTTGTTGTACCTTGTAACAGGACATTTTGCATTGTCTGTGTCATGTTTACTTCTTGTTTCTACCTCGAAGGTTCTTGAGACTCGATAGAGAAGTCGGAGGAACGTCTCATGGCAAGCAGCACGAAGAAGCCCAAGAATTGTCCAGAGGGCTGAAGCAGGACGAGCCATACTCTCACAAACACGTGCAAGGCGGAGCTGGTGACGCAGGAGGATCGCCTCTCGAGCCAGTGCTACGTTCCCATGACGGAGAACGGGAATCCAAGGCACGCGGGCAGGAAGACGTCGAAGGGAAGGATACGGTCGCGAGGCGGGAAACCGTTGCAGACGGGAGGGAAGACCGTAATGCCATTGCCGACGAAGAACTTCGAGAGAAAGCCTTAGTCCCACAGCGTAAAATTGCAGAAGTTGAACCGCAGAAAGAGACTGCGGAAGCCGAGCCTCGGAACGTGGATCCTGCCCGAAAGGCGCCCTCGTCGACGATACTGAAGAAAAAACAGGTACGGCTGATTCGGAAAACCATCCGGAACGGGAAGGTGATCAAACAAGAGCAGATCGGTGTGAAGACCGTGATCGTCGACGACAAAGGAAATCCCGTCAAAAATCAGCGCGCCGCCTACGATGAAATATGGTACAGCGACATACTCAAGGGGAACTATCGAGCCATGTCAGTGCACGTAGCCAACGTCACAAGCAAAGGGTGAGTTCTCGCCGCAGTATCCTCAAATGTACGCCAAGAATCACTACAGGAAACGTTTTATAGGGAGTTGTCACAAGAACTTACCTGTTCGACGGTTTCAACTCTTTATTCAACTTTTTATTTTGTTGGTGTAGTGAAACGCTAATGTAATGATGCGTCCGTTGCGACACATTTAAAAATCAAGAGGGCAGAGTTCGGGAAACAGTGCAAAGAGTTCATATTTGAACTGATATTATTTGTTGCCATATGGAAGCATATCGATATTAGGATTTAACGAGTGAAGGTAATGCATTTCAAGTACAAGTGTGCCTGAAACTTCATTCAGCAAATAGGAAAAATGGGGAGATCACGTTAGCACTTCACTGCACCTATAGGCTTAGTATAGCAGAGACCCAGGGGTCTAGCGCTCACATGAGTATCACAAGTTTACCTTCTACGCATTCTTGTAAATTAATACCTAGCGAAAAACATAGCAAACTTGTGGTACTATTGAAGTGGGGGTGACATGGTGTCAACTCTATCCTGACAAATTTATAGAAAATTTTGGCTTGCGTTTTCTAAATGTGAAACCCCCCTTATGGAACAAACACAGTGTTACCATACTGTGTTCACATAGTTAACTATGTGTAAAATGTGTCAATATACAGCTGAGTACAAACTATGTGGTTCACCACATACAACTCACATAGTCACACACAGTTACCACAGCTTGCCACATAATGGTCACAGTGTGTCACATGCTGTAGTAGATATGTGGGCATGGTGTGTTCGTAGAGTTGTCATCGTATGAGTGGTTTATCTTCTACTAGTCACATAGTAGTATACAGTTATCACGGCTACCACATGATATCCACAGTGTGCTACATATTTCAGTCTGTCGGGAGGATGTGTTCACGTAAGTGCACAGTGTGTATTTAAGACTATGTGACGTTCACCACATGCTAATCTCATAGAAATTACAGTTACCACAGCTTGCCATATAATGACCACAGTGTGTCACAAACTGTAATGTGTGAACTTTGTGTATCCACAGAATTGCCACAATGTGGAATTCTAGTCTACGTGGTTCCTCACCGAAAGCCACATAGTTATCACAGCTACCACAGCTTGCCACACAAAAACTACATTTGTGTCACAATATGTGAGAATTAAAACAGTATGTGAGAATATTGTGTCCGCCGAATTTTAACAGTGTGAAATTATAGATTATGTGGTTTCTCACCTAAAAGTCACCAGTTACTCGTCACCACAACTTACCACAAAATAACCACAGAACTTTTCACATGTTGCAGCATGTTGGAATGTAGTGTTGCAGATTTGTCACAGACCGACCCAAAAGTGAATGGGGAGGGGGTACGTCATATAAAAAGAAGAAATAATTAAAACTATTGTATGGATGGGGAAAAAAACATTCATTCACAATTTACATGGGACATGGGATGTTCATGTGGTATTTTGGGACACGGCACATATCACAGGACAATACCGCACAGCAGTACCACATAGGAGTACCATACGTCAAAACCACATAGTGTATCGCACAGCAGTACCACATAGCAATACCACCAGGCAAAACCGCACAAAATACAATAGAAAGTAGGGCCTACTAGAGAAAAATACCATAGGATATTCTTGTGGGTTTTTTTTTTCCTTGACATGATATACCACATGACTATCACAGGACAATGCCACACAGCAGTACCACAAAGTAGTACCAACTGGAATAAAAAACAAAACAAAACAAAAGAAAACAAAACGCATATTCCAGAATCTGATTAATAGGTGAGTTGCTATCTATGCTTTTAATTATGACAATTGATTTAAGCAATACTTAACCTGTCCTATACTCCTACAGTAGGTACAGCATGTGATACTTCAAGTGGTATTTCTGTGGCATTTCTGTGGTATTCCTGTGGTACAGATTTTTGCATATCTCATGAATATTCATAAAAAGCAACCTAAATTTTAGAGAATTCATAAAAATACTTCTAAATTCGAAGTATCTATGATGGGCTTTCTTTGAACTATTGTCTAATAATGTTATGTTATACCCAATGTCATGAATTTTGTTATGACAAGGTAATTTCATATCTTAATAACAGTGTTATCTAGTCAGTAACCGTGCCTTCATGCATTACAAATAAATAACCTATATATACATATATAAATATGTATTGATACACCCGATGACTATGTGGTGACTACCACAGTATGATGGACTTTGTAGTGACTACCACAGTGTTGTAGACTATGTGGTGAATACCATATTGTGGACTATGTGGTGAAAACCATAGTGTGGTGGATTATGTGGTGACTACCACAGTGTAATGGACTGTGTGGTCCACAGTGTGTGAGACTGTTGTTTGATTCACAGTGTGGATGAAACTTGTAGAGAAACAAATTTCAAAGTTCCGGAATGTAAGAGCGAGTTCTGTCGAGCCTCATATATTGTTCATTACATACAAAACGTCTGAGGGTAGTCCTGCTTTCATGGGCACCTCCATCAGGAGCGCGTTCTACATCAACAGGGTGTAATAGATATGACATTTTGTAACTGCAGGTGATGGATCATTCGTGTCAATGCCAGTACTTATCCGCCGTAGCTTCAACCATTCCTCTTTGCTACTAAAATACACTGCTTCCAAATTCTTTGCTGAGGAAAACCACTTCGATGACAAGGCTTATTTGTGACGCGTGTTTTGTTACATAAGATACTTACGAAAATCTCCTTTATGCTGCGATATCGTTACCTGAAATCTTTCTCTTTTTGCCATGTTTTGAATGAACGTCCTTATATCGGATTTGATTCTACAAGTCATAACGGTACGTATCATTATAAATGAAGGTCAAATATTAGAATAAGATTATTGATACCGCGTAATGTCACTCTATTTTAAAGTTACAGTCAGACTATAGATATTGAAATGAGACGTTAAAGGTGATAGCATTTTTTTATATATATTTATTTGTGTGTGTGTTTATGTCCGTGTCTCTTTGTGAGTCCATGTAATCCCAAATGTTATGATACAGACCGTATTTGACGGAGGAGCTTTGGAAGTTCGATGACCCGGACTCGGAGAGGCTCTTTCTGTACAGCAAACTGCTACAGCACAACTGGCACGTCAACAGGACAAATCTAGAACTCATCAGGTTGGTGGAATGCTATCTACACTCAGCCAAAAAAAAAAAGAGAGAGAAAGAAGGAAAATACACACTTTTTAAGTTCAATTCTCTGATAGATTATTTGGCTAAAAGTAATGTTTTATGTACCACGATAAATGTAATATAATTCGCTTTCAACCTAGTAGGTCAATAAAAAAGGGAAGCTTTACTCATGAGTGAACACATTTGTTATTCTTTTCCAACGCAACAATTCGAAAATTGCAAATATGAACAAGTTGTTATTCAAGCCTATATGTGCTCTTCCTTGTTCAATGACAACAAAAGACAAATTCAAAACAATGAGAATGTCAAACTATGATATCTATTATGTCTCTGTGACCTTCCAAAGATAAAGAAAGGCAAAAAAGTAATGGATAAAAATGAAGAATCTTCTGTCGATTCTATTGCAAAAAGACATAAGAAAAGAAGCAATGGTAACAAAGATGGTAGAGATTTGAAATGTTTTTCCAAATTAAGAAAATTTGAAACAATTTTTGGTTCCTGAATTTGTCTCATGCATTCTTCATTTCCTTAACTAAAAATGAAATGAAGAAATTCTGCCCATTTTATCATATTTGCGGCTAATTACTCCGACAGGAAATTCATGTATGTTCCCCTTTAGTTTCCCCACTTTGTTTTTTTTTTTGGAGAATATAAAGAGAAATAAGGGAACGGAAACTTATTTCTGCTATTTCATTCATGTCTTTCATGGCGTTAAAATTGGTCTTTTGTTATCATAGCTATCTTGAAGGACATTTGCAAATACATCTAAATATGTTAATTTCTGCAATTTTGGGGTTTTTTCTGCCTATAGGAGGGACAAAAACGAATGTGTTCACTTATGCGCAAAGATTCCTTTTGTACGAACCTACCCATTGAAACCCAATGAAACATCCTTTAACATGACAACATGACTTTTATCAAACTTTTCTATCAAAAAAGAATGAACTGGAAAAAGTGTTTACTTTCTTCTTCTTCTTCTTCTTCTTCTTCTTCTTCTGTTTGTGTTCGCTTGTGTGTGTTTTTATGTTGCTTTGCTTTCTTTCGTTCAACTCAACACATTATTCACGTATAAAAGGTATGTGCATACAGTAACCAACTTTGCTAAGTTAGCATAATAAGCCAGTTCGGAGGTAGATTACGGGCACATTGGTGTGAATGACCTTTCATCTTCTTCTTTTTTCTCAGTCAATTGGGGGCATTTTCATTCGTTTTCAAAGCGACATAATGCACAAGCTTTACGTATCAATTTATGGGATTGATCAATCCTGTTCAAACAAAGAATGAATTTACTTGCGTAGACGAGATGGCCAGAATGATCGGTCAATAAACACGCGAAAAAGTTCCCATTTCATTATTTTGCATTGTATGTATCAACAATCTCTTTGTATTGATGTTGCCAAATATCACTCTAGTTGTCAGGTGGATGTGCTGACAAGCAGCATTTATAAGGATTACATGAATAGTCATTACATCACACATGCTTATCCCAGTGATTTTGAAAACCAACATGTCTGTTGATACGAATAACCTCTTTTCTGCTCATGCGCAAAGTGGCACGCCAAAGTGGCTTATTATCCTCTTTGGTGCAATTTTTAACGCTTCAACATGTTTGCATTATGCGTGGCATAATTTGTCTGTTTTGAGCACAAACGTATACCATAATTGTTACGAAAAGGAATCGCTATACGTTTATGTACTGTGGTACCTTTTGAGGGTTTTTTTTTTGTTTGTTTGTTTGTTGGTTAGTTGATTTGTGGATGCAGCAAAATAAGGACCACAATTGGGATCACAGAATTTTCGGAATTTTTACTGTATCTTGTTATATATATCATATTATATTATATTATATTATATTATATTATATTATATTATATTATATTATATTATATTATATATTGCTTATCAGCTGAATGGACACCACATGTGAGGACGTTTGTATTTTAATTCATAGCAAAAAAAAAAATATGAACACCGGTGTTTTGTTTTGTTTTTGTTTTTTTGTTTTGCTCTGTTTTTATGCCTCCGCCACGAAGTGGTGCCGGAGGCATTATGTTTTCGGGTTGTCCGTCCGTCCGTCCTTCCGTCCGTCCGTAATGAATTTTGTGGACAGGGTAACTATCAAAACCTGTTGAGGTATCCTAATGAAACTTGGTATGTATGTGTATTAGGGGGTGAAGTTGTGCCTATCAACTTTTGGGTGCACATGCTCAAGGTCAAAGGTCAAAAGGTCAAGGTCAAATACATAAAATTTCACTATTTCCACCATATCTATTGAATGCCTGAAGATATTTTCTTGAAACTTAGTGTATACATGTATTACCCAATTAAGATTCTCTGGTGAAAGTTTGGGTCATGAGGTCAAAGGTCAAAGGTCAAAAGGTCAGGGTCAAATACATAAAATTTCACTATTTCCACCATATCTATTGAATGCCTGAAGATATTTTTTTGAATTTTATTGTATACATGTACTACCCAATTAAGATTCTCTGGTGAAAGTTTGGGTTATGAGGTCAAAGGTCAAAAGGTCAAGTAAAAATATTAAAACGTCTTTTTTTTTTCTCCATACCTTGGAAAATTGTTCAAGGTATCTTCATGGAACATAGTATATACATATACTGACTGGAAGTGATTATCTAGAGAATGTAGGGTTCATGGGGTAAAAGGTCAGGGGTCAAAGGTCAAGTGCAACACTTTAAAATTTTACTATTTCCCTCCTATCATGCAATGCCAGCAGGGTTATTTTATCTTTTACACTTGGTGTATGCATACATGTGTAACCTAATAGAAATTCTCTGGAAAGTTTCTTTTTTTCCTTCTTTTTTTGCCTGAAAGGTCAAAAGGTCAAAGATCAAGTGAAAGTGCTGAACTAACTTTTTCCTCCATAACTCGGAAGTGGCTCAAGTTATCTTGAAACTTAGTACATATTATGCATGTTCAACCTGAAAGTGATTATCTTATGAATTTTAGGGTCAAGGGCCAGATGAAACTGGTAACAATTTACTATTCAATTCAGAAATTGCACTTTTTCTCCACACCTGTACCTTGAAAATTACTCAATGCCTAAATGTATGAATGGGTCAAAGTCGAGTTAAAGTCCTTAAATCCCTAGATACATGCTCTCCTATTCATCCAATTAAACGTAGGTCAAGGAAGGTGAACATTCAACACATTTGTGACAAACTTGTCATTTCAATATTTTGCCAATTTTGTGAAAATGTAATCACACATTGTCCACATGTACTATCTAGACCTATTGGGAAAATCACGCATTATGGCGGAGGCATACCAGTCGCCAAAGCGACATTTCTAGTTTGTTTTTGTTTCTTTGCTTGTCAGCCGATTGTACACCGCAGTTGGTCGATACGATGTGATGGCAACTTAGCATAAAGTTCGGCCGCGTCATGCACATCCCAATCCCTCGGCCCACTCTGCTAACTACTTGCTGGTGCGGCTGTTTGGAATTTCAAGGGGGTGTGTTGCAGACTGATCTTTGATCTTTTCTGCTCGATGACATGTTCATGCTCAAATTCTACACACAGAGACGACTTACAGTTCTTATAGTTTTGATTTCTCCGTCTCCTTCGTCTTCTGAGGTTCAGGTTCATGCTTGAAGATTTACCCACTGTAAATGTGTGTGTGTGTGTATGTGTGTGTGTATGTGTGTCTGTGTGTCTGTGTCTGTGTCTCTGTCTCTGTCTGGGTCTGTGTCTGTGTCTGTGCAGCCATGTGTGTATGCTCCACCAGTCAAATTTCACAAAATCGTGTACAGTCCGTTCTCTCATCCGGACATGTCGGGACCGTCCGGCGCACATCCGGATAAGGGATTTGGCCAGATATGGGGGACTCAATGTTTGTTACATGCAGCTGCCTACCCAATGGTAGCTGCACATGCACACTATACAAGTGCATGTATATTAACCTATTGAAGGGAGCGTACACTGAAACTCTTTCTTTGCTATCAGCGCAAAAATTATGGGAGGTTGTTTTTTTTTTAAACCAAATTTAAATCAATTTGCTGGGAATAATATGTAGTTCATATGAGTATGTAGGAATTTTGATTGTGTTTTATATCCCCTCCAGTAATTATTAGGTTGGGGAATAAAATCAAGCTGAGATAGCATCCGGATGATAGAGAGATCCGGATAAAGGGAGACCGGTTAGGAGAGGTCGCACTGTTTTTACGACGTAATATAGTGCGAATGAAAGTAAAAAAATTTTAGGGTCGGGCGGGTTACGCCAATGCAACATTTTTTTTTTTTTTTTTTTGGCCTAAGGATGAACCATAGGCCTACACCTGATTGTGCATGATGGTGTTCATGCCCCCCTGTAGTACAAGATGTTGACTTCTCAAGGCAGCCCTGCCGGTCAATGTCCACCAGATCATAGCGGTTGAGATACTGTATTACAAGACAGCTTTGTAAACGTCTGCTAGCAAGTAATGACCATAGTAATAATTATGTATAAACGGTAACAATGCTGTGATGTTTGAACATGCCAATCACGTAACGTACACTTCGTCGCTGTACCATCTCAGGCTTTTGCTCACATTTTTCTCGGTATGTGGTTCCCATACTGTTTCAGCATACTCCATAACTGGTCGAATGTACATAGGTGAAATAGAAGGCCTCCTCGATATTCTGATTTCAGTGCTGGAAGTTACGTCGAAGAAAGGCAAGAAGAGAGTTTGCCTATATTTGACTGTGGGATCAATATGTATTCAGCTTAAATTCAGCTGAAATTCCTGTCAAGATAGACCCCAGATGATTTGCTGAGTTAACTTCTTCAAGGTGGTGGCCATGGATGTTAACCCGATCCATGCGGGAACCTGGTAGCTTGTGTATTTAAAAATCTATGGGCTTTCAGGATTCAGTATGGAATGGGTTAATTGTAATGACCTATATGACTGGGTTCCTTCTGTGTACAGTTACACGCAGGACCTGACACTTGGAAGAATGAATTCCACTTGGAAGAGTGAATTCCATCTTCCACCTGGTTTCCTCAGTTTTAAAGTCTGCTTAGATCGTAAAAAAAAACTCGTATGAAACTAAAGTAGAAAAAAAAAGTGTTGTCATAAAAGTTAAACTGTACAGCGAAAAAATGTCAAAATATGTTTTTTGCACAAAGTACCACAGATAAATCAATATATGGGACCACACATTGATTATATGACTCTCAATTACGCAAATATTTCTGCAGTGAAAAGAGATAAATACCTGCTTTTGTTTTTTGTAGGGTTTTTTTTTTGTATTAGTGTCCTAAGATATTGTACAAAAATTAGGTTAAAAATTTGGAAAACGATAAAGGAAGGTTTAAAATATATCATAATTTTCATATTTTTTACGACAATTGTGGTATGTTTCAATACGGAAATTTTGTCTTTGGCATAGAATATGAAAATGATATTTGAAATATAATGAAGGGAAATTTTGTCACCTCAAATTTTCAATCTATCCTCTTCAAGATGAGGTATGACATGACATAAACACTAAGAACATAACATTTCTAAATAATTCCCAAAATAATGTTTGTTCCCCTCAACTTGGTAATGTGGTGGAAATTCAGCAATTTCCTACACATTTCCGTCTCAAAAAGGGTGCACGTTTACTAGCTGTAAGTGTGGAAGAAATCATTCAGCATAATCGTGTTGCCATGGAACCAGCATTGATTGTAGTCCAGATGTTCAGAAAAAGCGTACGGTCGCACAGTTTGCAGCTGTCCTGTTTACAACAGGCTCATTAAAGGGATGGTACAGTATTGGTGGAGATGAGAATTGGGCTTTTAACTTTTTGGGAGATACCGAGAAAACACTTATGAAATAGTACAGAGTATACCATTTTAAGAGGAATTCAAAGTTTATTTGATGAAAATCGGGTTTGGAATGACTGAAAAATCCAAAAACAAAGTAAAACAAAGTGATCGTAATAAAGTGTGGGTTCCACACTTTATATCTCGGCCACTTTATATCTCGGCCATTTCAAAACCAATTTTCATCAAATAAACATTGAATTCCTCATTGAATTACATGCTCTTTCATATTTCATAAGAGATTTTTCATTATCTCACCAAAAAATGTTAGAAACCTGAAATTAAGTCTCAACCAAAACTATACGATCCCTTTAACTACGACAGATTACTGTGATGGTTATACTTCAATTTCTGTAATCAACGTTACCAATGTCGGATCGATCGCTGAAAACGCACATAAATTATTGTATAGGACCATGTGCAACAGTCTTTGTGTGGACCGTATAGCTACTATAATTTACTGAACGTTTAACTACTGAATCTAACCTTAGAACAGTTTTAACCAAGGTGAATGAGCAGTGGTACTCTTTTCTTTTAAGATGATGTGGATGATAACTATGACCTTCTTTTTGAGCATTTATTTAAAGAAAAGTGTGAAGATTTTTTTCTTTCCAAAAAAAAAAAATATCAATGTCCTAAGAACAGGAATAAAAACCATGGCTAACAAAAAATCTATTATTTTTTTCATAACAATTACTGTTATGTGAGAAAAGAAAAATCTTGTATATCCATCCTTTTTATTTTAGATATACATGTCGTAAATATATTGCCATGGATATACGACGAGCTAAAAGAGAATAGTAATAGGAAATATGAAATACAGTCATTCATTCTTTTCATCTTAGAAATGAAAATATTACCTCCAGTCAAGATATTGTGAAAACATTCGATTATTATTTTATCAACATTGTTCATAAATTACAAGATCTAAATAATGATATCGATGAGAATTAGTAGTTTCAAGATTACATAAAAATGTGATTACACTGTGTTTTTAAAGCCGATAACAAATCATGAAAAAATAACCGTAGTTGATAATATAAAAGACATTTATCTCTGGCACTGATGATATTAATATAAAGGTGGTAACTTTTGTAGTTTCATTGATAGGCATATGTGTTCTTTTATGTATAATTTTCAACGATTGTTTTCGTATTTAAGGAAATTGTTACTTGCCTTGACAAAATAAAAACTGCACGAATTACATACATACGCGCAAATTAGAGAAGTAACTGATGTACACAATGATTGTCCGATATCAGTATAGACTTGATTTTATAGAAAATCAGACAAAAGTGCTAGTAGGAGATTAATACTTTTTTAAGACAAACATGGCATAGATATCAATTTGAATCTGAAATATTCAACAGAAACAACAGTATTACGTACAACTTATCAATAAGATAAATCGAGTGTTAGATGATAAAGAATATGCGTTATCTGATTTTTTTATTTCTTTAACCCGATCATTTGATGTTATAAGATTGTAACAAAAGTAGCATTGTTATGGTATAACAGGCACTAATTGAAATTACTGAAAAGTTATGTCTCAGGTGGTCAACAGCTATGAAATCTTAAGGAAATAAAGTGCGAAATACTATGAGGGTCTTTTCTAGGGTCTCCCCGGTTTTATTTGAGATTTAGATTATTGAACACACGATTTAGATTTTGTATTTTGTAAAGGCACAGATCCTAACATATTCGTTCATGATATGAATGTTCAACTTAATAGTATAAGTAATTATATGTACATCACCTAAAGATGCCAGTCACGTTCGAATATTGGTGAATTCCGACATGGTTAAAGGTCGAAATGTCCATGAAAATTCTCTTATAAGCGTCATATTATATTGTGAGCTCTCATGGGGTAATATTCCACAACTTTGAGCCATGACCAAACACCTCCCACCATAGATAAATCACCATAAGATGACGGTCAATTCGAATATTGGTTAAGTCGGACAGGTCAAAGGTCAACAGGTAACTGACCTTCCGTTGAAAAACACTATAATCACAAATTCCGATATGTGAGGCTTGTAGCAAAGCTAAATGTGCACTATGTTGACCGTGATAGAAAAAAAAACCGACTTTTCTAAGTGTTATCATTTCTGCTGTGCCACCTTTGTCAGCTGTCATCGGAAATTGTTAAGGTTTCAGTACTGTATGTTTGTTTGTCCGTCTGTCTTTCTGTCTGTTTGTGTACAAGAAAAAAAATTGAAAACTCGTGTTTCAAATTGTAAGTATCTGGATGTGCAAATAATTGATCAATATTTAGAGTGGTCAAATGAAATCTATTCATGGCTTAAAAAATTGCAAACCCTTTTATATTTGTTAAAAAGAATTCGACCTTATATAACAGAACAAATGGCATTGATTTTTTTAAATAAAACGATTATTAAAAGTAGGATTGATTACTGTAGCATAATTTGTGGAAACGCGGGGAGAATACGTGTTGCTAAAATTCAGACATTATTAAATAGCGCACTAAGAGTCTCTATGAATGTAAAGTGGAGATTTTCAAGTGAAGTATTATTTGATTTGATAGAGACAAATTTATAGTTAAAGATAGACACATATCTATTTATTGAAAGAAGTGATCCAGTTATTGTATGTAATGTATAGAATTGTAAATAGGACCATGCCACAAATTATATGTAATTTATTTCCATTTAAGCACATTACTTATATACTGAGAAAGGGAATATGATGAAACTAGATGTACCACACCCGAGAACTAATTTCAACAAAGGTAGTGTAACATATCGAGACGCTAAACTATGAAATGATTTATCAGATGATGTAAATCAAAGTGTATCCCTTTTAACTAAGATAGATGAATTATATACGTAGTAATTGTTTGCATTGAACTGTAACATTGTGCATTAATCGTTTTCTTTTTTTTTGTATCTTAATTCCCATTTTCTTTATGTAATATGCATGATTTTGTATGTTTGCTTTTGTGTGTTTGTTTGTTTTTTGTGTGTTGTTATTTTTTGCTGTTTGCTTAGTTTTGGTGAGTTTTTTTTTTTTTTACGTTTCCTCTACTATGTATAAAATGTTGTATTTTGTAATTGTATGGTTTTTACTTCACTTTCACCAAAGTTGAAGGATGTGTTCATAATGAGGTAAGAAAGAAACAATTAAATATTGAGGTCATGAGGTCGAAGATCAATGGTCTTGTATAGGGGCATAAAGGACATGAAATAAGAGCTTAATTATCATCTATATAGGACGTTTTAGCGGCGCATTAAAAACGCGTATTGTAGTGCGCTCAATTTTTACCGTTCAATAGCCATGTCTACACCTATCCAAAAACTTGTAGTTATACTAACTACGAGCGCAAAAATGCGTACCCTTAACCACGACAAAACTTCGATGCCGTTCACACCTACATGCAGTTAGCAAAACCTCGAGGTAAAGCTAACTACGATAGAAAATAAAGGGCGCCTAGTTTGCACATAGGGTTGCGCACTATTGTGGAAAAAACTGAGCGTCGTGGTTAACAAAACTCCGTTCACATCTGTCATATAGTGAGGTTCACACCTAAGTCCCTTTACCTTAAGGTTTTCTAAACCTCGAGGTTTTGTAAACCACGAGGCACTAAACTACAAGTTAGCGTAGATGTAGACGCATGTAGTTTAGAAAACCACGACAAAACCTTAAGGCGAAGACACCACGACAACACCACAAGATTTCTTAGGGTGTTGTCGTGGTTTAAGCGCGTAGTTTAAGCGCGCTGTGGCAGCGCGCTTATACTATGACAGATGTGAACGGAGTTTTGTTAACCACGACGCTCAGTTTTTTCCACAATAGTGCGCAACCCTATGGGCAAACTAGGCACCCTTTATTTTCTATCGTAGTTATGTTTACCTCGAGGTTTTGCTAACTGCATGTAGGTGTGAACGGCATCGAAGTTTTGTCGTGGTTAGGGGAACGCATTTTTGCGCTCGTAGTTAGTATAACTACAAGTTTTTGGATAGGTGTAGACATGGCTATAGTTTAAGCGCGCTGCCACAGCGCGCTTGTATACGCGCTTAAACCACGACAACACCCTAAGAAATCTTGTGGTGTTGTCGTGGTGTCTTCGCCTTAAGGTTTTGTCGTGGTTTTCTAAACTACATGCGTCTACATCTACGCTAACTTGGAGTTTAGTGCCTCGTGGTTTTCTAAACCTCGAGGTTTAGAAAACCTTAAGGTAAAGGGACCTAGGTGTGAACCCCACTTAAATCAGAGCATATTGAACGAAACGCATAGACCAACGTATTAATTCCCCATAGGCCACCGTTGTTACTTGCCGTTCAAGATCACACCGTATTGTGTCTCGTCTGTTGCGCGAGCGCGCGCTTGCTGAATGCGCAAACTCTTGCTAATAATAATTTCAAATAATAATAATAATAGATTCTAAAAATAATTTCACATTATTTCATATCTAAGGCTATAAAAATTGATCTTTAATATTGTAACGGAACCGTAAGTATCTTCCAGTTTCTCTCTCTCTCTCTCTCTGAACAGTAGGCAGTATCTTTACTGTATTCTATGTAGGCTCTAAGGTCACGGCCTTTAAGTTAAAAATCACGCCAACAGATCACGCCACATCATATTCGCTGAATTGATCACACCAAATCACGCGCATCATAACAAGTTCGTGAAGATAAAAGAACTTTATTACCGTATATGACGATCCAGTCGAAACAAGTGGGTGTGAAGCCGACGCCTAGCAACTAACACCTACACACGTAACACTATGGTAACTCGTTGAAGACGATTAGTCTGACAGAGAGAATTCAGACAGCACGTCCGTCCGCGGTAGTGAGCACTCAGCAACTCTCCCCAACTACGCGGACGCGCTCGCAGATATACCCTTAGCATACTAGGAGCGCTAAGCGCGCCCGCCCTTTACACACAAACTATAGTTGCCGAGCGCGCCCGCCCTTCAACCACACGTAAGCTACATACAGCTGGCATACGCAATCTACTTAACCGTCATTTCATTACAATATACAATTTTTTTCCCTCTATTTGTAAATATGTTTTATACTTCAGTGTAAATATGTTTCATCATATAGTGTGTTAAAGAGTTTCTTACTGGATTAAGTGTAAATATGTGTAATAGTGTAAAACTGTTTAAAAAGTGTTTAAAAAATTTGCATCAAAATGTAAATATGTTTCATGTTAATATGTTGAAATTGCGTTCTCCAATACCCGAATATAATCCTTGAAATCAGACGGTCCCGAATTCCAAACAACATTTGTTACCTGTATAGGTAATAAACAGTTGACATTTAGACTACTAATACTAGACTGTTAAGTTATATATCTCACTTCTAAACACTAAACAAAAAGTAAGTTCCCCCTAAAACAAACCTCTGTAATTTATGAATCAGGAACCTTTGAGGAAATCTGAATACATGATTATGTAGCTGTATTTCTCGGCTACCTTTCATGTGAAATTCAGTGGATATCACTTGGTCACGCTTGAGTGAGCATGACTTAAAGTCAAAATGGTCACTCTTTGGAGTTTACAAGCCCAATTTTGCAATTTGGTGATATCGGAACAAATTTCAATTTTCCAGGATAAAAAGGCACAAATAATTTATGTGCTTCTTATCGTACCATGTGACTTGTGCACAAAATTTCACGGTTGAGTGAACACGGGGTGAAAATTACCAAAATGGCCAATTTGACATGTTTCTCGTGGTAATTTCTGTCAATTGAGATTGAATTCGTATGTTGAACAGTTTTTACACACAATTGACCTAATTTCACGGTTGAATGAGCACATTAAAAACAAAGAAAAATAACAATTTAAATTGTGCAGTAAGAATTGCGATAATTTTGCGCACTGAAATCAAGTGTTTAATGCTTTTTGTATTGTGTTTAATACCACTGTGCATACAGTAATCACCTGACATTTCAGTCACGCTCCAATGAGCATGTGGGGCTGGAAAACCCGTTTTACCCTATATAATAAAAAAGTATTTATTGTTTTTTATGTTTTAGTTGCAATGTTGGGAAATTGCTCTGATTTCAATGAAAAAAAATAACATTTGAATACAAAATTACATGGTGACATGCTTCAGTGAGCACATAAGATGAGCAAAGTGTGCGGGTCAAAACAATTTTTCGTGGCTGAAATTCCCATAAGATTTACATTTGTTTTGTTTATGAAGACGTATTCAGCGGTGTTAGCGGATAGAGCCTAAAAAGTGAGTGAAGATGCTACCCAATCTGTGTTATATTGCCATAACGATCGCATAATAGTCAACCAACATTCTAAGCAACTAACATTACCATCACAATCAACACCATATGAACAACAAAGGCCACTATCTCACCACAATATCTGTCTCCAGACTCTCAGTGCATATTTACAGCACGGGAGGATATTGATGTTTAACAAAAGTGAAATTTGGTACCATGTCAATGACCAATTGCATTTATTTTCCCTTGAGTTAATGCATGACTTCATGACGTCACAAAGACATCAAGAACTTAATGCCAAAATCAGTATTCAGTCGCGAGGACAAACAATGCCCGGAGATTTAATTTGCATAATTTCTCATCTCTGCCCCCAACAAGGGAATGTCATCAAACTAAAGGCAGACCAATTTCCCAGGAATACTTCAATATTTAATCAAAGGTAGCCATGGATTGTAAGGGGGGTTTCCGGCCCCAGGTACCCTTTGACGTGTAAAATCTTGAAGGAATGCCAAGGATCACTGAGACATTTATATCGGTCCTAAAACGCAATAATGAAATGTTTTTCAGTTGATTTTAAATGCAGAATATCAAAGCAACACCTGCTGGATGATTTCAATAAGATGACTCATTGTTTCATAATGTGGTCATTCAACCGTAAAATAAACCACATTGCATGCATAAGCCATTGCTAGCTTTCAAAAACATAAATTCCTCCTCTTCACATGAACTTACCATGGGGATAATGGCCAAACTGCCAATTTTTCATTATGCAGGGTACAAAAAGGATTTCCAGCCTCACGTGCTTATTGAAGCGTGACTGAAATGTCAGGTAGTCACTGATATGCGTGTGGGTATTAACACAATATAAAAAAAAAACATCATGCAGTTGATATAATTAGAGCGCAAATTATCGCAATTCTTACTGCACAATTTAAATTGTTATTTTTTCTTTGTTTTTGATGTGCTCATTCAACCGTGAAATTACTTGAATTGTGTGTAAAAACTGTTCAACATACGAATTCAATCTCAATTGACAGAAATTACCACGAGAAACATGTCAAATTGGCCATTTTGGTAATTTTCACCCCGTGTTCACTCAACCGTGAAATTCTGTGCACAAGTCACATGGTACGATAAGAAGGCCTTTTTATCCTGGAAAATTGAAATTTGTTCCGATATCACCAAATCAAAGTTGCAAAATTGGGCTTGTGAACTCCAAAAAGTGACCATTTTGACTTTAAGTCATGCTCACTCAAGCGTGACCAAGTGATATCCACTGAATTTCACATGAAAGGTAGCCGAGAAATACAGCTACATAATCATGTATTCAGATTTCCTCAAAGGTTCCTGATTCATAAATTACAGAGGTTTGTTTTAGGGGAACTTACTTTTTGTTTAGTGTTTATTATGCATGTAAATTGTAAATAGCAGAAGTGAGAAACTTGTGTCGTAAATACGACACATTTATTTTGTACATTATGTTTTCGTAGATTGAAATCGCAGAAAATAGATTAGCTACTGATTGGATTATTATTGCTATAGTGAACTTCGCAGTGGCAGTAAATTTGCGAAGTTGGACTGTCAGTGAGGGCAAGACATACTCAAGGGAGGAGTTTGTAGACAATAAAAGACAAGTGCAAGATGCCTACAAAAGACCATTCAGTCAATCATCTGGAAGAAGAAGAAAAAGAAAAAAATAAGTCCGCAGAAACTGTGGACTTTTGCTCTATCAAAATGAGCACATAATAGCATGCGTGAGAAATGTGTGGAATAAGCCTTTGATAGCACAATTTTGATTGGGTAAGGAAGAAAACGCAAAATATTAGCCAAATAGGTACGGTACGGGATGCCTGTATTGCAGTCTTTTTAAAACGGTCGTGGTTGGTAATCATTAGTTTTATAATTCAGTATCGATCTATCGGCAAATCGGGCCATAGCAGGTATTCAGTGATCTTCCCAGCTAGGGTGAATCGTATGCAGCTTGTTGGGAAATACGGTTGTTTGGGTATATACGATCTATTACGTATCGTTCTACATGCGATTGAAACTGTTACTCGTCTGATCCCTCAGCCAGACAAGTTTCTTCCTACACCCTTTCGATGTCTTGGAAGCAAAGTCCACGTAGTGAAAGATGATTTTTGAGGACTATGTTTTGCCTTAATCATTATTATGTTATAATTATTGAATTTTATTAAAGAGAAAGCTAATATAGTCAAACCTGTCTATAGCAGCCACCCAAGGGAGACGGAAAAAGTGGCCGTTATAGACAGGTGGCCGCTGGGCCGCTGTAGACAGGTAATCCAACTTTGTGTGCATTGCTATAATAGTCATGTACAAATATCATCGTTAAATCCTTACATGCACATTATTGTATGTGTGTACGTATGCATACACCGTGTGTTTCATGCATTAAACCATGCTGGTGTATATGAAATTGTTGCACAGTAGTATGTGTATTGTCGTGAAGAAAGCTTAACACTAGTGCATTATTATGACTTAATGAGGGATGAATGCAGCGGTGGCGATAACTGAACGTTGCACTGAATGTGCACTTTTGTGGGGGTGACGGTGTTTCATATAAAGAAAATTAAGTTGTTTAAATAGAGTAGGTATTGTTTGGAGTTTTATGGGTTATTCTAAATACTTTGTGTGATGGTGCTGTATCTATTCTGTTGGGAGACACATTGTTGGTGAATGTACTTTTGTGCCGTTACACTCACTGACAATCAGCAATTATAAAGCTTGCCCATTTTATTCGCAGATATCTTACATACTCAGTTCTGCAATTTTTTTCCCATTTTCTAATGCATCACGATATCACCACACTTATGATATAATATTTTACTCTCATAGTCTTGCTGTAACGAAATATGATAAGGAACTGAATATTTTTCATGATTTTTTCGACGTGAAATGGCTTGTATTTCTAACGTTTATGAGTGCAGATCTGTTCAAATCGATGTATACATTTAATTGCTATCTATGTACATTGTATATCGATCACCTGACAGGAGAGAGTTGGCAGAAGACGGCGTGGACTCCAGACACACCTTGATAATGACCCGCGAAAACTCGCCAATCGGTTCTCAGTACCAATTCTACGCTAGCACCAGGGTGGGCGTTGGCAGAGACAATCGGCGCCTGAACTACTACAACGTAACAAAAGAGCTACGTAGATTCATTCCAGAGGTAAGAACGGTCCACGAGTATGTTGCTTTTGGGATGATTATAGGCATTCCTTATTATCTCACACGACAAACACATAACACTTGCATGATGGGATGTAGTGTCTCTAATGCTGTAACAAACGACAAACGATTTCCATGGATATGTTTCCGCTTTCTTTCTGTAAAATACCACCCGACCCCTCCGGGCTAATAGTGATTAATACACCGGGGAGATGGTGACACGGGGTATACTCCTCAAACAACAACGAACTTAAAGACCTTTTAGGAGTAAAATTCGACGATCTGGCGCAATAATCAAAAAGTAATACAATTCATGTTACTGGGCGAAGGGGAATGTCTAAATCGTGAAACCTATCAACCCTGATCAACTCTTGATCCGCACGTGCACGTTTTCATTATGTGCTAGATAAGTCTATTAAGGTGAACCGAAAGGGGAACCGGGTGTGAGAGCTTTTGCACATTTAGAATTGAAATGAAGCGATCTTATGCACACTTTTGTTGGAATATTTGAACCACATTTAATGAAAAATAGAAAGAAATGTGAACATTCGGGCTAATGTAAGTGGCTAAATCGTGGTGTGCGACTTCACTGCCTTTGGCCTACCTATCCCATGGAAATGTACTGAATGGGGAAGGTTGTGAAAGGGGGTATCCCCCTTTCCCTCCCACCCGAAAGAGCTCTTGATTTTTGGAACCGGAATTCTGCAATCTGATGCATACCTTCGCGAAATATTAGGAAAACATTCCACTCAGAGAAGAAACAAGCAAACAAAACGAAAAAGTTGTTCATGTCCCACGGTGCTTTAGTCAATTATATGATCCATACATATCAATATTATGTTTTACAGAAGGGCTAAATCGACACTGCGCAAAATCAAGTCACTACACAGAGTGATCTTTGGTTACGCATTTTTTTTTCTCAAGCTGTTTGATTCTTTTTTTTTCTTTTTTCGTGTCTTATTTGTTTATGTACAATGAAATCTTAAAGTGAAACCCCATTTCGATAACGTTGTCTGTATAAAAAAGGGGCTACTGTAACTAAACACACAGAACTCTGAATGTTTGATAAAATGAGATGGTATATGAACATAATAAAGCTGTGGAATATGATACATATTTTTACCCGGAGTGCAACAACGGTCTCAATGTCTACACCACGTGGATCTTCATTAACTTCACTTTGTAAAATCAAAAAGGAAGAGCTCGCATCCTTCACTTCAACTATTCTATATATAGCGTTAAAGCTATCGAACCAAAGGAAAACTTGAAAAAGCTCTAAATAACTGGCAAATTGAGAGATTATGCAATGTTGTTATGTACAAGACAGGGAAAAAGTCTCGAAGTGACAGAAGCATACGTATAGCGCGTTTAATAACTTTCCATACATTTGTGTGTGTGTTTATTTTTTGGTGTGTGTTTTTCTTTTTTTTTTTTTGCTACGAAGTATTAATCATAAACATTCTTTTTTCTGGAAACCAAATTTCCATTGCTGTTTCCTTGATTTAAGTAGTTTATGAAAGTCGACGAGAGCTTTCCTTTAACACGTATTTAGGTAACCACGTTCATTTTCTTTTTTATCTTTTTTTTTTGTCTCTTCATCAACCCTTTAAGTTTATTTTCTCAATCGTTCATGAACCACTTATCTGCAAACCTTTCTCAAACTGTAAAAGACTGCGGTATATTTCCCAGATCTTCCTCTCTTTACTCTTCTTCTAGCTTCTAGGTTGTGAGAAAAATCAGAAAATTCAAGGACAAAGGAGGCGTTTTTATCTGCAAAGAACAATTGTTAGTCTACTTCCATGATAATGTGGAACCCTTTACATATACGAAAAGGATTCTTTATATATATTTTTATTCTATATGTATTCTATATATACATTCGAATTGTGTGGTCTACGATTCATGTGAACCGTGAAGGTTTCATTCCTTTTTATTATCCTTCCCCTTTTCACTCTGGCGACATTCATGTTCTGTACAATAATACAACAACTGGTGGTTGGATGTCTTTTGTGTGTGTGTGTGTGGATTTGCAGATGCATGTGTTCTCTTATCTGTACTTCCCCGTCTCTTCTGAAGATACGAAATGTATGATTTTCTAAAACTTTTTAAACCGTATACCATTGTCATATTACATTGATTCACATTTGTTATTACTGCCAAAATGATAACGGCTCTTCCACTTACAATGTGGCTTATCCGACCCCCATACCTGCATGAGAGAAGAATTTGCAATATCCCTGTATATTTGCCTTCTTTTGTATTTTTTTTCCTCGCTATGTTTCGGTTATTTGTTGCACCCGTGCTCCTCATCTCAATCTGCAGCTCGAATTTAATTGGGACCTACGCTCCACTAGCTTACTTTTTAGTTGGTTCCTTCATATTTCTTTAGCATTCATTCCCATATTCAACATTTGTAGATCGACCACTATGTTTTATATGTTTGCAGTATTCTATGTATGTTTCCTAGCTGGATATTACGTAGAGGCCCCTTTTCATTTTGTAATATTATGCCTCCTAGCTGAATATCATGTATTATTCAATTTTTTTACATTTGATGTATTTTTTTTTATTCATTGAGAAATTTGAAAATAAATGAAATGAAATAAAATGAAATGAAATGAAATGAAATAACATCGCCCTTTACGGGTGCACGTCACGAGACCGACACCCACGAATCATACAGCCCACGAGTCATACAGCTATACAGCCCATGAGTTCGACACTAAGCCAACAAGGCCCACGAGACCGACACATTACGCGCCGTGTTGTATCTGTCGAACTCTTGGGCTGTTTTTACATATTATCAAACTCATGGGCTTTATTTGCCTAGTGTCGAACTCATGGGCTGTATGACTCGTGAGCTGTATGACTCATGGACCTGTTTTCAATGTCGAACTCGTGGGCTGTATGACTCGTAGGTGTCGGTCTAGTGGGATGTCTCCCCCCCCCCCCCTTTACCGATAGGATGAGTTTCTCGTTGGCGGAGTTCATTAACTCCGAGATGAAAAGGTGTTATGGCAAACGTGATGCTCGAGTGAAAGAGATTCCTATAGACTTACTAGCAGATCAGTACTCTGTGTATCAAAAGATATAATCGATTTTAAGTTTCCTTAACACACTGGCTGCCATAGACTTATAGAAATCAACTTTATAATCAATTTTAACTCTTCATAAACAGGGCCCAGATATTTCTTGATCTCCCTTTTTGCATGCTGCTGATCGCTGGGTAATCAGGTGCATTCATAATCATTTCCTCACCTATAATGCCATTATCATTTTAAACATTATAGATTGCTATGATAGTATCTGTTCAAAATAGTAAGTGTTACATCATCGTTATTGTCATTGTCCTGATCATTATCCACTATTATTGCTATTTTACTGTTTTTGCTCTTGTTGGTAATGATTATCTGCCCAATGTTTAAATCAGTACGCAGGAAGTTTGGCATAACACAATGCAAAGACAACAATTAATCAGGGATCGACATTGGCTTCTATAGCTCAAGTGTGTCAAGAGGATCAAACGCGCACACACACACACACACACACACACACACAAGTGCTGGCTACCAAGGTGTAGTTGCCTCCAACAAAGTTTGTATAGTTATGTCATCAAAGACACCAAATTTATTACATTTTAATTCATAGAGATTTCCTTGACAGCAATTTTGCATTGATGAGTTTGATATCGGTATTGAGTTTATGTACTTATATGGATTCAAATATTTATTTGCGATTGGTTTTCTTTTGTTGGGGATTACAATAAATGAAATGAAGTGAAAGTTTAGTAAGTGTCGACAGTAGGATACTTGGGAATCTTCTTTCTGCTTATGCATGTTTTAAATCATGTACTGTAACATTTAAGACATTAAAAGAGCAGGGACAGAACAACAGAAGTCGTATCATTCCTAGGAGCGAAGACTTTGGGTTTATGGAATTACAGCACAAAATTATAGGCCTTGCAGCATCAAAGAGAGAAGGGGTATCAAGGGAAGACAAACAAGCATTTCAAAAATCACTTGATATTATCAATGCATCAACACATTTTTTCATAAATCTCTGTATAATGTCACCAAGCACATCAAGAAAACAAAATCGAAAATCGAAAAATAAAAGATGCGAAGAACCAAATCAACTCGTTTGGCTTTTATTCTAAAACTAATTCTACTTTTCATTAAAAATGAATACCATGAAATTGCTGACTTGTCTTAAATAACTTTTTCGCATTATTGTATTTAATCATCTATCTTCCAGCGATTTACCCATAACATTTTCCAAGAAAAAAAAAACACACACACAACAAATATTATGCAAACCATTTGTACCCCGTGAGACGAATTTCAAAAGCTTCATTTCAACGTCCACTTACTCGCACATTTCTTAGCCCCCCAAAAACAGTATTGCTAACATGGTCCTTAATTTTGGAATGATCTTTCCTAAGATAATAACTAGTAAATATTTTTCTTTGGTTATTTTTTTTTCAACAAAAACTCACTTCAATGATACTAATAATCATAAATTCCCTGACTAATGTGCTTTGTTCTCTTGATTATTGCCCTTTTCATCATGCATGACATATTTACTTCTAGTGCACGCTTGGTTTGCCTCTGGTCTCAGCGTTTTGCTTCCATAGTGTCAACGTCAATGCTCATGACGTCAAGTTTTTACGAACATGGCGGTAGATATGCCTGTATACTTGTACTAGCTTTTCTTCTTCACCCACATCTGCTTCTCTCTTTTTCTTTACTTCCTTTGCCTTTGTACCCTGCTATTTTGGATTCCATAGGTATTCAGGGTGTGTCCCATCTCAACATATTCACATTGGGTGGGTTTTTGGTTTTTTTCCATGGAACCCGCAGTCCCAAACTCTGCATTTGGAGTTTTTGCATATTTCGCTTGTTGTTAGATTTAGTCTCTAGTGCAAGGCTTGTGCATATGCAGATACATTTAATACACTTGCATGATGGGATATAGTGTCTCTAATGTTGTGACAAACGACAAAAGATTTCCATGGATATGTTTCCGCTTTCCTCCCTACTGTAAAATACCACCCGACCCCTCCAGGATAATAGTCATTTATATTCCAGGGAGATGGTGACACGGGGTATCCTCCTCCAAAAACATCGAACTTAAGTCCTTTTAGGAGTAAAATCCGACGATCTGGCGCATCAATCAAAAAGTAATACAATTCATGTTACTGGGCGAAGGTGAATATCTAGATCGTGGTACCTATCAACTCTTGATCCGCACGTGCGCCTTGTCATTATGGCCCGAATTCACGAAGGTGGTACAAATGAAACCATGGTTTAAACCATGGACAAAAACCATGGAATGCCAAGTGTCGCATGCGATATTTCGCTACGAAATCAGTCATTTCGTCGATGAAATGATTATTTTGTAAAGAAATGACAACATTTTGTAACTAAATGAACACTTCGTCCACGAAATGATAATTTCGTTAAAGAAACAGTCATTTTGTCGACGAAATGACCAATTTCGTAACGAAATATTCTGTTTGACACTCGGCGCTCCATGGTTTTTGTCCATGGTTTAGACCATGGTTTTGTTTGTACCACCTTCGTGAATTCGGGCCTATGTGTTAGATAAGTCTATTAAGGTGAACCAAAGGGGAACCGGGTATGGGAGCTTTTGCACATTTAGAATGGAAATTAAGCGATCTTATGCACATGCTTTTGGTGGAATAATTGAACCGCGTTTAATAAAGAAAAATAAGAACATTCAGGGTAATGTAAGTGGCTAAATCGTGGTATGCGACTTTACTGCCTATCCCCCGCCCCCCCCCCCAAAAAAAAAAAACCACCTCACTTCAATGATACTAATGATTATAAATTCCCTGACTATTGTGCATTGTTCTGTTGGTTATTGCCCTTTTCATAATGCATGACATATTTACTTCTAGTGCACGCTTGGTTTGCCTCTGCGGTCTCAGCGTTTTGCTTCCATAGTGTCAACGTCAATTCTCATGACTTCAAGTTTTTACGAACATGGCGGTAGATATGCCTGTATACTCTTGTACTAGCTTTTCTTCTTCACCCACATCTGCTTCTCTCTTTTTCTTTACTTCCTTTGCCCTTTGTACCCTGCAATTTTGGATTCCATAGGTACTCAGGGTGTGTCCCATCTTAATTGCTAGACATATTCAGATTGTTTTTTGTTGTTGTTTTTCAATGGAACCCGCAATCACAAACTCTGCCATTAGGGTTTCTTCATATTTTGCATGTTGTTAGAATTAGTCTTTAGTGCAAGGCTTGTGCATACACAGATACATTTAATACTTTTAATCCTCTGCATTTCTTCTCTCACTCTCTTTTTCTTTTTTTGCATTCTGTATGTAGTTACAGATGTATATTTATTACCTCGAAGTTTTGTTTTGTTTTGTTTCATTTCCATCAAAGAAGATGGTTGGATAGCCCATATTCAGCTGCAATAGCTGGTCTACCATGGGGTCCAGTTGGGTGTTAGGCGGGACCACTTACTTCAACGGGTCAAACACCCTACTCTTTGAGATTAATAAGTTAAGCGTTATCTTTTACGTGCATGAGTTGTGACTCTCTCACACATGCAGACACGGGACCTCCATTTTATATCCCATCCGAGGGACAGAATGTTTCTACTAGAGGGGACATTGTGATTACAGACATCATTGCTCATTGGAACTCGAGAATCGAACCCGGGTCCTTTGGATCGAGAGGCAGAAGCGCTATACCGACTATCAAAGCTAACTCATCGCTCTGTATGTCAAGTGAAATATGAAAGTTAAAGGGTGTGTACAGTTCTGGTCGAGGTGAGGATTTAACTTTTAACGTTTTGCGAGATATTCAGAAACCACTCTATGAGATGTCAAATAGCATGCAGTTCTAAGGGGTATCAAAAGTTTATTCGATGAAAATCGGTTTTGAAATGGCTGAGATATCCAAAAACAAGGTGAAACAAAGAGTTCCTAATAAAGTTGTGGCATGTCGCCTTTTGTTATTAGCACTTTTTTGGATATCTCAGCCATTTGAAAACCAATTTTCATCAAATAAACGTTGAATACTTCTTAAAATTACATGCTCTTTCATATTTCATAAGAGGCTTTTCATTATCTCACTTAGGAATGTTCAAAACATGAATCCCCATCTCAACCAGTACTGTACAGTCCTTTAATATGCTGGAACTTTCCACTGTGCCTATAGAGTGTGAGACCAGTGCATTTTTAGTAGTCAAAGCAAAATAAAACAGTACTCAATTCCATTAATACACACTCCTTGGTTGATTCAAAACTGCATGTCATTATTATGCCTCATCCCGGTTGCATACAGACCTCATGGCTGTTGTTTTCTTTCTTTTCTTTTCTTTTCTTTTCTTTTCTTTTCTTTTCTTTGAGCGTTTGGTAGTGAGTTGGTTGATGAAACAGGTTGAGTGGTGTACTCAAATATCATGCGTTTTGTACTTCCTTCTATAAAGGATATTGGTTTAATACCCATGACAACCTCGAAAGTTAATTTGTTTAACGTCTGAGTTGGGTTTGCATGGCGAGACAAAATTATTGATCTATGCATAAAGAAGACATTAAGACGCACACATGCAAGCACTCCATCAGAAACAAGCAGATACACACACAGACACACACACACACACAAAAAAAAAAAACGGACAGGCACTCGCACACACAAGGATTGACAACGAGTCAATCATTTATAGAGCGACTGAAGAAACATAATAGAAGCAAACTAGTACCGAAATGTGGCTTATGAGCTTAACGTATCCGGGCAACTACCCCCCAAGGGCAATTACCCCCCCCCCCCCCCCCCCGGCTAAATACTGGTTAGTGGTAAGATTAGAGCAAAGATTAGGGTTAGGATTAGGTTTAGGGTTGAGAGTATAGGTTAAGGTGAGGATTAGGTTCAGGATTAAGATTAGGGTTAGGGCCAGGGGAAGGGTCCGGGGTAATTGCCCAGGGGGGTAATTGCCCTAGACCCCTTGAGAGCAATGTATGGATTCCATTCATTTCAAGTCATGTATAGGCCCACAATCAATTCGTCTTATTTTGATAAGTTTATCCTCTTCACTCTGTTGACGCCGTTATCCTTGGAATGTATATTCATTCAATTCAATGTAACTCAAATTTTACTTCTGGTGGTGACACTAAATAGAATACGTCAGGACGGGTCCACTGACGTAATTTTTTATTTTCATTTTAATTGTTATGCGTACAATTCTAAAAGATTGAGGATACGAACAATTTGTTACCGCAACACCTAACAAATACTTTTTTAATGCAACAAATAACGTTCATTCATATTAAACTCATATCTTCAATAACATTTTCTTTAGAAAAAGAGAATCCCCATGATTCCGTCAAACTATATAAATTTGATGTGTGGAATGCTCTCCATAATCATCCGATGCGATGACACCCTTTTTCAAACCCTTCCAAAGGAAATTATAGTTTTAATGATGATAAATATTGTGTTTTCTTAAGAATAATCATTCATATTCCTCAGAAAATAATATTCTATAATAATTGTAGAAATGGCATCCTTTTTCAAATGCTTTTTAATGTTAAATTGATGTTAATTATGATAGATATTGTTTTTTTACAATAATATATTCTTTCTTTAGAATAAACAAATCTTTATATGTGAATCAATTACATCCTTTTCCAAATCCTTTTAAAATTAAAGTTAATAATGATAAAGATTGGTTTTTCTTAGAATTGAAATGTTTCTTTTTGTTTTGTTTTTTAAAGAAAGCATTGGCAACTACAAGAGAAAAGTAAAGGTATATGAATTTATGGTCCCTTTAAGTACATTCATTTCTGAAGTAAAATAAAACAAGGCCATTGATGATTCGATCCTCCTTCCCAGCCCCTCATGCACTTACACCTAATCCTTGAGAATAGTTTCCTAGTCGTTTTGTCACAAGGAAGGGCTGTATCTCTTAGCAAACATCTCTGCAACATGGGACATGTCATAGAAGAAAAACGCAACAACTCGATGTATTTTGTATCACAGTGCTTCATTAAACTTATTTGCAAAATGTAAAAATTTATGTCCTTGGAACATCCAAATCGTATTATAACTATTAGTGTAACGTCGGCATTATTATCATTATCGTTGTCATTACATTTATTGATGGAAAATTGACCAAAGAAAATGGGACTCCATCGGGATTCAAACCCGAGACCTCCGGATTGCTAGCTGGGTGCTCTACCGACTGAGCTGTAGAAAGCCCTAGTTCAGTGTTCGTCCCAGAAACCCTAAATTCTTAATGCTCGAATTGCCAGAAGCTATAGCAGTGTGTTTGTGTGTGACACACACGTACACACTTGAACCTGCCATAAACCCGAAGGATAATTCAACCTGGGGATAAATGTGAGGGATCTCCGAAGTGATGCAGCTTTTTGAGTATGTAACAAACGTAAACAGAAAAACTGACCAGAAATGAATATTATTTATTAGTGGATAATTGAGCAAAGAAAATGGGATTCCATCGATGTTTATTGCCTATCTGCTCAATGCATAAATGCATACACAAGGAGTTTGACATAATGCATAGGCAAACAGGAAAAAATGCATAAACATGAAGAATATACAGGGGAGACGAGTGAAAGATAAATGCTGTAACCCTCGAGGTATGAGAATAAGTCTGATTCCCACGGCGATGCAGTCTGCCGGTCCATGATTTTTCCATAAAAATTACAGATGTTTTGTAATATCATCGTGCTCTCTTTCTTGTATATTGTCGCGCTTTTTGTGTATGTATGCACGCGTTTTATTTGTTTGTTTATCTTTGCGTGAATGTATGTTTTCATTATTGTGTGGTTTTTTCACCATATTCTTTAGCTCTTCCTGGATAGATGTTGGATGATATTTGACTACATAATATCATTATGTCATGAGTGATCCACGTTTTACTAGCTCTTCTTTTCAATCGATCACCATTATACATTCTTTTCTTTCAATATTGCAGAATATGGATTGCTGTTCTTGGTTATTCTGCCTAATTGCTCATAAATTGTATTACATAACTAGTGATCCACACTGCATAAAATATCTCTTACAAATTGATAAAAGAATAAAATAATTTTTTTTTTGCCCCTCAGGCAACGCGTCATTTGACGTCATAGAACCTCATCTACACACAAACAAACAGAAAATGAAATGATAATGTAATAGGACAAAACGCTTTTCCGTGGTCATTTGAAAGGAATCATAATCAACTTTTGTCTGTCGCACTTTAATTTTTCTTGTCTCGTACACAGGTGAGTCCGTTCCGAGAGAAGCACTACAAGAAGTGCGCAGTGGTGGGGAACAGCGGAAGCCTCCTAAACAGCGGATGTGGAAGCGAAATCGATTCCAGCGATATGGTTTTCAGGTACTGATGCACATTAAGATCTTTTAATATTCCAATTACTCAATTTCGTTTCAACTCATCAGGTAGAGCAACTTTCCCTTTGCATTAAGTCTTTTTTTGTGCACAGAAAAGGTAAGATGTCAACCAGTTAAAAAGTAGATTGATGGTAATGTCCAAGTGCATCCAAATAACAATGCTTCAGAGATGATCAAACAAGTGAATAAATTATACGAATCTATGTATAGCTGTTGTGACTGTTATAATTTTACTGGTGAGTATCAGTGATGAAGAATCGGTTTTCCTCTAGACAGATAACAAAATAGCATAGTTTCCTGAAAACGTGTTTAACTTTATCATGCCAAACGTTTGCTCTTCTGTGTGGGAACAAAATTGCTGTCTCACAGAGAAAGAAAGCTCTGAGGCTTATGGATGACAATTAAACAATGGCCGACAATATTAGAAATCGGAGGAACAAACCACATCCAAATGACATCCATTCACGTCAATTTGCGAGTTGGAGCAAATAATACCTCTTCTTTCATAGACATAATGTGAAAATGATTAGCTCGATCAAAACCATGTTGTTTGTTGTGATTGTTTGTTTTTTTTAGTGCAGCTCCAACTTTCGGATTCAAAAAGAATTATATGAAATCGCGCTTCATGATTGTGTCGTACTTTGTTCCAAAAGGACTCAGCAAATAGAGTCAACCTAAAATGCCCATATTTACAGCTGGACTTATGACATCAGTTTCAAACGTCATCAACAAAGACCTTTTTTAAAGTGAATCTATTTTTGCTCATCCTTGCTTCGCTCGTGTCGCATGTTGTATATTTGCCTTCTCAGTCATTCTGCGATCATACCTTTTAAAATAAGTATCGCTGATATATGTACATGTGTACATAATCTAATACTTCCTTTTTGAAAAGGTACTAAATCCATTTTTCGTCAAATTTGCTGAAATGTATTCATCTAAGTAGTTCCATCGACCGAAGTAGTTACTTAAATTCTTCAAAGTATTTAAGCTCTCCTAAGACCTTGTAATGAAAAGACAAGAGAGAAATCAGGCAATGAAATATTGGTTATGCTCTAAAAGATGCTAAATTCATTTCTATTTTGTTCACAAAGAGTGTAAATCCTGTTGGATCCAATCGGAAACCAAATCAGGAAACAGGAAGAGAATGTGTGGTAATAGGTCATCCCACACAAACTACACACAGTCACAGAAACTAGTCACCTATTACAAGCTTTGCTTGTTGTACATCACTTTGCTAAAGTTTTGTTACAAAACGTACCATGCTAAATCCATAAAACTCCCCAAAGTATGAAATATTTCAATACCTAAATCAGTGTAGAGCTCCACATCTTTCCCAGGAGAATTTTCTTTGCCCCGCGTTCAGAACATAAAGTCATTGCACGAAAACATTTACAAGCATTTTCAAATAAAAATCCAGGTTTTTTCCTTATCATTAAAGGCGAAATTACTACCTAATTAGTATTTTCTTGTTATGACAATAATGTTAATTTCTCACTTTTCCATCTATCTCTACTAGATGTAACGCGGCGCCCATAAAGAAATTCGCAGACGACGCGGGAGAGAAGAGCAATTTGACTACGTTCAACCCAAGTATATTTTACAGAAAGTAAGCACGGCTTTAAAAATGCTGATGACATGAAAACCAAAACTAAAGAATGGAAAGACGAAAACGCCGAATCAAGGACAAAGAGAGAAAAACCACCTTCCTGAATGTGGCATAGACTCGTTCTATTTGCATTTGATTTGCATCATGCTCTTTAATACGGTTTACCGCTCTCTTGTCTTCTTTGTTTGTGTGTGTGTGTAAGCCTGCCAGAGCCTATATACGGTCGTAAATCTGTACAACTCTGGCATTGTTTTACACATTAAGTTAATACACATTAAGTCAATACACACTGCTATACAGTTCTCGCAATAAAAAATGTGATTGCGGAGCATGAGGTAGAGGTTAATCACGTTTCTCCCCGCATTTATAATGTGTTTTACGCCCGTTTGTAATTTGGTAAACAGCGTTGGAACTTTTTTTTTTTTTTTTGATAAAGAGAAAGAGATTCCTTTAACAGAAACGACCCAAAATTATCAAAGCAATTTTGCGTTTAATTGCTCCACATGGCACTCAAGCATAATGTGTCAGTCTCTCATACACGTGTCACAAGAGTGACCAGAGAATAGTGGATTGTCTTTTCTTAGCACCGTGACCACTCCATCATCAAAGATAGGTCTAACACAGGGCGTTGAGTTGGCTCAGTCGGTACCGCGTCTGCCTCACGATCACGCGGCCCCGCGGGTTCGAACCCGAGTCTGTACTGAGCAATGTTGTGTGTAAGCATACCGTCCCCTCTAGCAAGAGGCAAAACACTCTGTCCCTCGGATAGGACATAAAATGGAGGTCCCGTGTATGAGAGACTAACAACTCATGCACGTAAAAGAACCCGCTTCATTCATTCATCGCAAAGAGCAGGGTGTTTAACCCGGTGAAGTGGTCCCACCTCACATCCAACTGGACCCCATGGAAGGCCAGCTTAACGTAGCTGAATATGGGCTATCCAGCCATCTTCTCAGATGGAAAATGAACAAACAAGCAAAACAAACAAACAAAAAACACAACTGACGCAGTTTCCACCACAAAGCACAGGTTGCCCGCTCAATGTTGTGACGCACATGTACAGGCAATATTGGTATAGTCAGCTGATAGTGTCAAAGCGAGCTAAAATGTGACATTCGCCAAAATGTACAAAGAAAAAGCATCACAATGCATAGTAACCGAGAACTTGATTATTTGGTTGTTTGTTTCATTTTCCATCTGAAAAGATTTATAATCCATATACAGCTGCACATAGCTGGCCTTCCATGTCATGGGGTTGAGTTGGATGTGAGGCGAGCCCACTTCACCGGGTGATGCGCCTTGCTCTTTACCATGTTTATCATCAATGAATGAAGCGGGATCTTTTTCGTGAATGAGTTGTAACTCTCTCACACACGTGACCTCCATTTTATGTCCTATGAAAGGTAATGAAAGTGCTTTGCCTCTTTCATGATTCCAGAGGGGACGGAATGATTACACGCAACATTGCTCAATTAGACTCGGGAATCGAACCCGGTTCCCTGTACCTAATAAGCACAAGTTTTTGTCGTCCGTTCTTTGTACTTTTTTTTTATTTTGTTCTGTCTGTATTTCTTTTTTCACCGAAGATTCAATGCCCTTGCCAGACAAGAAGACTACCTTGCATTTAGAAAGAACATCTCGCAGTACCATGGCTACATCTGGATGCCTTGTATCGGGGCGGCTGCGCTCCACAACGTTTGTTTGTCCACATTGCAGGACGAGGCGGACAACCACAAGGAAGATCCCCACCTTGTAGTAGGGAACCCCAAAGAGTTCGTCAGCTTCTGGAATTTCTGGAAGCGGAGAAATTTTACGAATCTGCCGTCAACCGGTACCATTTCCTTTTTTGTGACTGTCCATAAATTCATTTTGTTTGGAATTACATTTCAGTTCATTTCTTGGTTTCTGCAAGTTATTCATGACAAAATTCCTTGACGGAAATACATATTCATTATAATTATGATGAAACTTAGTGTACAATTTGGCATCATGATGTAACATAACACAGTCTAATCAAAATCGATGAGTGTTATGAATTGTATTTCCTGGTGTTTTCTTATGTTTGATGGGATTTGATTTGTTTCGATTTAATTTGAATTTATTTCCACTTTGTCTCCACATGCACAAAAAAGCCACTGAGTTACAATGATTATGAAATAACGTTCTGTTACAAATAATCTAAACGCATATTCTGATAACATATACATTTGCAACAAATGGTGAATAAAATAATGGTAGTCGTAAGAACCAAAATGAGGGAGCCTTAATCAGAAGCAAGGCACTCGAAAAATAAATATTAACATAATAAACCGTATAACAACAACAAAATATATGCCAGAATGGTATAAAAAAAAAACTCCAACAAAAACTGAAACTGAAACAAAAACTGAAACAAAAAATCCGCATGATGGCCGATGGCCGATAGGATGAGAAGATACGAAAGAGAAGGAATAGATGAAATAAGTTGAAATGAGAGGAGAAAGAAGAGATGGAGAGAGGGCGTGCAGGAGGATTGAAAATTTCAATCTTTGTAATAATTTATTCATAAATTGTCCCTTAAAATAAATCAAAGGAGATATTTCTACCCTAATGAATTACAGAGTTTAGGCCCTTTGAATGACAGAAAGTGTGAAGATATAGTTATACAATTTTCCCAGTTCCTTTCGATATATAAGGAGACGTGTTGTTTACGTGTTGGCACCATGATGCCTGTGTGTTGTAATAACGAGAAATTTTACATATTACATAAGATAAAAGACAGATTTTTAATGATGATATTTGGTGGTAAATTTACGCTTTTCTGAGTTGTTTGAAAACACGCAACGTAAATTTGACTTGTGTTTAAAGATTGCCCTTACATTGTAATTCATATTTCAATCCTGATGAATTTATAAGATTGGTTAATTCTTTGAAGTTCTTAGGCATGTTAGGGGAAAGCAAAACCGTGGTGAATAAGATGAGCGAAAAATGGGAGGAGAGTTTTCGGTATTATTATAGTGTTCATCAAAAATAACTGTGAACCTAGTAGGAAACCCTTATGGACCTCCGCAATCAATATAGGATATCGGATTTCTTTTTTTTAAATAATTAATGGAAACATAATGCTGCCAACTTGAGAGGTAACTCATGACCTAAGGATGCCTAAGGATGCCCCGTATTCCATAATGTTGACATATAATTTATGGAGTAACGTTCTGTTGCCAACGATATCGAATGCTTATGTATACTACTATCAACAATCTAAGACTTTTCTTTGAGGGGAAAATAAATTTGTGATCTTCTCTAGTAGTTAAGTTATTAAAAGAAAAAAAAATCTGTAGAGTTTTTTTTTTTTTTTTTTTTTTTTTTTTTACTTCAGCCACATTGAACTCTGGCAAGAATTTCATTGGATAACAAAAAAAAAAAAGAATCCAATCTTTTATGCACTTTTTCTTTCAATTATTTTGATATGCATGGTACAAGAGTAAGAGGACGATGAGTTGTGGATACTTCGTGTGAGATCGTTTCTACTTTTTAAACAAATTACAATTACCTTTGTTTTTCTTAATAAATCAGGAGCACATCCAATGGAGATTGGTTAATTAGAGGTACCTTCTCCTGCCGAAAGTATATTACGAACGATTTCAGACATTATAGCGTTGTATTCTTTCTGACAGGGTTCTACATAGTCCACGTAGCCCTGCAGTTGTGTGAAGAAACCCACGTCTACGGTTTCTGGCCCTTCCCTCTGCGGCTGGACGCGGGGTTCGAGCGGGTACCTTACCATTATTTCGACGACATTCTGCTGAATAAGAAACACGGAATGAGCAGCGAATTCTCCAACCTCCTACAGTACCATGAGCTGGGACTCCTACGACTACACACGGGAAAATGCCGCGGGGGACGATAGCGACAAGTCTCTGGGGGTAAAGTCTCAACCTGTCACCTGCTGTAAAGCCAAGGTCTCGAGCGTGCTAGTACAACATTTATAATTACTATAGTGGACACTTATGGACACACATGTACCGTTGCTGATGGTGATTCATTCTTGTCGTCTACGGTAACTGTCCATGGTTACTCTGAAACAATGTATGAAAAAAAAAATTAGGATTTATCTGGAAAATATTTGAAGAGTTTGTTCGCAAAAACCGATAAGTCCATTTTTGAAGATTTTGAGTACGGTCTCTGTCATAAAGTACAAAACAATACCTTTTAAATGATATATTGGTCACTAGATATCGAGGTATATTTTTTTATGTTATGGTCAAAAGAAGCAAAAATTTCCTAATTACTCTCTTTACGTTTCTTGACCTTAAATCGCATATATCTCTATTTGGCAAATTTGGACTTATCGGTTTTTGCGAACAAACTCTTCATTTGCTTTGTCAAAGTACGTGTATTTCGCAAATGAAATTGATTTGGGTGATGATTTCCCAATGTACACTACAGCTGCAGATGCACTTTTCTGAAACTTGAGAGTTACTGTCTGCTGCGTGTATGTATTTTTAGAATTGTCACTGTCTTTTATTCAGGCTGGCTGTCGGCGGTGATGATGAGAGCAAAGCAAGACAACACGTATAAAATGTTTTTGTGACACTTTTTACAGAAGAGGTGCATCAATCAACCAGCGGTAAATGTCTATATGCAGGATACTCATGGTTTAAATGAGAAACAATTTTGATTGGAGGACGAAATAATGGATAGAAGTGTGGTGACTATTACTGCGAAAATAACGAAATCGACAAGTTTCGTGCAGACAGTCATTTGATTTAATGACACGATGGGAGAAACGGAGAGTAACAGCATGACAAAAAGAAATAATAAGCAAAGAAGCAAGCTTAGCCCTAAGAACGATATGACCGTCAATGTGCGTAAGAATGTTAATAAGATGAACATAGTGAGAACGTCAAGAGGACTCTCACTCACTGTGACAAGTACAAGTGGGGGCGCTGTGGCATAGCGGACAGAGCGGGTTGATAGATAGAGTTGCGACACTGAGGTACAAAGGTCACGTCAAATAGTTCCCCCTGGTCGTCGATGTCGACGAATTATTTGTACAGGGTTTTCACAAAGGCGCGCAGTACCATACACGGACCAAAGAGGTTCTATATACATATAGAACCTCTTTGACACGGACCCAGCGGCAGTGTTAGATACCAATTGCTTGTGACGGGAATGTGACTTGTTGAGAAAAATGTCCTGTTTTTACGGCAATCATGTAAAATTAACGAAGAAGAGAAAGGAGTATTTGCTGTCGAAGGCAACGAAACGGATGCAAACAAACAGTAAGGATGAAATATTTCCAAAGTGCTTTTAACGCTCCTGGATGATGTTGATGGGCGAACGTCAAAATATAAGGACGAAAATAGTATGTAGTCCCACTCCCTTATATTTGTTGTAGTAATTCAAAATCCCGGGCTATTGGTCCTTATTGAATACAGTAGTTGTTATTTGCCAATCGTATACTATACTAGTAACTGAACACATACGTAGACCGGTCTAGTAGGTGTGTATATAAGTTGCAAACGAGAAGTTCGGGAATCAAAACCTGTAGTAACTTCTAGTTAGTGCCATTGCTGTCATAGGAATAGTAAATTTAAGTGTTATTGCAGAGGAGTAAATCAGATGTATTCTTTAGATTGCCTTACTTGTCATGAATGTATTCTAGTCTATTGATCATTTACCTATCATGTATGCCACAATTTTTAGCTCTTATTTTGATAAGGTTGTAGTGTGGATGATGCAACGCATGTTCCAATGCCAACGGTGCTAATTTGCACCAGAATATAGCTTTTATCATGAGCTGAAATTTTGGGAGTTTAATTTTCGAGAATTCTACATGAGTCGAACCCTCACAAACATTATAACTCAATATCACTTCAATTTATGTCAAGAATTTAGATCTAGCGGATTCTTAGGCCTAACGTTAGACTAAATTCACAGTAAATGATAACAGCAGCAAAATCATGAAATTAACCCTTCAATCGCTTCATGAATTACTGTAGCCTGTAGATCTAAAATGCATAATAGTCTAAGTTTTAATTATTTTTGGGAGAGTTTGTAATATTTCCGCAAGTCAAACCTAGTAACGACATCATCAGCAAAATCGTAAAATTATCTCATCAGGATTAACTGTACCTTGCTACGCAAAAATAATGGCTTCTTCCAGATAGGGTATTGCATCTAGTACGATGATCTAGTCCAAAACTGTGAAAATAATAGCGTATCTGCAGTACAATAATGGTACCGGTTATCCCGACCAGACAGACGTTGTTAGTACGCTGTGCGAATACAGTCCTGTCGCTACTTACAGCGACTGGGCTGTGTATAGTTAGGTACCGGGTAGTACTTGGGGAATGCATGATGCCTGGTGCAATGCCATTCACATAACTTTGTACCGGTACTTTGTAGATCTAATTAAATTAGGAAATTTTTGCTTGCTTGCTGCCTTGCTTGAGTCGATTTAAGACTTTGATTTTGTTATGCACCGACATCTGTTCATGTTGGTAACTTAAAAAAAAATGTACTTACTACTGTAACTGGTTGACATTTCCATATATCTTGCAAAACAACCCGGCAGATGAAATTTGAAATTGTGTATACTTTCCATGTATACCAATGTGTGAAAATTGTGCTTGATGTATTAAATGCATGTTTGTGTGGGTTCTTATCTATAGAACATACCATGTCATTCTAAATCAATGTGATGTGATGTACAGTGATGGTACATCATGTATTCTACCATCTTTTCCCCAAATATACTGTAAATGTAAATTCAAAGTACATGTAGATGTATATTACTCAAATACAGTGCTCGTCTTTATGAGCATTCAAACGTTTCAACCCTTACCCCCCCCCCAAAAAAAAAAAAAAATCCACATTCATGAAGTCTTAATCGTACATATATTCTCTAAATGTTGTTTGTGTACATGAATTTGCTATTTGGGTGTGTATTTGCACGCAGACATTCACACATTGTGTTTGTGAGTGCACATTCCCATTTCATTTGTGAATCTGTACATGTATTCAATGTGTACATGTCAACTCCCTTACAAAATTGTTATTCAAAGCATCATGCATAATATACATTGTCTTCCAATATTTATTCATTTTATCACCTTTCGTTTTCAGTTATTCTTCATGACTTCAAGAAAAAGATGGATCCTCTTTCAACTCTTCCTACAGTGTTTCTAATGGAGTTATAAACCAGCACGTTAAGTATGGATGTCCGTGTGGAGTTAAAGCTGACCAGTATTAATACAGCTGTATTAACACTTGCATCACCATTCTGAACATGTCGCCACTAATTCATGATCTTCAAACTAGACACCACCCTCAATAAGACTCTGAGGATTATCACCAGATGCCTGAAACCCACACCAACGAATTCCCTCGCTCTGGTCGCCCTACGAAGGGAGAATCATACACACAGACATGTGAGCAAGGCCACGGAAGACCCAAACGGCCAAACCACCTCCTCAATGAAGTTTCATAGTGGACTCTAAAGAGGTTCTTCGCCAACGCTTGCTTTCCTACCGCCCGTTCTCCTTCCACTCAGCTTTCCTTGCAGTGGCTCAAATTTTAACAGCCCCCCAAGCATGGGGAATTAGCTGGCAGAAACGTTCTGCCAACGTCTTGAGCAAATACTGACGTTTCACAGTGTGAAGACTGTTTTTTTTTTTTTTTTTTTTTTTTTACAAACTAATATATAACTTCAGAGTCATGAATAAAAGATTATTCCAGCTGTGACATTAAGCGTTGGGGCAATGTGACGTTGTGCATGAGAAATCTGCTGCACGACATTTTGCGTCAGGAGATGTGACGTTATGCCTGAGAAAAGTTGTCACATTATGCCTTGCCTATGTCATTATGCCTTGGACGGTCAACGCATGTCACACTCTGCGACATTATGAATTGGTGTGACATTACGCGTCTCTGCGACATTATCTGTTGTAACAAACTCTCGTTATGAAGAACACTTATGTAACAAAATTTCGATATACAATGTATAAGAAAGTAATTCTTGTGGGTTAGAGTTCAATATTTCTTTATATTTCATCGTTTTACCATTCCTGATATAATCAAATTTCAATATAACAAAGTAATTTCACAGGTCCCAAGGAGTTTGTAATAACAAAATTAGAATAAGGATGATTAATATGAAAGCTTATAAGATGGAAACCCATTTTAACAAGATCGTAGGGACAGGGGAAATTAGATTTTTTTTTTCTAAAATATAGCAGTAGTTAATATACAATACATGTATAAAATAGTGTGAGAATAGAAAATATTAGATGAAGTATTTCCTTTTATAAGATCTCATTACACAAGTTTCTCTTGTATGAGCAAAATCATTCAAAACATGCAAGAAACTTAATGTTATTTTCTGTAAGCAGGTAAAGAAAGTTCCTCAACAGTCATTTTTGTACAGCGGACATCGCCGGTCTGATGTGTTGTGCAATCATCGACTTTATTCGTCTAGGTACATGATTTGTTAATACACATGCAACTAGAGTAATAAAATTGGTGATCTTTTGCTGAAAAGTCCATGAAGGATCATATCCAACTTGTCTGTAACATGCCAGTCTTCCCTAAAAATGAACCTTTTTTGGAAGGATAAATACAAATCTGAAATGAGAATGAGGGTAGTATTATGCTTACAAAGTCATTCTTGTGAGAAGGTTGCAGCAATCAGAGTTCTTCCACTTATTAAGAGAAGTAGAGAACAGTGTTACTGCCTTATACCTACATGTATTTATGAAACATGGGGGACTTGAAATGGAATACAGTGGAACCTTGTTACATAGAGCTTCAATAAATATGTAACAAATTCTTTCATAACAAAGTAATTGTGCTGGTCCAGACTCCTTATATTCTTTTCTTTTTCTCTTACTATTATGTAAGCCTTAGGTTATTTTCATGGTTCCGAGGTCCATGTATCAAAGATCCACTGTAAAGTCAATCCGTGTCAATTCACCCAATGGGTTAAATCGCTCCATTCTACGAATTTGATCATTTCTGGTACACAACATGGACATGGGCCAAGACCACATGATTTTTTTTTTTTTAGCGCGATCCGATGCACGGTTCTCATGCTACGACACCCCCAATTTTGTATAATTTTCACGAAAATGGGCGTGGTTGCCTAATTTCAAGTGACTATAGCTCTGTAATCAGTTGGCCAAATTCAGTAAAATTGGTACAAAGTATCATCGGAAAGGGAACGAAAAGAACTACATTGTATCAGGAAAATGTGTAGACCCACATGTACGTGTTTGTGCTGGGTGCCGGGGTCAGTTTATGTGACAAGGTGATTACAGCACATGTATATAAATGAATAGGTGGTAATGTATGATTTAGATTTACAAACTTCTGAGGTTCTGATTTTCCACATTAATTCTATGAAGTATTGAAGACACAATTTTTATTCTTCATCAACATTAACATGAAAAATATTTGGGAGTGTTACGATTTAGATTTATTTTATTTTTTGGGTGATTTGACATGAATGACCCTTTACGTGTGATGCTAAGCCACATGTTGATCTGAAATTATGTGTTAGTATGTCAAAATACAAATTAAAGTGATAAGTTAACAATTTATGCAGTTTAAAAAAAATCTGAGATATGTGTCCTCATATGAATGTTGTAAACAGATTTCATATTGAGTAAAACAAATTGAGCGCTAAATTGTTTCAAAATGATGGTTAAGAACTAAAGATAAGTGAAAATGTGATGACCAGTTATACACTTTGTTAAATTTCTCACATACAGGCTACAGTGTTGGAATTTAAAATGTCTCGACACTCAAGAAACGGTTTATAATTCAGTCATTGTTACTTAAAAGTGAAAAATCAGCAAATGGCGGAAATAAAAAAATTTCGCGTGGCGGAATAGTAACTAAAAATGTCAAGGGGGGGGGGGGTTGATTCAACCCCAACCCCATCCCCCCGCCCTTTTTAGGGTTAAGACCTAGAGTCGTGTGACCGCTCTATTACCTTTCTTACACTTCCAATCAGGAAAAAAAAAGCAAATACAAAAGAGTTATGTATGACTGCATAATTGCTTATAATATCCACTTTAAAATAAAGAAATGCTTTTATGATAATAACTTTTTGCCAGTTTTACATGTAACCTCAAGGAACGGGTTAGCACGCAATGCTACAGACCTTACAGAGATGTGAGGGATGTGAAAAAAAAATCAAATTTTAATATAGCTTTTCCATGAAGTTGGCAGTATTGACCATCAAACATCAAAAACAGGCTAAACACCTGTACAATCTTTTGTGCATCCTTATGAATATAGAAACTGCTTGAATTAATTATTGCTAGTTGGGACTCCAGATATTAAATCTACTTGGTATTATCATGAACCACTATTTAATGGGTTGAACATGTAGAATATGAGCACATTTTATGTACCTTATTGAAACACAATAATTCACCATATACAATGTAATCATATTGATTTAAATAATCTGTCATTTATTCCTTCATTTCATTTTCTTTTATCATGAGAAGTTGTGTTCCTTCTTTTGTATTGCCATATTACAGCAGAGATTGTACATTACAGCACAATACAAAACAAACAAAAACAACCTCAAAAGTTGGGTAACCATGCAAATTTTTATTAATCAGGTTTGCCCCATACAGACTAAAAGCAATCTCTGGTACACTGTACCTCTGGTGAAGCCTACTGTGGTTTTGTCACTAGTCCCACGCTTGCAGGGAGGAGGAAGCGTGGGTAATGGGGGGTGAGCGGCAAAAATTTGGAGTCCGGCTAGCCTGACCAGACCGCTGTGGGACGCGACAGCGGCTGCGTGCAGTTAGAGTCCGGCAAGCTGTTTTGCTTGTGTTTGATGGACTCTGAGAAGGAGCGGTGGCACTGCGTGATTGCAGAGCGGAAGGAATGTAATCTTGACGAATAGGCCAGGTATCAGCTGCAAGAAATGATCAATTGAGAGATTTGAATATATCCAGTCATATAGGGACATACAAAATAGTGCATGGTCAATGCCAACAGACACTATGACGAGTATTTTCATCATATTTCTGGTACCTGTAGATGTTATTAGCATTTTTTTTTTAAACTTGGCTAGCATATGTACCATACATACACATTTAGCATATGGATGTTAACAAAGAATGCATATTTTAATAAAAATTTATGTCTTTTTGTTCTGTTTTTCCTCAGTTTAGCTCACAATTTTTTTTTCAAGTTGAGTCATACTTTCAATAGGGATGCCAGTTAAAATGAAAGAGAGGCCCTGAAATAGGCCTACATGCTTAAATGTACATGAAGCTCCTTTGTACATGAAAAAGCCCAAATATTTGAAACTGCCAGGGCCTGAATTCAGGCTTTTGCCTGAAAACTGACATCCCTGATTCAATATGTTCTGAAAATAAAAACTTACAAGTCAGCTTCTCTTTAGCCATTATATTCAGTTCTACATTTATCGACTTGCTGCATACATGGCATAACGATTTCCTAACATGCATGAAGTTGGGAACTTCATTATATTTTAAAAGTCCATGAACGAGCATGAGCTACCTTTCAATATGGCAGTGTACCCATCGGGCACTACAGTGCGGAGCGTGTTAACACTGCCAGTTACACCTGAACTTTCCAAAACTTTTCTCTTGACTTTGACTTGCTAACATTACTACATGTACCAAAATTCATCAAGCAGCTAGCAAGCCTAGGTCCCTACATAGCATACCGTATTCTATGTCTACGACTTTATGAGGCCTGTCATTTACTACTTAAAAGAGTAATAAATTTGCTTACGGTACTAGATCTGTATGTACAGCGTAGAATGTTGTCGACTTCGACGACTAGGGAGAACTATTCTGAACTCTCCCGTATAGAACCCATGCGTACCTCCAATTTGCGCGAGCCATTTGCGCTACGGCGCAAAATAACAATAATTGCATTGTTTGCGTCATTAAAGGTGTACGCGGTTTTCGAAGGTCTTATCGACATCAACGATCAGGGGGAACTATTTTGAGGGATTGACCAATCAGCGCAAACTTCCGGTGTCGCAAATCTATCTATCAACCCGCTCTCATAGTGGATAACTGGTAGATAAGACTCCCGATCGGTCCGAGGACCCGAGTTCGAATCCCGCCCAGTGCTTACGTCCTTAATTGGACAAGATGTTTTTACCCACTGTGTCCCTCTCGACCCAGGTGTATAAATGGGTACTTGGCAACGCTAGGGTAATAATGATAGCAGGGCCCTCTGGTAGAGCAGTGGCAACACTGAAGAGGCTACCCTGGGTAAATAAGACCTTATTATCATTTTCAATATTATTATTATAGGGGATGTGCCGAAAGTTGAACATCGTAAATAGCCGAATTTTTTAAAACAGTTTATGGCTGCGATAACGAGTGTTTCAAAGAAACGCATTACTCTTGCTTCTTTAAATGACGATGTATATACTTTTTATTAAAGGGAAGATAAACCCCAAGGGCAATGTGGATTGAGTGAAAGCAGCAGCATTAGTAGAACACATCAGTGAAAGTTTGAACAAAATCGGACAATCGATGCAAAAGTTATGAATTTTTAAAGTTTTGGTGTTGGAACCGCTGGATGAGGAGACTACTAGAGGTTATGACGTATGAGTGGACAACAATACCAAGAAAATATAAAGAAAATACTACAAAAATCCACTTTTCATGAAAATTACAAATTCCATCAACTTGATATTCACATATGTTAAGGGTAGCAATTATTCCCCCTGCTTTCTGAAAGCGGTTGGTCCATTGCTCTTTCATAATTCTAGAAAAGTGAATTTTTGTTGAATTTCCTTTATATTTTCTTTGTATTGTTGTCCACTCATACGTCATATCCTCTAGTAGTCTCCTCATCCAGCGGTTCCAATACCAAAACTTTAAAAATTCATAACTTTTGCATCGATTGTCCGATTTTCCTCAAATTTTTACTGATGTGTTCTACTAATTTTGCTGCTTTCACTCAATCCACATTGCTCTTTGGGTTTACCTTCCCTTTAATAATCAGCACTTTCTCTGTGTGTTTGTCTGCCTGTCTCTCTCTCTCTCTCTCTCTCTCTCTTTCTTTCAACTAACTACTACAGCTTGAATAATTGCAATAGCGCATTGAGAGTAAGCACACTTCAATTTGATTTTGTTTTTGCAACAGATGCCTGTTCTAAAACTCGTCAGCGGTCTTTCTGATATCAATACGACAGGCATTGTATGTATGATGACTAGATTATGTATATTTATTTCGAAACATTGCGACGTAATGGGAACATTCGATCGTTTTACATAGTACAGAACAGTGACAATTTTCTACAAAGAATTGTGTTGTGACAAAATCACAGTGAAAATGATTGCACAAAGAAAGCAATGAATTAATATTCAGGTGATTTATTAACAGTAATATTTCAGCTGCAAATAATGTCAGTACCAGTAATGATCTGATTACTTACTCTCTAAAAAAAATCGAGTGAAAATTTTCACTCTAAAAAGAGTGAATACAAAAAAGAGTGAATTTCGAGTGAAATTGGAGTGAATTTTGAGTGAAAATGCTCATTTTCCCTCATTTTGGAGTGACGTCAGGGATCACTCGAAGATTTTGGAGTGATCCCTGACGTCACTCCAAAATGAGTGAAAATGAGCATTTTCACTCAAAATTCACTCCAATTTCACTCGAAATTCACTCTTTTTTGTATTCACTCTTTTTAGAGTGAAAATTTTTACTCGATTTTTTTTAGAGAGTACATTATTCGTCATGTTACAATCGAATGTAATAATCACTTATGTATGAAGCGTCCATAGGGGGAATAAACTACGTGTATATATCTGAAAACGAGGGGAATTCGTTTCAAAGGGAAAATTTTTTATTCCCTTAAAGGGTTTGGCAATGTTTTTCAACGCCTTGTAATTGATCTGGGGCCTGAAGACCATTGAAGACTGTACCATCAATATATTAGGGAAGATTGGCAGCGATGCAAAAAAAAAAAAAAGTGTATATATGAATCGGATGTGCATAGAAAACGGGTCATTGAGGGAATTTAGGTATATTCTGTTTGTTTGTTTTTTTATTATTATTAAAATCCAGAATTTAGTGGTATAAGATGCATTTGTGATCTTGTTAGTTCAATGCTGCATTGAGCCCATATCAATGCATAATTTTTCAAAAAGGGCGAAATTTGCATTTTTTCTGAATATTTTCATGCTTTTTATCAAAAATCCCCCAAACTATTATTTATTCCGCATTTCCCCTTATAGCTGGAAATAGCGTTATATAATCATGTATATAGCAATATCACGATACAAGAATGCAATAAATGCCAAATGCCTTTGTTTTGTATTCAAAAATCAAAATTTTCGGGGGGCTCACCGTTCGTCAGGGATAAAAGTGCTTATTAATTTTCACAGTGATATCAACAATATGCTAGTACTGCCAATAAGCGGAGCAAATATAAATAATGCGGGAGCAAGGGCTTAAACTCATAAACATTATGAACTTGTGTTGATCATGTGTTGCAATCCCCTTCATTTGAGCTTTCGGACTTTCGCCATTCGTCAGATCAACCATGGCTGATTACATATAACATATATTTATTATCACTGTCGTTGTGTATTGTTAATGTTGATCTGACTAAGACGAAGCCCGAAAGTTCAAATAAAGTGGTTTGCAACACAACTACGTCCTCGGTGTAATTCGGATGTCACTATTCAATTCTATACATTATGTATCGCATTTATCTGTTTTTGCATTCAAACTCTTCCTGTAATATAATTTGATATACTGTGCTGTTATATCGTATCTTATAGAACAAATGTTCTTAAAAATGTGAGGTTACTTACAGCAATGTATTATTATTTCCTGAATGTAACATTGTTTCAATCATATAGTGTTCCTCGTGGTGGAGATCGATTGTTGAGAATATACCGAAGATATAATACGCAGACGTGTATATAATATCATCGTGTGTGATGAGGTCAAGTGTTAGTGACCAAGTATTGTATCAATATATGATAGGACATCTATATATGAAACTAGGACGTCTATCTACGTCATAAATGAGCTCTGTTAATATTTTTTATGGTAGATTCGATACCGATTATTTTACTGTTGTATATGTTGGTGTGGTGGGAATGTTAGACACCAAAATGATGGAATCTATCATGATGAATTGAAAGTCCATGTTCATGATGTTCGAAATTTTGTTTGTGAAAGTCAAGGTGAATAAAGCGACTGGTTCGAACGGGATTGCAAACACAATTCTCAAAATTTGCAGCCAACAACAACTTGCAGGCGGTTTTACGGATATTTTCCAACCATGTGAACCCTGGCGATATTCCACCAAAATATGGGAATCATCAATACAAATTCCAATCCTAAAAGGTAACCATACCTGCAGGGTTGAATCATAGTCGGCGGGTAATGAAATGTTTTGAGAAAACTTCATAAAGACCAGACTGGTCTTTTGATCCAACTCAATTTGCCTATCAAACAAATAAGAGTGTTGTATCACATAGATGGTGTGTTTGCCTTCTCACGTCGTGTGCACCAACATCTAGAAACCCCTAAGGCTTTTGTAAGATCGGTGTTTAGTGATTTCTCAAGTGCTTTCAACACGATAGTACTACACAAATTAGTCATGTTCGTTTCATGTTGATGCAAGCAATTGCTTGTGCGGGACAAGCAAAAGGTTATGCATTATGGATTTAAGCAATTGCTTGAGCTAGACCTCTTGCTAGACGAGCTTGAGCTTTTGCTTGAAGCAATTGCGTACAAGCAATTGCTAGTTTTATGCATTCGCCCAATGTCTGGGTGTCAACTATACCACTTTCATACACACCAATTGACTTCTGTGCAAAGTTAAAGTTTTGTACAGAGGATTGAAAATAGAGCAAAATCTGAAACCTAACTGAAAAATCAATGTTTAATTCAATGAAACTGAATCATGCTTTCATTTTACAATTGCCTCCAACAAAATTGTACACTATTCAGCTATTGCTCATATCAATGTCAGTGTCATCTGATGTATAGTTTTTTTAACTATTAAGGATCAAAAGTGGGATTTTTTTTTTGTATCACCTAGTACATGGTACAGTAATCAGTGGATTTTTGAATCAAGAATCTGGGGGAGTATTTTCAGGAAGTTCAGAGGTATGTTGACTGTTAGTGTGATCAATTCAGTTTGATCCTGAATGCCATAAAGACACGAGGAAATAATCTCTGACTTCCATCGTACTTCTTATCTAAATTACACACATGAGCCTTTGGCGATTCATGGTCAATCCATAGACCATATGATTTTGATTTTTTTTTTGACAGGATACTTTGACTGAAAGTATCGAGTGTACCCATACATACAAGCTCAGACAAGTTATAATGCAATAACTGTTTGCAACTACACTCGTGGTCATGTGAATCTACCCACAACTCGTGCCATGGAGTTTGTTATGTTTTGTTGTTTGATTGGATATTGATCCCTCTTGGGACACATGTTAATGTAAGCTTACATTTCGCTTAGAGAATTTTACTGCTTAGTTCAGTCTGTTGATTTGCCTACAGGGCCCTTCCAGCCCCCTCACCTATTTCTCACTGTCCTCCCCTCCTCCCCACCCCCCCCCCCCTTCCTCGAATCCCTTGTCCTTCCCTCTTTCACTCTTCAACTCTCTTTTGTCTACGGTCTAGTGGTCTGTCCACCAGCTTCATGTAGATGTAGTTATGTACAAACGAGCATTTTGATTTGCAGTTTTGTTCGTGTTTTAACTTCATTTACGATGGCATTGCCTTATTTCCCAGGTGTATTGATGTGTATGCATATGTTTAGTGTATAATTAGCATGATTGCGTGGTACACTGTAGTTGGCGAGTTTCAACATTTACTACATGTATTTCGACTTTGTTACACTGTCATACAGCTGTTAGGTCTTATTACGTTGTAACAGCATAATTGCCCCTCTCTCCCTCCCTTTTTATCTCCCTTTCTCTCTCTCTCTCCCTCTCTCTCTTCCTCTTCCAATATGTACCTTTCACATTACTCCGTATTGAGGGCAATACATTTTTTTTTCTGGGGGGGGGGGGGGATAGTGTTGTGCCCAGAGTTATATAGGCAGAAAGTCTACCCAAGACTTATACTTGGGTAGGACAACTTCTCACTCGACCTGTTAGGAGGTCGGCTGACCCTGGCTGTCCCCTGCCTAGATTTAGTTTTATAGCACCAGATTTCTGAGATGTCCACATATCAATATAAACCTTTATTCAAGCAAAGCTGTGTTTGGCCTGGCTGACCATGTGGCAGTTACTTACTAAGCAAGACAGGAAGAAACATATGAGAACAACATATTATAAACTAGGTATGAGAGAGTCTGTAAACAGTTCGCCGGAGCAGACAAGCGCTGACTGAAAGTGATTTCTTCTCAAACCGATACATGTGTGCACATTTGCCGTGATCATCTCGAGGTCTCTCACTAACTCCGGTTGTAAAACCTAACAATATATAACATGTACACACACAGTACGTGCATGGTCTTTGGAGGTATTATTTCTGTACACAATTTTATTGATTTTATTCGACTCTTCCGACCCCATTCCGGGGTATGAGAGTACAACACATAAATACAATATACCACTTTTGGCAATGTGTTACAAGGATATATAGTCTGTCCATGGTAGATGTTTTTATTTGATTGATATACCCATAATGTATATGCCGTTGCGGATCCAGGTGGGGTTAAATCGTGCGCCCCCCCCCCCCCCCATTTTGTACACTCTAAAAACGCAAATGTTGAAACAACATTTAAAAGGGCCGAGGAGTGACAGCATTTTTTGAAGTGTTACATCCAACTTTTAAAATAACATTTTAAATGTTGAATCTAGCAGGAAAACCAACACTTTGAAAATGTTGTCACTCCTCGGCCCTTTTAAATGCTAATTCAACATTTGTGTTTTTAGAGTGTAAACAAAAGAAATAAAAAGAAAAGATTTTGGGGAAGGGTGCAGAAGCCCCCCTTTACAGAATTCCTCGATCTGCCTCTGATATGGAGGGTTATTCATGAAGAGTTTATACAGTACAACCAATGTTGCCGTGCAACACATCGCGTTGTGGTTTCATGATACATCTTTTTTAAGTATACTCAGTTGCATTGCTTGGATAGTCTCAGTATAGGATCGACTTTTGTAAAGACACCCAGAGTTTTATTCATCACTCTGCCACTGTATTGCGCAAAGTTGACATAATCATTTCATGTATCATACGTTTTTGGTTAAGAATTTGATCTGTTATCCGGATGATTGCCTTTAGAATTTGATATCTTTTATACCGGGATTACACAGTCATTAAATTTTGTTTCAATTGCCAGTCACATATGGCCTTTTTTACGATCAGTGGTGTAACTTTTGTACTCGCAGGGTCAAAATTTCAAACAAAATATTTTTTCATTATTCTGTTTGATTCCTGTTTGAAAGTATTCAAATTTTTGAAAAAATAACATTTCAGACCTTAAAGCTGAAGGGTTATTGGTGTAATTTAAGGAAAACCCTGGCACCTGAAGTAAATTTAAGCAAAATATTGCTTTCATGAATTGCACCATATTGACAAAACTCTGTAGTCAAACTTCACCATGCAAAGTTTATATGGTTAACAACAATATATAGTTTGTGAATCAAAACTATTTGGGGGTTGAATATAAAGTGAATTAAAAAAAATACATGAGATTTATAAATTTTTGCTAAAAATACCAATTGACATGTAATTTTTAAGATTTTAACTATTTATTGGAGGGCAGGCCAGGTCAAACTCTTAATATAACAAGTCTTTAAGAAGGGCTACCTTCCTATGTAGGTTAAGTGAAATTCCAATCATTTCTTTAAAACTTGGATTTTTCACACATGGATGTTTCGGAGGTGACAGTTAACATATCAGAATGTTTCGGAGGTGACATTAATATTAACACTCACTTTTTTTGAGAATAAGTGACAATAACACAAAAACTTCTTCTTTTTATCAATGTTTTTAATAATTATAACTCCAGAACAAGAAATTAACTCCTGTTTCAAGCAGATAAACCACACAGAACAAGTGTTTTTTTACACTTCATTAATTAGCATGGGTACCGGTAGTTTGCCTTCCATTTGGACGAAGGATGTAAGCTAAATATTGTAATCTGAAGACTCATGGCATTCCATTTCCTACCTTAACTTGAGATGAGGGTGTGAGATCATTTTAGTAATGTTTCTTTGCTCTCTGAACATTTTATTCCACAACACCAGGGAAGAATCACTTCGTTTCGGAGGTGACATTCAATGTTAACATTGTGTTAAGATATTAATTTACAGTAAGAATATGATAGACATAAGCTAGATATTGTAACCTGAAGAAACATGGCATTCCATTTTCTACCTTAAATTGAAATGAGGGTGTAAGATCATTTCGGTAATGTTTCTTTACTCTCAGAATATTTTATTCCACAACACCAGGGAAGAATAACTTTGTTTCAGAGGTGACATTCAATGTTAACATTGTGTTCATGTATTCATATAGTAGGTCCCCCCCCCCCCCTCCCCCCAAAAAAAAGTACAATTAGACTTTTGTATTGATAGCACCCAATATGATTAAATCAACTAAATTCTACTTTGGGGTCTTAAATTATAACATCTTAGCTCTATTTTGCAGAAAGCCCCAGTCAATTTGGTTAAGTGATCTCAAAGAAATGTGGATTGTTATAAAGGATGTCAGGAGTCTGATTCTTCAGCATCCAAGTTCAGCACTTGGATGCTCTTGGAACTGCGTATTAATGTGTAAACACATGCAGAACTTGGAGGGAAGGGATTCCTCACATGCTCTACAAAAATCCTCTATTCTCTTTGACCTCTGAAGCAAATTGAATGGGGTTTTCTGTAAGGCATGGGCAATGAGTTAAAGTTTCAATCCCTTACATTGTATTTCAGTTTGATTCACTATCTTTAATGTTATCGTTGCGGAGGGTACCACTGTAATTTTTTTGGCGGGGACATACGGTATGAATACCAAAAGCAAAAATTCTTTTTTGACTTGTGTACGTTTTTGTTTGCACATAGTTTTATAAATATATTAATTCAAGGATGTTCATGAATTCTTCATCATCCTTGATAGCCACCATACAAATGTTATAATACTGGTGAAAGGTGTTTGGTTCATCTGGGATAAATTTTCTATACACCAGATTCATTTAAACTGTTGACATTACTAAAATATATTTTACATATCATTTTGAATTGATTGAAAATTACCTGCAGATCATGCATATTTAACAGTCACTTTTGAGAGTAAAAAGTATATATGATAAGAAAAAACATTTTATTGTTTTTGAGGTGACACAACACAAAGACAACACAACTTCTCAGGTGTTAACTATTTAGTGAACATTCATGTCTTTCCTCATGGCTTTAATTTTCAAATATAAGCTCTTTCTTTCAGTTCTTACTTATTTTGTTTGCTTATTCTCTTTCATGATAATGGATACCAGCTCATATTTTGTTTGAGATTGTAATTCATCCTAATCTTTAACAGGTTTTTACAGTTTGGTTAAGACAACAGTTCGTGTTTCCCAGCTGAAGAGAGCAGCATAATGCTTTTCTGTGAACTTGAGGGGAAAATTTGTTTTTGTTCAGTAATTTTCCCCATCAACTTCACAGAAGGTCCCGGACACAAACTGGTCTCAAATAAACCTGTAAGGGACCGAAACTGGAAAAGGACAAGTTCACCTCAATAGACATGAGGGTTGAGTAAATATAGCAATATTAGTAAAACACATCAGTGAGAGTTTGAGGAAAGTAAGGCAATCTGTTCCAGAGTTATGGATTTTTAAAGTTTCTGCTCAGTCAAATCTGAATGAGAAGACTTCTATAGCTTGTGATGTCACATGTGTACAAGGATATAGAGAAAGTATCAATTCTAAGAAAATTCAACATTCTGTATTTTCACTTTTCTTGCATAACAAAAGAACACATAACTTCTCTCTTTTGGAAGGCAGGGTGAATAATATTGCCCTAAAATACATCAGAAGCAAGTTGGGGAAATGTGCACTTTTTTCAAAAAATAAAGTTTTGTGAAATTCACTTATATTTTCCTTATATCGTTGTATGCATGTGACATCATACACTGTCGTAGTCGTCTCATCCAGCAGTGACTGCGCAGATACTTAAAAAACCCATAACTTTTGAATGGATTGTCCAATTTCCCCCAAACTTTCAATGATATGTTTTGCTGTTGAACATTTGCGTTCACTCAATCCACATGTATATGAAAGTGGACTTGTCCTTTAAGAAACCATTTTCTTTTCCTTGAAATTCCAGTACTTAAAGCCAAATTCTAAGATAAAACATAATAACAAAACAAGGTAAATACCTCATCAAAAGTACTGAAATAGAACTAAAAATCTTGGTTTTTTTTTTTATCTTTCCCTTTCCAGTCCTGGGGACTTGTTCCTCTGTTCACTTTAGTTGTCACATAACTTCAATAATCTTAAAAAATACAATGTCATAAACAGTTGGTTCAACTTGGAAAATGCAATAATTATAGTCATGTTAAAAAAAAAATCACATAATTTTGTTTATGATTACCACATTGTACATGGAAAAACAACAACTGTGAATTCAAAACAAGTTGTGCACCAGCTATAGGCATGTGGACTTTTTGTGGAGTTTGATTATTTGATATATACAAATGTATTCTTTTTTTACATTCTTTTTTTTTTTAAAGATTGTGGACTAGGGCATGCATGAACTGCCACATGTATTACTTTGGTATCAAGGAAATTCTGGTGAGCTATGTATACAAAAGTCACTTCTGTTGTGATGATTTTGTAGATATTAAATGTATTAGAAAATGTTAATAGATAGTGAAAAGGAACTGAAGTCTTGCCTTTCACTATCACATAACAATATGGTGTTAACAAACAATGTCACCTCCGAAACACAAGAAAAAGCAACCTACAAGGAAAGCTGTGATTGGTAAATCTTCACAACTAAATTGCTTGTTGGAAATCAAGCTTCTAAGATGAAAGCATCTATATGTTTACTTAACTAAAGCAGGAGAAATGATCTTGATTACAATATTATATATACAACAGATGGGTGTATTTTGTGCATTCTCATTGTTAAAAAAAGTGAAAAAATGTAAATTTGCCCTAAAATGTACAGTCTAGTAATAAAAAAGAGAGTGAGAGTGTGGTAGTTGATTTCTCCACTTTGAGACTTATGTTACTAAAATAAATGAAACCATTGGTGTACATGATATGGTTTTTCTTCAACAGAAATGAACAAAAAATCTTGTTAACAGTGTTTTGTCACCTCCGAAACAGTATTTTTTGGTTTTTATTGAATCTTTTATTAATCCCTAGAAAATTCTCACTTCCTGTTGCCATATTACTATTGTCATCCAAAAGAGATTCCTGTCAATTGGACAGAATCAAACAAAATTGCTTTGTCTTTGAGAAATTATCAAATATAATATGCCTCTTGTTTCGGAGGTGACAATTGTTTCGGAGGTGACAAGTGTTAACGGAAAATTGTAAATTGCTCCGAAATGAAAACAACAGGCTATATTTCTACTACCTTCCTTCAGAGATAATGTGAGGGGATATGTTACATTTTTGCAAATGTAATGTATAACTGATGTCAAGAATAAAAAAATTAAATACATAAATCTGTTGTCTCGGAGGTGACAGAAATGTTAACGGAAAAGTTACATAAATTTATGAACGCTCACCAAAAAAATGATAAGTTATTTGAATTAAATAATCTTTGGATCAAAGTTAAGTCAGATTGATTACTATTTTTTTTTGATGGAAATTAGCAAAGTTGAATTTTATAATTGTGAACAAGAGCTAACTCAAAAGAGGGGTTAATTGTTAATGGAAAATGTCACCTCCGAAACATAAAGTTTGGACAATTTCATTATTTAAAGAAGACAAAGCAGAACCTGGTAAACATAATAGTTCTTAATGTTGGATACCTGTCTATCACAACAGCAACAAAAATAATGAAAAGGAATAAACAATTTGATATGCTAGCTCTGACAAAAATACTATGTCAGAGTGAGTACACCAAAAGTGTTGGATTTCAAGCATGTAAGTGCCTGCCACATCTGAAAGAAAAAGAGAGGAAAGTTCATTAAGGTACCCAAGGTAGACACTGTGGGTGGTAAGTTTATGAGAAAAAATAATGCATATCTGTCAGTGTATAAGAAAGTTATACACCAATTAGTGCCAATACTGCGTTTTACACCACTGATTGTAAAAATGGCCATATGCAATGACTTTGTGAAATGTGCGATGTGTCTGCATGCATGACTGTGTGCAAAATATACAGTAAGCTGTCTGTAATAGCTAAGGATAGACAGGGTTTGGTATAAGATGTTTAAATCGGCTACCATTTGCGATTGATGCAATCCTTAAAGGGCGTCAATTGTATGAGTTGTCCGCAGGAAAGTGGACCTCTCATTCTGGTTTTTCTAAGAGAGTACGTTATAAATGTAACAAGTTTTGTTTGAAACCATATGTATACATGCTTTCAAATCCACACTTACCTCTGAGTTTTGTTTTACAGTCGGCCAATGCGTACTCAACATGTTCAAGACCATCTCTAATTTTCTTATATTTGTTATACGGAAGAAATATGTAAATAAATTGAAGTTAGAATTAAAATCATAAAATATTGTGTAAAATCTAGTACACTGACAAAACTTTCTATGTGAGGGAGGATTTAAGTTTTCTTTTTTTTTATTTGACCAAATTATATGGTGTTGAAAATGAAATTCGTGATTCTAGTGGTATTTAGTTTAAGTCTTCCTTGGATAAGTAAATTAGTGAAGATATACGTTATGGTACATTATCTAAAATACCTTACAATACTTGAACAATATTGGTAAAATGATAATCTTTCCCTGAAACTGTACAGCAGTAAAGGACAATAAAGTCATTACACATGAATTAGTGAATGCAATATGCAAAATAGTACCTTTTCAACAATGAACAAATGACCAAGCACCTTTAAGATACAACAGCAAGAGAGCACACACGCTCGGCCAAGTTAAGGACGGTATGTGTCGTTGATACATAAACGAGGAGCTTATGTACACTTTCCTTCGCTGGCAAAAAACAAAAGACAAAAAAAAAAATCTTATAGTTCCGTCTAGTTAAAAAATTGGTAACTGTCTGAAATATGGCATGCGATTTCAGCTAGCTGTTACTTACACACTACAAAACTTCATGAATATGTTTTTGATGTTAGATACGGTAATGATAGTAATAATCAAGGATGATAATAATAACAATACTAATAATGTTTATTATCATTATTGTCTAGGATCTGTTGGAGTGTTTAGGTTCTGGGCCTCACAAAAATACTTCTCAAACCTTTTTTCCGGAATATCAATTTTCTGATGACGATCTCTAATTTCTATAAGCAATATATATTTTGTGAACCAGACACGAATTGTGCATAAGTCTTCCTTGAATGCACGTCTATTAAATTAACAACATGCCTATATACAGTTCTTTGAAAATGTTACTGTAATCATACATTTCTACTTCATACGAATTACACACACACATACGTGCACGAAGTAGGTATGTCCATCATCAATAACGAATAACTAAATTACCGTTTGTTCATTTTTTTTTGGGGGGGGGGGCCAAGTTTGCGTATTACTCCTACACCATTTGCGAGCGTTTATTTTGACGTTTGTGGGTGCTATCCAAGTTCTACATTTTTGGGCGATTTTATACTTTTTTTTTTTTGGTTTGATACAATTCACTTCAATTCAATTCAGTTCAATTCAATTCACTTCAGTAAAAGTTTATTTATATTAAAGCAAGAACATGTAGCTCAAAAGCTGAAGTTGTTTATTTTTTCGAACAATGAAATTAATTTATTATAAAACTTATATACAGAGTGTTTAAGTTTCTGCATGACTTGCAGACAACATGCCGGATTTTCGCGTCATAAAAACTTCTTACATCTTTTGCAGAAGTTATCCACTACCTTATCAGTGTCATTACGCACACAAACTATCACTTGATTATAGAAAACACACACAATAAAAATCATTTCATCATTTACCAGTCCCTATATAGTTACTGATAATTAAAATGATGTGAATAAAGTAAATATTTTCTTAGTGAATCATTATTGAACATCCTGCTGCAGTAAAATTCACGAATTGAAATGACAGTACATTAAATAACTAATTAGTTTCCAAAACTATACAACATAGGCCTACAATATTTTTTACCATAAAAAAGAAATCATATCAATGCAAAGACACATGATATAATTCAAAAACAAAATACTGAATGAAATTAGCACTCAATAAAACGATAATATTACCCTACGAATGGGAGTGGGGAATATTGCTCATTGTTAAAAAACAAGTAATCACAAATCATTGAGTAACTACACTAAGCATGGACTGGTTGAATTTCTGAAACGCGAAATGGTTGAATTTCAAAATATATTTAACATGAAATGTTTTAAATAGGCCTCTACACCACAAAAGGAATCATATTGATGTCAATTATAGACATGACATACTTCAGAAACAAAAATACGAATAATAAGCTATCAAAACTAGAACTGCACTAAAGGTGATTAATACCCCCGCTCCAACAGCTCAGAATCCTATGTAAGTAAAGGAATTGATTTTGTTACGACCAAAATCACTCTGAGAATGATCGCACAAAAGAAACAAATTAACTAATGTTCAGGCGGTTTATTAACAGCGATATTGTGGGTACAGACTCGTAATCGGTTTTCACAACAGTACAATAATGATCAATAGAAACAATTACAAATCGGTAATAGAATCACTTACATATTATGTTATCAAGTAGTCCTTTGAAAATGTTCAGATACGATGTTCGATGCACCGATGAATGATCCTTGACACACCGATGAATGATTCCTCCGACGTAACTTCAAAGGCACAGGTTGCATTAATCCACAGTATAAATCCGGGGTAAAATCCACGATAGATGTCCACGGTAAAATGTTCACAGCGAAACGTGTAGAATCCAGACGTTATGACGACCACGTCCAGTTAATACATTGAATTATGATTCACTTTATAATGTGAAGCAAGGAATTCAGCCCGTCACAGCTTTGCCGTAATAATGTCCATTGACACTAGAATATGGAGTCTATCTCCAACGTAGGCAAATGAATTCTCTGCAGGCAAAATGTCTCCCAGGCCTTATCTCCACAAACACAGTTTGTATAGCAGGTCAGCAGGTAACACAGGACTGACTATAACAAGTCGCTTCAGAGCCAGAAGTGACGTAACTCTCAGAGCAGAGGTGTTGGGTACTCTCTCTACTGCAGAATTTCTCCAGCTAATATACTATCCATTCACCCCTTTCTAGTACATTCTGTAATTTTCTCCAACCTGGGGCCACATACCTGAACATACTAGCAAGTCCAAATTCCAGGAATCCTGGATGACTCACTGCCTAATATGTGCATAACATCATTGCCAAAATTAACTACCAATCACATTGGGCTACAAGGGCAGTGCCTCACTCAGCCAGCACTTCCTAGAATTTTCTGGAATGGGTTAAATCATTCCAGATTGAGTAAGCTATAATGTATTTCCTGTCACATGCATACATGTACTGTAGCTACATTGTATACCACATAGAAAATTCTCCACTGATCTGGTCAGCCTGTATGTACTACATCTATATCATATAGAATGTTCTCCATTAATCTGGTCACCCTGTGTACATACACATTAAAACAACCATGCATACAGCCTTGATACATGCACATAACTACTTGTGTGTACATTTGTGACAATGTAAGGTTCTGTGTCTGTGCGTGTTTGTGTGTGTGTGTGTGTGTGTGTGTTCGTGTGTGTGTGTGTGTATGTGTGTCTGTGTGTCTGTGTGTAGTACCTTTTGAGTACCTCGTGGGTTTGACCAGGTCTGCCGAGCACTTTCTTGTACATCCCAAATTTATGTAGAAATCCCGAAATGTCACAACGTTTGATAAAATTGTGGTTGCCATGGCAACGCTTTGTCTGGCAAACACTAAAATCGGGTCTCCAAATCTACACATCAATGCCATAATGTCCACAAAATTTGATTTCAATGGCTTCACAATATTTTGGCAGTAGATCACTCTACAAAATTTTCAAGAAAATATGCAGTTGCCTTGGCAACGCCTTTTAGGGTCCAAACACTAAGAGTGTCCTTGCATATCTACACCTTAGATCAATATAATGCATACTAGATTTAGAATAAATTGCTTAAATATCTTTGAAGTACTTCAAAGTACTCCACAATAAGGTTTTGGTAAACCTGTGGTTACCGAGATATTTCTCGTACCAGCTGACTGATTGGATTGTAATTCCAAGGAGGCGCATGGAGGTCACGACTTTGATCTTGTTGCTTCCGCTATAGTCAGGGCCATCATTTTGCAAGAAGGTGAGGCACATCAATTTGCTTCTTTTTTTTCAGGCTTAGGTTTCATGTAATAAGCATTAATACATTCATAAACGGAGTCTACATGGGATTGCAGACTGTAGATAATTGTTGATGTATTTCTAGGTATAAAGTGGGCGTTTTACTACATTTGTGGGTTCAACATGGGTCAATGCAACGCTGCACGGTAAACCAATGGGACGCCCTCCCGCACTCGGTATCAGCTCTCCGCTGTTCGTGATGTAGTTGGCGAAAAAAAGCAGTGTGCCATTTGAAACCATTCGAAACTATAACAGCATAAACCTTTGTTGACTGGCTTGCCTACGAGCCTGCTCGCAAAGAGAACTACCGTGTTTCTCTTATGCACACATCTAGATGTCGGATTAAAGGCGAACAAAATGACCTGTTGATCTTTACGAGAGAAAAATCGATCTCTTCTGACGTTCATCTATCAGGGGCTCTTCCTTCGTTGTCTTCCCAACAATTTGCCCAAAGTATAATGAAGGAGAAACAGAAATGGTCACACAGTATGGTATGTATATTTGCCCATTTCACATCACCGTCAAACATAATATATTATGGCCGGGTAGCGCCACGTTTTTAAAAGCTGGGGGAGCAGTTCATGTTTCTGGTGCCATTTCCAGGTTTCCTCAGCTGACAAGCAAGCGACACTTAAAAATGATGAAGACTCAAACTGGTTCTATTGGCAATCGAAGATTATATTCCTTGTGTAGTATGACTGCTTGGATACACATGGCCCGCATGACATTTCGTAATTTTGTTTGGAGCATTAAACTTTCACAGGACCACGTATCGTTAACTCTTATTTGCAACATACGTAAAGTTGCTGCCCAAGGTATACCGGACAATTATGGTGTTGTGTAATTCACGTAAGACCTGGATATTATAAAAGCGAAAGAAAGAAAGAAAAAAAGACAAAGACAAAACAGAAATATCGTTAAATCAAGCAAAACAAAAATGTACCAATTAATTTTGATTTTACGTGCGATCAAATATGAAACATGACCAGCATTCGCCAGTGAGACGAAATCCTGCGAGTATTTTGCCATAGCAACATGGTACACTCGGGTCAAATAGATGTAACCCCAAGGTCTCGTCTGGAATTCGCGGTAGTTGCCATGGGCCATGCCATCAGTGAAAGGATCGAGGTCTCCTCAGTGCTGTAGCCAACTTAAACATGATCGACAGATTTCAAACCGCGGTACATATAGGTACTTGTCTAACACTTCATTGGAAAGTAGATTTCTGAATACATGTTTAGATTCTGTATTAGTACGGTTTGGTACAAAGGAGTCCCTATGGTCTCTCATTTTATCAGGGATCTTGAAATGAACTATGGTATATCAGAGTTTGTTTGTCATAACCCAGCGACGAAAGATCGAACTGACAATTTTTGGTCCAAAGATTAATTGGTGAGAACGGTGCCTTTCAAATATGTCGAATGATTTCACATTTTGGATAATGTATAATCCCGGCGTTGAGAATATATTCAGTCGTCTGTCTTCACTATGTGCTATACAGAATCCGTCGTTTCAAACTTCAGTTAAGCATTTACTCAAGACAGTGTGTGTAATCATTCTTCGTCAATCGTTTTATTACTTCATCTTATCATCGTGTTGTGTTTCCTTTTCGTAATTTCATAATTTTACTGTTTTTAGTTCTTGCAAATTTGGTAATATTTTACAAATGTTAAAATGAAATACAATTGTGGAGTTTCAGACTTTTTGTTCATATTTCGTTAACGCATGGTTTTACTGAGTTTAATTGCCTTGCAGTGCCGTGCATGGTATTTGAATCCTGTATTTCCATTTAATTGAGAATTGATAGTACAGATACACACTATCACAATTATCTTTAGTCGTGCATTATAATATTGTCCATTATACGGGAGCAACTTTATGCTTTGCTCTTTTTACAGGGGTCTCAACTATTTTTCAAGTTGAATAAGAAATAGATAAAGGCTGATATATTCATAATTATGTTATCCCTGATTTTCATTCGTTGATGACGAACACCCTCGGGCAATATTAACGGAACTTCAACCTGTCGATAACGAGTCAGCTTATTACTGTTATCGTGACAGTGAGTAAGCTGTGTTTTTCTATGTATTGTGTTGACACAACGGGATAACCGGAAGCACTGTCATCCTTAAATATTGGTCCTGAATAATTCTAATAGTCGCAGTTTACGAACTGGTATTAATAAACCTTACTTATTAATTGAACTAATTGAATATCTATATGTGTTCCAACACTGCAACAAAAGGAATTTACACTACGGCATATAAAGAACCCAGTAACATTACATCCATGGGAACCAAACTAAGACTTCAGTAATGCGTTGCATAAACAACTTTGGAATGTATCTATTTTGGAAAGATTCAGAGTTGAAAGTGAATTTAAACCCTGGGAAAATGCTGGATTTTGTCATGTTATACTGGTTTCTGTGGTCAGGGGCGGATCCAGAAATTCTGTAAAGGGGGGTGCAACTAATATATCTGTGCCACTTCCGGGTTTCATTTCATTTTTTTTTCTTTTTATTTCATTTTTTTTCTTCTTATTTCTTTTGTTTTTAACGAAAAATAAAGGGGGCGTACGCCGGTTGCGCCCCCTCTAAATCCGCCACTGGTGGTTAAATGGAGCAGAATTAATTTTATCGATATTGTAACTCGCTAGCACAAGAATCAACCTTCAAAAACATGTTCTAGTTGTGTTTTTACTATGACACATGTATTCGTTCCATGAAAAACTGTAGGCAGTATTGATTATATGAAGAAAATGCTGCTTTTTTATTGAAAAACCTGAAAGATGAAACTGTTTAGTTTTGTCCTGGTTTTTTGATGGAGAGTTGAAAAAGCCAAAGACCAACGCACGGTGTAATGTATGACATGTCGTTTCCCAAAGGAAACTCTGTGAAGTTTTGATTATACGGAAAACATAATGTTTGTTATGAGAAGAAACAGAGATGAACATTGCCTTTTCCGTCTTGCTTGGGAGTCGAATACAGCAATGATATAACGCACGATGCAATGTACGATATGTCTGAAATGTCTGAAATGTCTGAAAACACACACACACAAACACACACACGCACTCAAACGATTTTTTTTTTTATTCCAGAGTCGTTAGGCAATGTACTTCTAATCAAGAATCCTTTTCCGGTTTGTTTGGATGCAAGTAATCTGCGGGGTGAAAAAAAAAATTAATAAACAACATGTATATAACAAATATTATAAGAACGTGACTCCAAATTAAACAGAAAAGATATTTAATTGATTGAGATTGAAATAATTGATTGACTGAAATAGATTTGAAGTATAGCATTTGTCTGGTGCGGCCAAATTGGATAAGAATCATCTTTATGGGTCATCGAGATTTTGCCAACATAAGAATCAACCTCTACAAAGCAGATAATGATTGCGTGTTAAAGATGTTTGTTTTATGATCGAAACTGCTGTTCGAACAGGAGACTACTGTACAGTTTGTCCCCAGAAAAATTACAATCAAATTTTCGCATTGATAACACCCAAAATGATTAAACTGTCTAAATGCTACTTCAGGGTCTTAAAATATAACATCTTAGCTCTATTTTGCAGAAAACTCCATTCAATTTGGTTAAGCGGTCACAGAGAAATGTGGACTGTTGGAAAGCATGCCATGAGTCTGATCGAAGTTTAGCACTTCGATGCTTTTGTGTGTGAATACAATAGACAGAACTTGGAGGGAAGAGATTCTTGACATCCTCTACAAAATTCCTAATTTCTCTTTGACCACTGAAGCAAATCGAATGAGGTTTTCTGTAAGATGTGGGCAATGAGTTATAGTTTCATACCTTGAATTTGTATTTAGATTGATTTTTGAAGATATCATTGCGGAGGCTCCCGTTGTATTTTTTTTTTTCGAGGGGGGGGGACATACGGTATATAGCACATGTTACATGTAGCCTTGAAAGTATGGATGAATATATGATGCTGTTATACGAAAAAAGCGATAGATGAAGCCTTTTTCGTCAGGATAATGTTCGGTTTAACGTATCATGCATGCTGGAAAACTGTGTGTTGTTTTGATTACAGATGAAAGAATATAGAATAAACAGATAGATGAAACTGTTTTGATTCTCTCTCTCTCGCTCTTTGGGAGTTGAATATTAAAACAACAGGATAGCACGCGATGCAACGTTTCACATGACAGAAATAAAAGTGTATAACATAACAACAGTTGAACCGGATTTTACATTGCAGAGACGGAAGGAAATGCAGTTGTGATATATATGTATATATTTGTCTTGTGCTCATGAATTCAAAGCTACTATATATAGGTAAAGCATGGGTCATAATGTATCCATCTCAAAAAAGGTTCATCTTGGAGTTTATAATGAACCTGACTTTCAATGCAAAACTTTTTGTGATTGTCAAATTGAATATAAATCCATTTTGCAGTTTGTCATTAGGAACTTACTGATTAGAGAATCAGCCATTACGAAATATGAACCTATTGTGAGTTCATTGGGGTTTTATATTGTATACCCTTTTCATTTCTCAGCGTCTGGTTTACCTCATTCTCTCTAGATGAAAGTAAAAGATATTCACTTTTTTGTTAAAAAAAAATAAATAGATTGCATGAATTGAGTTAATGTGGCGCAAAACCGGACCTATTGTCCCGTGTATTGGCATTATGTTATGAAAATGTTCAGATTATCGTTACCGTGCACAAAATGAAATTAACTCCTGCCGAGGAAAAGGAGGGATACTTGAAGGCCAATGCTTGTATTTGTGAAGACGAAGAACACAATATTAAGCTAACTATACAAAAGTGAGAAATTTACAGTAGCAAGAAAAAAAAAGAGCAGGGAAACACCATGTCATCACAGACGGTAGTCTAATGGTGATGGCAAGTATTTCATTCTTTTCAATCGATATTTCTTTTTTGTCACCATTACAAATTATGCATTGGGGTTTTTTCTCTCTTAATATTTATTTATATTCATCCCTGCAAATAAGTTGTATGATACTTTTTGACTTGCACTCTTAAAAATATGAATTTTATTCTTTGCATAATGTTGGATAGAAATAACGTAATTTCAATTTAATTGTAATTGAGTAAGAGACACTTTTTGGGAGTAATCAGTTTTTTAACTGAACGGGCTATACTGTGTTGAAATAAAACGGAAATAAATAAATAAATCTATGTGTACTTGTAGTGTCATCAGGCGTGCATGTTCACGTGAGAGACAAGGCAGAAGAAGGTATAAGAATGTAAAAATTAAGATAACACGAGTGGACCTTGGCTAATGATAAGCCGTAATGCAACGTTGATATTCAGACTCGCTTGTGTACAATACCAGGCTTTCATGTGCAGTGCGATGATGGACATTGGTTTTATAAAGATCGATCGGGATTTTGGTGCCTGCTCTCTTTCGGCAGAGATCGACACAATGTACAGCAATGGTCCATTGGGAGTAGAAAACTTTATGATATTCTCGACATCTTGTATTTTTGCATGTTACGTCACTTTTTACATTGATATACTGTACTACACTAAATGTTATATTTTTGGAACCCACATCCTACAAGCTTTGCTTTTTAGTGGGTTCCTCGTATTACACGTGAATTATACGTCCTTATACATTATGTGCAATTTTGTTTCAAAGTGACCATTGCGTTAAAAACATTTCTTTTTCAAAAACAAATGGAATATAAAACTTGTTTGAAGTGTGGAATATGGAACATGAATATAAAAAAAAAAAAATGCCGCGAGATATAAACGCCTATCCTCCCTTTATCCTTTCTTTTTTTTTCTTTTTTTTTTCAAACCAATCTTGGATTAGGCTGCTCCAAGCGATCATTCAATACGTATGTGTTTCAAAAGGAATACAATAATTTTCCGCTGATTTGTACATGTACTTTGAATATACTAAATTCTCTATTTGTTTTATGGACCAGGCCTTATAGAATACTACCAGGTAGTAAAAATAATAGATGCCTCGACAGAACGCAGCCTTACAGTGAAAGAAGAGAAGATGATATCGTGCTCAAATAAAATTATTTTATTTGAAATATTACAAAATTAAATACATTCAGTTAAATTATAAGACTTCAAAAGAAACATTTTCAATCTCTTTTTAAAAGATTTCAATGAAGGTGCATTTTTTATATCCATAGGAAGGGAGTTCCAGAATCTTGAACCTACATAAATAAAAGTCTGTTGAGCTAGCAAGGTTCTTAACAGAGGTAAATGAAATTCATTTGACTGTCTAGTTGGGTATCTATGGGGCAATTCCACGATAACACCGTGACACTTTTGAGTATAATTTCACTGATCAAATGTAAATGATAATCAAAATGTAACACTTCAGAAAATGTTTTTATTGTGTATCTATGCATATCATCATAAGCAATTTTGAAAACAAAAGAAAGGAAGAAAAACTGCTGTGGTTAATGAGCTATGCACGATTAATTACCACTGTAACACCGTGACGCAAAATGGACATGGGTTTTTGTGCACTTTGTTTACTGACAAAACTCTGTAAAGTTGATGAACATTTTGATAAGTGGATGTGTTCATTGAATGTATTAGAGACTCAATGATAATAATGAAGTAAAATTTTATTAAAGAATCATTTGACAGGACAACTATGACATAGATTTTAAATAAGTGCACCGTAACACCGTGACTGTAACACCGTGACCTCTGAAATGTGTGTAGAAAACCTATGGAGAATCCTGTTGTCTTACTTTCAGCTCATAGTGTTTCTCCATTAGGTAGAATGAAATGATGATTCATGATGAATATTTGACATCACAGTATAACACTTCCAGATAAAACAGAAAATTATTGAAATCATAACAGATTAACAAAAACAACAAAGTAAAGAAAAACTTTGCACTGTAACGCCGTGATATGTCATATACGTTTGTACACGTTACAGTCAGGAACATTGCTCTTTCGGTAAACAATACAGTTGAACCTCTCGTATCCGGACAAGTCGGGACCGGGGCTCATCCGGATAAGGGATTAGGCCGGATACGGGAGACTTAATGCTTTATACATGTACATATTCATACACATGTACTGATGTAGCCCATTGTAGTACCACATGTAGTAATGTGTATACTGCAACCTTCAAATTTTCATTGTTACATTTGGGGATGTTTCGAGATGTTGAAATGTCTGACGGTAAGCAATTATTTGGAAGGAAATTTGATGCAATGTATGTTAATCATATTGGAAGTAATATGTAATTCATGTGTGTTATGGTAGGAGTTCTCACGGAGTTAGGAATCCCCCTTTCTTCCCGTAATTATTTAAAACAAAATCACGGCGAGATTGCGTCCCTATAATAGAGAGATCCGGATAAAGGGAGGCCGGATAATAGAGGTTCAACTGTACTTTATGTTTTGAGACATAATTCACTCTATCATCATTGAAAGCTTGTTAAATATTTCTGAGTGAACTTTTAGGGTTTACAACTACTCTTTAAAAGTCCAATTTGTATATTCAAAGATGACATACAAATTTGAAACTTTGATTTTAATACCTTTGGTCACAAAGCCAGGTGAACCCACTTAGCAATTTCAGTAGCAATAAAAAGAATCATTCAAGCAATTTGTGTGGTACAAAATGTACCATAATTATTCTTCTTTTTCAAAGATGTACTTGAAAATGAAAGTGTACATAAAAATGATTACAATGCAAATTCTCATTCATACACATAAATCCTAGTTAGTGTGGCTCTTTTAATGGTGAAACTTGTAAGATTGTGCACAGAACCATGCACAGGAAAGTAGTATTCCAGTGAGATTAACTATTGGTGGACTCATCAATCTAGCTTCAGTATGCCCTAAGTAATTCTTTAGGATACCAGGGAAGCTGCAGCAAGATTTCAGACTGTTTATCATGTTAGGAACACATTTGAATCTACAAAAGAAGAGTCAAACCATGTGATAATTTAGTGGTCAATTATGATAAAAATATTAAACAAAGGGTATCAACTCAACTGAAACTGTTGCCTTTACCGTAATTAAAAGTTCAAAACCTTCAGAAATGTTTGCTCTGGATAGTTATGAATCTGGTAGGTGGCACACTGTGAGTGGACTGCTTCTATTTTAACCCACCATGTGCTCTGAGTGTTGATTGGCATATCAAACCCCACTGCATTGTAAACACAGTTCTCGATTTTTGTCACAGAAAGGGTTAAAATTGCATGATGCTGGCAACAAGTGCAAGGGATAATCTTTGTGGATTTAGCTTGACCCATCTGTTATGAACAATCCTGTAAAACCTCTATCCTTTGAGTAAATGTGACGGAGAAATCAGATGGTCACTTCAACAGTTAATTATGTGTAATCCGGTATGTGTCCTGTGTTATTGCAATGCAAGTCACGGTGTTATAGTCACGGTGTTACAGTTACAGTTAATGTAACACCGTGACACATTTTAATCAGCTTTAATTAATTAACAAAATGAGTTACCATCATTTTAGTACTTGTATATGGTAGCTACATCTTGTGGTCATGATTTGGGCTATCAAAATAAATCCTTTTGTGTTTGTAATTTTCAAACAATAATAAAAACATCAGTTTTTACCGTAACACCGTGACATTATTGATGATCGTATTTGCGATGTTCGCTGAAGCTTAACACATAGAAAATCTTGCACTTTGATGATTTGGTAATGATGTCCAACCCTTAAACTCTGAAAACAAAGGCAAAGTTTTTACCTCCTTTTTCATTTTCTCATGCTACATTCATTTAACTTCATTATATTTTTCAGATAATTATGTCAAATATAATTATGCTGATTTTATGCACATATTACGCAAAGTAAATGATGTAAGTTTTTTTAAAAAGATGGTCAAATATGAAAAATTCAGTCCTTAAGCTTTCATTTGATACCAAAATGAATGAAATTTGACTATTTTGAAAACTTGATGGTCATGTCCACTTTATCGTGGAATTGCCCTATGGTATGTCCGGTTACGCATAAACATGGAGTTAAATACAAACGGGAGGCAATTATTATTATAACTATACATAAACTGCCCTAATTGTAATAAAAACAAATCTTTAATTTTCAGAAGCTTGTTATCAAAAAACAAAGGATCTGTATGTGAATATGGAACAGTATTGCAAATAATGCGAAGCGCCTTCTTTTGTAACAGTAGAATCCTATCCAATAATAATTGATGCGTGTTTCCCCATACCAAAATTCCATAATTTAAATAAGGCAATATCAAAGATGAATACAATGTTCACAACGAATACTGAGGAATAGACAGTTTTAATCTATTAATAACACCTATGTTACGTGAAATTTTCTTGCAGACATTATCAATATGAAATTTCCAAGAAAGTTTGTTATCAACTATAACACCGAGAAACTTGATTATGGGAAACACTTTCTAAGACAGCGTCACCAAAACAAATGTCCATATTTAAAGGGATCGTATAGTTTTGGTTGAGACCTAATTTCAGGTTTCTAACATTTTTTGGTGAGACAATGAAAAACCTCTTATGAAATATGAAAGAGCATGCAATTCCATGAGGAATTCAACGTTTATTTGACGAAAATTGGTTTTGAAATGGCTGAGATATCCAAAACAGAGCAATTCTAATGAAGTGTGGGACCCACATTTTATTACAATCGCTTTGTTTTACTTTGTATTTGGATGTTTCAGTAATCCCAAACCTGATTTTCATCAAATAAACTTTGAATTACTCTTAAATGGTGTGCTCTGTGCTATTTCATAAGTGTTTTCTTGGTATCGCTCAAAAAGTTAGAAGCCCAATTCTCATCTCCACCAATACTGTACCATCCCTTTAAGTTATCAAAAGTCTTACTAAAAAGCATATATTTTGTTTTTCGGATATTCAACGACAACTTATTTACTTTTATCCACTCACATAAATTTTCTAATTCGGAATTAACTGTCTGCACAAGAATATTTGGGTCTTCATGTGAGTAAAAAACATTTGAATCGTCGGCAAAAAGTATGAACGATAACACATCTGACGAAGCACAAAAATCATTAATGTAAACAATAAACAATAGTGGGCCCAATAAACTACCTGGTGGCACGCCACACTTCAGTTCTCTCATATCAGAATTATGATTGTTCAAAAATACATATTGCTTGCGATCAGTTAGATAATTCCTGAACCACTCCAAGGCCTTCCCACGTATACCATAATGAGACAACTTGTAGAGTAAGATATCATGGTTTATAGTGTCGAAGGCCTTGGAGAAGTCCAGGAATATACCAATCAAATGTGAGCGATTGTCTAAAGCATGTGCTACTTTGTCAACAAAATTAAGCAAAGCGTGACAGGTGATATGCTTTTCTCGGAATCCAAACTGCGAATTTGTAAAAACATCACACATCTTTAGAAAATTCATCGTTCTTTTATATATAATTTTCTCTAAAATCTTGGACAAAAAAGACAATAAAGAAATAGGTCTGTAATTACTAACATCTAACTTATCTCCATTCTTATATATGGGAATAACTTTAGCTATTTTCATTTGCTCCGGAAACACACCCGTTAACATTGACAAATTAAAAATATGTGCCAAAGGATCCGCAACAGAAGATATAACACTTTTCAAAATCATATTGCTTATGTCATCATAACCGGAACTTTTTTTGTTTTTCAAACCACATACAATATCAGTAATCTCGTACCTCGTGGTAGGGGTAAAAAATATTGAATTCATATTATATCGATTTTAAAAATAAGAGAAATGTTTATTAGTATCGGGAATTTCTTCAGCAAGGTTTTCTCCGATTGTTGTAAAATATGTGTTAAAAACATTTGCTATATCAACAGGATTATCACATCATTAAATCTCATTTTCGAAATACTTAACTTTTCATTTGAAATATTCATTGCTTGTTTCAATACGTTCCATGTACTTTTCATATCACACCTATATCTCTCTAATTGTTTATGATAATATTTTTTCTTTTCAATACGTATTATCTTATGAGAGTATTCTTATACAAAGTATATTTAATTCGTGCTTGTTCAGTTTTTTTTTTTTCATTTTAAATACATAAAACAGTTTATTTTTCCTATTTATGGAACGTAAAATGGACTTGGAAATCCATGGAAGCTTTGGAGTTGTTTTATAATTCCCCCGTTTATCCTTTCTTTTAGGAATGTGAATATCCATATGATTATCAAAAATTTCCAAAAAATTATTCAAAGCCAAATTAATGTCATCAGTATCAAACACACAATCCCAATTAACATTATCCAAAGAAGCACAAAAAGAAGACAATTTTTCTTGGGTTACTTTACACCTCAAATATCGCTGGGATGAATTATTACTAATATGACTAAATTTAAGGTGCGTCATTATTGGAAAATGGTCAGTAATATCTGATAAGATTATCGACGAATTTGGAAGGGTTAAAACGTTACTAAAAATATTGTCAATTAGAGTGGCTGACTGACGTGAAACGCGTGTCGGTTTCGAAATAAGAGGTAAGAAAGAAAAGGATAAGAATGTCTCAAGATGTTGTCCGTTGTGTGCTTTAACAAGTCAATATTGAAATCACCGAATATAAAAGAGTTTGAGTTCATAAATAAAGGGTTTGTAAGCACCTCAGTGAGATATGATAAAAAGTCTCTGTTGTTGGAATTTGGAGGTCTGTAAATAATACCTATTACAATGTTTTTATTACCGAGAACAGTACTCAATGAAAAGTGACTCAACAATGTCATTCATTTTGCTAAGCTCATCAAGGACAGTGCATTCAAAGCAGCGTAGAACATATAAAGCGACTCTGCCACCAGAGCGATCAGATCTATTATTCGCAAAAATATTATACCCTTCAAGTGCAAAAGATTGTTTTGGACATGAAGACAACCACGTTTCAGAGAGTCCTATCACTGAAAATAAAAATTTATTTGAATTCTCTAACAATAACTGCAATTCTTCAAAATGCTTATTCATACTTCTTATATTCAAATGTACCAATGAAAATGTATCTTTCACAAAACCCTTTCTAATATCTTTGAATTGATTCAAGGTGACATAATTACACAATGGAGCTTGAGTCAGATCGTTAAAATCATACTGCATTTCTTCCGCTGCAGAATTAAGATTGTCCACAACTATTTCATCAAAAGGATATGCGCGTTTATTAAAAGCTTCTTCTTTATCTAAAGAATCGAATTCTGGCGTAACAGGTCTAAATAAATCAAAAAAATCATCATCTAACATAGAGTGAAATGGTACATCTTCTATCCTGTCATTCATTCTGAACTGGGGCAATTCTGACGAGGTGTTATCCGCGTCATTGCTGCTAGAGGGCAACCATGGCTAACGTTGGCACAACAGAGAAACGGACACGACAGGAACCCAACGTGATACTGCGGGATAAAAGCGAATGCAGAGGATAGTGGGGAGCGACCATGCGTGACTGTGAAAGGTACGCGCTCTTTGTATGCATACGAATTGTATAACAAGGCTGGTTGGCTGTTAACGAGAAGTGAGGTGCATAGAGTGTCAGAAATGAAAAGATATAAGAAACAATGAATATACAACATGTAGAACGTGGCTAATGTCTCAGTAGGCTCCCCCCCCCCCCCGATAGAGTGTACAAGAACAAAAGGAGTGAAGCACGTCGGCGAGAGAATAGCTTCATGCTATATACGTGCTCTCGTCCTCTCGTCCTCACAGTTGAATCTCTTCAGCTGGAAAGCTGCTCGACAATGTGTCACTCTCGAAAACACTTGGCTGATTGTCTCTGTGGGCTTTCGCTCTTGGTGTATGCATCAACAATTTTTTGGCTTCTCTCTCTCTCTCTCTCTCTTCCTCTTTTCCCTGTTTTTTGTTCCCTTTTTTTCACACTTTTGCTTTCTTTTTTTTTTCTTCTCTACTCCCCACTTCCCCAGTTTCCCGCACTCTTTGTAGTTATAAGTTTTCATCCCATTTTCCCCCTTTCCCTCAGAGGTATCCACATGTTACAAGCTTAGTCTTCATGGGTACCTCCACTTTCTTTTCTCAGGATGTATATAGAGTGTATGTATCTTTATTGTACTGAACATGTAGACATGAACATGTTGTTAATCCTGTTTGGTTATATACATTTTCAACGATTCGCATGTCAAACACATAATAATGTTTCGTGTACATTCTGTTGAAGAAAGAAAGTGAAAATAAAGTTTGAATTTGAACTTTGAATTTGTCAGTTTGTTATGTTATTTGTGGCCGATTGCATATCTTCCTTTCCGTTCAATTTTCCTGACATACCTGGCCCCATAGTGTCTGTGCCACAAATAAATGTGATATGTTACATAGTTTATACGTTTGCATTCTAAAATCCTAGTTAGTATTGTTCATAGTATCAGCATCATTATATCAATGAGTAAAATGTACAATAGTATATAAAAGAATTTAAAATGAATATGTTTTATTGGTATAACAAATTGGTGCTGTTTTTGTTTTGTTCCAGTGTTCCACGTCTTACAAGCTTGGCTTTTTTAGTGGAACACTGTTTTCCGTCATTGTGATTGTTTACTATTTTTGTTGCTATGGCAAAGTGCATTGTTTCTTTTTTACGACATCATTCGTGTATATACTTTATATTGTATTTGTAAAATTCCTTTATCAGACGAGTGTAAGAGAAATGAAAAAAAAATTGTATCACTTTGGATCATGTCAACTTCTTCTTTTCTTTTCTTTTTGATGATGGAAATAAATAAACTATTGAATTGAATTGAATTTATAGCATTGTTCAATCCTACGTATTTATTCGTTTTCTAATGACCACATAAACAGGAAGAAGTGAAGCGAATATTGCAGTCATGGTTGACTGAAAAAAAAAAACTACAATGATAGCTACATTCAGTTGCAAATTGTTCCTCATTTTCTATTTATTTCCGACTCATTAATTCGAGTGTGCAGAAAATTTAGAACATCTAGATATCATCGTTTCGTTTTCGTCGCTGCTAATGCCACGGGGTATTTGTGATTCATCACAAATTAATTTGATTATTAGCCACAGGGGAGTTTATGGTTGCGTGTTGACAATGGAATGTTGATATAATGGATGTCACCAAATCCTTTTTATTTCTCTGATATTGAAACGCAGGCATTTCCAATTGGTTGCTAACCTTTTGATCATCTTTCCGGTTCGGAATAATCAATGTGTTTTATGCCTTTGGTGTCTCTCTACCAGAAATCAATCTATGCCATATGATAAATATCTATGCCTTCTCGAGTTTTCTGAGGGAAATTCTTTTGAATCCTTTGAAAATATTGCCATCTTGAAATTGTAAAGACAAAGAAAAATCGGACGGCGATCGTTTAGGCTTCATAGACAATATTCAAATAATGTATCTGCAGACTGAATTGCCCTCGTTTCCCCAGTTTTCACATGCATTTTTAAAGGAAACACATGGCCTGCATGAGCTCCACATATTTCCAAGGTAAAGGGTCAATATCAGGGATGTCAGGTTATTTTCTGTTTCCTATGTGCGTTACTCCCTAATACAATATGACCTTTGAGAACACTTTAATGAGAGATAACTTTGCCCTAAAATTGCTTCAAACAAACAATTATGAGAATTTCGGGTCAAACGTAGGTAACCCTAATGGACTGACATCGATGTATTAAACATAAGATCAAATGATAGATGTTCATTTGAAATTTGTTTTTTCAACTGCATGGCCTGGGGCCCGTTGCATAAAAGTTACAATTATGGTAACTTTGCCATCCATTGGTAACTACCATGGCAACAATGCTCAACAGCCAATCAAAATCAAGAATTCCATGGAAGTTACCATTTGATGGCAAAGTTACCATAATAGTAACTTTTATGCAACGGGCCCCAGATGTTGATTAGCAAAGGATAATATCATCCATTAAATTCTATTGAACACTGTGTTTTGTACCATTTCTAGACTTATTGGTCCACGTTACGTGGACTAACAAAACTGTCCCATTTGTGTTATATTATGTTATAGAAAAAGGCTGTCAATGTTGCGACAAAGGCCTAGTGTCGTCACAGAGTGACGTATGAAGGAATTTCAAAGAGTTCGTAAAGTCACCACAGTCAAAGTAATGTAGTCCTTTACACAGCAGTGCGTATTGTGCTAATTACGAACTAAAGAGGTGATTGGCAAGTTAACTCGTGTAAGTGTACAATTGTCAACTTATTAAGGCAGACAAAAAGAAAATTAAACACATGCGAGCACTATTCTTAATAAAGGGAAAACAATCAATATCATAAAAACCAACAAAATAAGCACGGTAAAAACATAACAATATACCTTCCTTCGTCTTTCATATACCAACTGTTTTTGCACGCAGACTTTGTACATAATTCTCTATACAACATGTGTATACAATAATCCCTAATGATTTCTTTGCTCACGGATGTTTGTTTCGTTGATTTCTGGATGCTTACGTTTTACTTTTTGTTCCACGCTAAACGTGTGTGGCGAAATGATAATAACTGAAAAACAGGATGTAAAAGCTTATCGGGATATCCAGATATTCATCGGCGTACAGTGAACACGGTGAAAGGAGGAACGTTTAGCATGTGCAGCAACAGATCGCGTCAAGTTGTTTTTTCTTTTCTTTTTTCTTTTTTCTCTCTTTTTTATTCCCTTCCCAGTTACTTTGATTTCGTGTCAGTTGACATTGGTTCGTTCTATTTTGTTTTATATTGCAATCTTGTGTATTTTCTGAGGGTCCCACATCGTACAAGCTTTGCTTCGTTTCCATCCCCATCCTTAGTTAACTTGTACTATATGCTTTATGTATATATTAGCAAAGATATAATTGTAGGGTTTTTTTTTCATCTGCTACTCATTTTCATATGTACTTTGTTGAATCACATTCTGTAAATATTACAAATATCCTGTGCATATACATTGTATATAATTTTTTTGTTTATTTGATGGAAGTGAAATAGATTTGAATCTTGAATTTGAATCTTGAAAACACAACCGTATCTATAGTCAATGATGATTTAAAGGGATGCAGGAGCTGTATAATTTGCTCTCATAGCACTAATAGCCGACAGCCGAAGGGTGTAGACATCCCTCATACACTTTCCCTGTCAGTTCCTCCGCCATAAACGTAGTGCACACGATCAAAAGACTCACACGCGGAAATACCAATTTAGCTTTTCACATTGTCCTGATTATTTCTCACTTTCTGATTGAAAAAAAAAAATCTTAGAGGTAAAACATAGTTGTGGTTACTGGTATGGTTGCAGAATTGTCGAATTCCGCTCCATAAATGTACACGTATGCCTAAGTACTGTGTGGAATAACGCTGTAATAACAAGATAGGTAACGATGGAAATGCGAAATATATTAACCAAAAAGGTTTGCCGACGCCACAATCTCAGAACGGGGTCACACTAACTCGGACTAGGGGCAACTCGGCCTCGCTTTTATTTTTGATCTCAAAATACTACAAAACAACTCATCATCTTGGCAAATCGCGTCAACCAGATAAGTTTCTTGGTAGACTCTTTCGATATATTGTCAGCAATATGAAACGGTGCAAGACGGTTTCTCAAACTCTTACAAGAACTGTGTTTTCACTTTGATATTCCGCCAAAGTATGCTTCAGATCTTTGAATTTCAGGTCTAAAAAAACATGTAGGAAGGTGGATGCCCTTCTTGATCCTCTTATAGAGAAAAATATATATATATATATAGAAAAAAAAGTCACAGCTACTTTTCCTGCGTGTATGTGTATGTGTATGTGTATTGTGTGCGCGTGTGTGTGTGTGTGTGTGGTTATTTGAACAAACATTATGATTGCCTCGCTCCGTCGCAAATCATACACCCTATCGGTATGATGACCTGTCTACGCCATTGTTGCAAAGCAAATATTATTTCTCTTATTTTCTCGCACGTGTTTTTTATTTACATATATATAATAATATTCCTAACTTTGTAGCTCTACTTTGTACGTTGTTATATGGACTGCATTTCGGGGCATGGTTCAATATCATTATCCCGAGGGATCTCAACTCCACGTTATGACCCGAGGAGATTTGTAAGGAGGTATGATTGAGAACGGGATTTTAAGATAATGACGCCATACTAACGTCACGGATGACTGATCACATTGATACATTAGTCTGATCATCCTTGGGACATGATACATAGAAGAAATAAGATTGAAGGTGACAGTCGGAGGACTTTTTGAGTTATCCTCTGCACAAGATTTGAGGAGAAACGAAGAAAGAATTCATATAGATACAGGTGATACCTGATCATTCGCGGATCACCCCAGAGAAAGCGCAAAGCGCAAGACACACTGAAAATGTTCTGCCTGTTGGGCAAAGTTAACCCAGAGAGGTGAGAATGTTCGTCTCGCCTCCCTGGTTTACCCCTAGTCATGCATTGACTCGCTGACCAACACTGACCAACGTAAGAAGGATCGACGTCATTAGACTTCAACATACCCATATAGAATTTATCGCTTTCCTATTCTTTCTCTTCCACTCCAGTCAACATGATGCGCTTATTCAAGCTACGGAGGCCAGTGGTGGTACTGAAGTGGTTCGCGTTGCTAGGCGTGGCATCCCTCCTCGTCACCTTAGCCACGTCGCGAACATCGTCCTCTCGCGGAGACGTCGGGGAGCTGGAGGCAAGAGATATTTTGGAGAGGAATAAAAGGCGACGGGATGGACTCGAAATGAGGGCGGGTATACAAAGCGAGAGAGCCAATTCAATAGGGTCAGTCATAAGACCAGGGTAGGTATACTGCTTGAGCTTTGGCGGGATTAGATTACGAAACGAGAACAATGAGTCAGTAATTGTCATCACTATCATCATCATTATTATCGTTATCTTCATTACTATTGCTTTTACCATCATTTTTTGGTAACCGTTAATTTTGTCATTATCTCCATTATTGTTACAACGCCCAATGTATGTCAAATTTTCAATTGACCACACTGACAATTGTCACAAATGTACACACAAGTAGTTATGTACATGTATCAAGGCTGTATGCATGGTCGTTTTAATGTGTATGTACACAGGTGGACCAGAATAATGGAGAACATTCTATATGATATAGATATAGTACATACAGGCTGACCAGATCAGTGGAGAATTTTCTATGTAGTATACAATGTGGCTACAGTAGGTGTACATGTATGCATGTGACAGGAAATACATTATAGCTCACTCAATCTAGAATGATTTAACCCATTCCAGAAAATTCTGGGAAGTGCTGGCTGAGTGAGGCACTGCCCTTGTAGCCCAGTGTGATTGGTAGTTAATTTTGGCAATGATGTTATGCACATATTAGGAAGTGAGTCATCCAGGATTCCTGGAATTTGGACTTGCTAGTATGTTCAGGTATGTAGCCCCAGGTTGGAGAAAATTACAGAATGTACTAGAAAGGGGTGAATGGATAGTATATAAGCAGGAGAAATTCTGAGGTAGGCAGAGTACCCAACACCTCTGCTCTGAGAGTTACGTCACTTCTGGCTCTGAAGCGACTTGTTATAGTCAGTCCTGTGTTACCTGCTGACCTGCTATACAAACTGTGTTTGTGGAGATAAGGCCTGGGAGACATTTTTGCCTGCAGAGAATTAATTTGCCTACATTGGAGATAGACTCCATATTTTAGTGCCAACGGACATTATTACGGCAAAGCTGTGACGGGCTGGATTCCTTGCTGGATATTATAAAGTGAATCATCATTCAACGCATCAACTGGACGTGGTCGTCATAACGTTTGGATTCTGCACGTTTTGCTGTGGACACATAACTTGGATTTTACCCCGGATCTATACCTTGGACTATCGTAACCTGCACCTCTGGATTTACGTCGAAGGTATCATTCATCAGTGCATCGTGGATCATTCCTTTGTGCATCGAGCATCGTATTTGGACATTTCCAGGGATATTGCATGTACTAAGTGTAAGTGATTTCATTACTGATTTGTAACTGTTTCTATTGATCATTATTGTACTGATGTGAAAACTGATTACGAGTCTGTACCCACAATATCACTGTTAATAAACCGCTTGAACATTAGTTGATTGTTTCTTTTGTGCGATCATTCTCAGAGTGATTTTGGTCGTAACAAAATTGGGGGCTTGTGTCCGAGAAGTGAATTTAAAGCCAAAACTTAGAATTTGGAACGTTCCGGAATCCAGAATATTGGTACAGACAAAATACCAGTTGAGTTGATTGTTCAATTGTACATTGTGTGTAATACATGTGACAATGTCAATCAGTGCAATGGATGTTCAGGCATTTGTTCAGAGGACAGATTTGTCCCTCAAAGATTTGCAAAGGTTACGCAAATGTGATTTGACTGCTATTGCACAGCATTTAAATGTTGATGTTCCACAAGGTGTAAGAAAGGCAGAGATTCTTGACTTAGTAGCTGGTCACATGGAGCTCAAAGAAGAAATGCTCACTTCAGATCAAGCTCAAATGTCTGATCAAACACGACTTGAGCTTGCTAAATTGCAAATGGAAATGGAGAAAGAGAAGATGAGATTAGAAAGAGAGAGGGAGAAAGAACAAATGGAAATGAGAAAATTTGAAATGGAGCAACAAATGAAATTGCGTGAGTTGGAATTGGCTCATGCACAGACTGCTGAAAATCGTGAAAGGGCTCCGCCTGAATTTGATTTGGCCAAGAACATTCGATTGGTGCCAAAGTTTGAAGAAAACAGAGTTGATGCATATTTTGTGTCATTTGAGAAGGTGGCTAACAGTTTGAACTGGCCACAGGAATTTTGGCCCTTGCTCCTTCAAAGTGTGTTTGTCGGCAAAGCAACCGATGTGTACTCATCTCTCTCTGAACAGCAATCACGTGACTATGCTACAGTCAAGAAGGTAGTGTTGAATGCTTATGAGTTGGTGCCAGAGGCATACAGACACAAGTTCAGAAATTCGTACCGCAAACCAGGCCAGACACATGTTGAGTTTGCTCGTGAAAAAGAAATGATGTTTGATAGGTGGTACAGATCCCTGAAAGTGGATCAGGATTTTGATAACCTACGTGAGGTTGTTCTCTTGGAAGAATTCAAAAAGAGTGTTGCTTTCAGTGTGAGGTCACATTTGGATGATCACAAAGTGACAAGTTTGCATAAAGCAGCCTTGATTGCTGATGAGTATGAGCTGACCCACAGAAATGACAACAGACCACCTTTCAGGAATTTCTCTGGAAATAAGAGAGACAAAAATCAGTCGAGCAATCCAAAGAATGCTGGTTCTGAAAAAGGCACGAGTTCTGAAACTTCATCGGCACCAAAGCCTCAATCTGACAAAGGGTCCAGTACAAGTGCAAATGTCATCAAATGTTTTCACTGTAACAAGACAGGGCATGTAAAGTCACAGTGTTGGAAGTTGCAAAACAAAACAAAGAAGGACATGGGATTTGTCATGTCAAAAAGAGTCCTACCCGAAAACAGTGTCCCGTTCAGTGAAACACAGGCCATTGAAAGTCGATCTCCCAAATTCAAAGATAGGACTAAGCAGGTGGATGAGAGCTATCGTAGCTTTTTGTTTGATGGTGAGGTGACCCCATGTACTTCTGGTGAGGCAGGTAAGCCAGTGGTAATCCTGCGGGATACGGGAGCCTCTCAGTCGTTGATGGTGGATGGTGGTATGACTTTTCCACCAGATAGTGCAGTGAATGCAAAAGTCTTGATTCAGACTGTTGATGGCAGTTATATGTCAGTACCACTGTATAGAGTGGATTTGAAGTGTGGCCTAGTTTCTGGTCCTGTTACTGTTGGAGTTGTTCCTGAGTTGCCCATGGCAGGCATTGACTTCCTGTTGGGGAATGACTTGGCTGGGGACAAGGTGGTTGCGTCTCCAGTTGTTTCGGATAAACCGGTGGTGGTTGCTGAAACTGAGCAGTTGCAGGAGGAGTTTCCTGGGATTTTCCCAGATTGTGTTGTGACTAGGTCTCAGGCTCGTAGAGCTGTTCAAGATGATGCGGATTCTGTTGATGTGGAGGAGAATTCCGGTGTTTGGTTGGCAGAAACCTTTTTCAAGGATTTGAATGATGGGGTTGCTGTATTAGGCTCCGAGGCTAACAGTGATGGGCTGTTTAGCAAGTCTTCCTTGGTTGAAGCACAGCAGGCAGACTCTGAGTTGAAAGGCTTGTCTCAGACGGCGTGTTCTGAGGCTGAGGCTGAAAAGGTCCCTGAGTGCTATTATTTCAAAGATGGCATTTTGATGAGGAAGTGGAGACCTCCCCATAGGCCAGCTGATGAGGATTGGACGGTGGTCCGTCAAGTTGTTGTCCCTCCCAGTTACCGCGGTGAGATCTTGAGGATTGCTCACGAGTTACCAGTTGGCGGCCATTTAGGCGTCAGAAAGACCAAGGATCGGATCATGAGGCATTTCTATTGGCCAGGGTTGAATGTGGATGTGGCTGAGTTTTGCAAGACTTGTCACACATGTCAGGTGGCTGGTAAACCACAGCATTCAGTGAAGCCGGCGCCATTGATTCCGATACCTGCGTTTGAAGAACCATTCAGTCGGGTTCTAGTTGACTGTGTTGGACCTTTGCCTAGGACTAGGTCGGGTCATAAGTACCTCTTGACAATCATGGATATGTCTACACGGTTTCCAGAGGCTATCCCATTGCGAAATATCACTGCTAAGACTGTGGTAGACGCTCTAGTGCAGTTTTTCACTAGGTATGGGTTGCCCAAGGAAGTGCAGTCTGACCAAGGGTCAAATTTCATGTCAGGCATATTTCAAGAGGTGATGTATCGTTTGGGTGTGAAGCAGCTGAAGTCGTCAGCTTATCATCCCCAATCCCAAGGTGCGTTGGAGCGCTACCACCAGACCCTAAAGACAATGATTAGGGCATTTTGTGAGGAGTATCCCGAGGATTGGGATAAGGGCATCCCTTTCCTGCTGTTCGCAACGAGGGACTCCCCAAATGAGTCGACGGGTTTCAGCCCATTTGAGTTGGTGTACGGTCATGAAGTTAGGGGCCCATTGAAGCTCATCAAAGAGAAATTCATGACTGAGGATGATGAGGTCCACCTACTTGACTATGTGTCAAAGTTTCGTGAAAGGCTTTCAAAGGCTTGTGAGGTAGCTAGGGAACACTTGAAAGTGTCACAAGACTCTATGAAGAGAAAGGCAGACAAAAATGCCAAAGCCCGAACCTTCAAACCAGGTGACAAAGTTCTTGTACTGCTGCCCATACAAGGTGAACCACTGAAAGCCAAGTTCAGTGGCCCATACTGTGTCAAAAAGAAACTCAATGATGTGAACTATGTGATCAGTACGCCAGACAGACGAAAAGATCAGAGGGTGTGTCATGTAAACATGCTGAAAGAGTACTATGAGAGAAAGGCTAGTCAGCCGGTAGGCGTAGCTCAGGTGGTAGAAGAAGTAGATGAAGAGGGAGAAGCTCAAGATGAGAATGGAAGTGAGCCCTCTAGTGCCAGGTTGTCTAACTCAGAGATGTTAGGGAAAGTAGATGAGGCACTGAACTACCTACCTGAAGATCAGAGGAAAGATGTGACTAGTCTGTTACATGAGTACAAAGAATTGTGTAAAGACAAACCAGGCTGTACCCCTCTGGCTGTACATGATGTTGATGTAGGAGATGCTGACCCTATCAAGCAAAACCCTTACAGACTAAACCCGAGCAAACTGCAAAAAGTAAGGGAAGAGGTTCAGTACATGTTAGACAATGACATAATAGAACCGAGTAAAAGCAGTTGGAGCTCCCCAATCGTCATGGTGCCCAAACCGGATGGGTCTCAAAGATTCTGTATAGATTACCGAAAGGTAAACGCCGTGACGAAAACAGATTCTTTCCCCATTCCCAGACTTGAAGACTGCATTGACAGGGTCGGAAATTCTGCATATGTCAGTAAAATAGACCTTCTAAAGGGATACTGGCAAGTGCCCTTGACCGACAAAGCCAGGGAGATTTCTGCCTTTGCCACACCAGATGGCTTGTTCCAATGCAAAGTAATGCCATTTGGCATGAAAAATGCTCCGGCCACCTTCCAACGGCTGACAAACCAAATCATTGCCGGACTTGACAACTGTGTAGTATACATTGATGACATTCTAGTGTATAGTGACACGTGGGAAGAGCACATTACACACTTGCGGCAACTCTTTGATCGACTCAAGGAGGCCGGATTGGTGATTAATCTGGCAAAGAGTGAATTTGCAAAGGCCAAAGTGGTGTATCTCGGGCATGTAGTTGGTCAGGGACAGGTATTGCCAAGAGAAGCCAAGGTAGAAGCTATACTAGGCTTTCCCATCCCCCAATCCAAGAAGGAGTTGCTCAGATTCCTGGGCATGGCTGGTTTCTACAGGAAATTTGTACCGAATTTCAGCACTGTAGTCACCCCCCTAACAAACCTGCTGAAGGGCAAGGCAAAGTACACCTGGACTGATGAGTGTCAAAGAGCCTTCGAGAAACTAAAAGCAGTCCTTGCTAATGAGCCTGTTTTGGCAGCTCCTGACTTCCAAAAGCCATTCAAAGTGGCAATAGATGCTAGTGATGTAGGAGTGGGAGCGGTTTTGCTCCAAGAAGATGAAGAAGGCACTGAACGTCCGGTTAGCTACTTTTCCAAAAAGTTGAACGCATACCAAAAGAAGTACTCAACTATCGAGAAGGAGGCTGTCAGTCTCATCCTTGCCCTCCAGCAATATGAAGTGTACTTGACCAATAGCAAAGGGGAGATCACGGTCTATACTGACCACAACCCCTTGGTCTTTTTAGACCGGTTCAAAATGAAGAACAACAGACTGTTCAGATGGAGCATGATGACGCAGCCATATGCACTCAAAATCAAACATGTGGCAGGCAAAAATAATGTAATTGCTGACGCTTTGTCAAGAGTGTAACATGAAGAGAGTATCAAAGGTGAAAAGTTTTCACCGCATATCATTTACAGTGTATGTGTTTAGCATATCCATTATGTGTTTAGCATATCCATTAATGTACATGCAAAACAGTTTGACATGATTGTATAAGCTTCGAGAATCCAAGCAATATCATTGTAAATGGTATCCATGAAAAGAGAACATGGAATTAATGCAGCTATTCAAAAGGCATGTGATAGTATGTGATTATTGTTGCTTGATTTGGATTGTACTTCACATTCATTGCAAATAACAATGAGAAATTGTAAAGGTAAAAGAAACCCTTGCTACGGCAAGGCTTTCTTTTTCCCATGGGGGATGGTGTCACAAATGTACACACAAGTAGTTATGTACATGTATCAAGGCTGTATGCATGGTCGTTTTAATGTGTATGTACACAGGTGGACCAGAATAATGGAGAACATTCTATATGATATAGATATAGTACATACAGGCTGACCAGATCAGTGGAGAATTTTCTATGTAGTATACAATGTGGCTACAGTAGGTGTACATGTATGCATGTGACAGGAAATACATTATAGCTCACTCAATCTAGAATGATTTAACCCATTCCAGAAAATTCTGGGAAGTGCTGGCTGAGTGAGGCACTGCCCTTGTAGCCCAATGTGATTGGTAGTTAATTTTGGCAATGATGTTATGCACATATTAGGAAGTGAGTCATCCAGGATTCCTGGAATTTGGACTTGCTAGTATGTTCAGGTATGTAGCCCCAGGTTGGAGAAAATTACAGAATGTACTAGAAAGGGGTGAATGGATAGTATATAAGCAGGAGAAATTCTGAGATAGGCAGAGTACCCAACACCTCTGCTCTGAGAGTTACGTCACTTCTGGCTCTGAAGCGACTTGTTATAGTCAGTCCTGTGTTACCTGCTGACCTGCTATACAAACTGTGTTTGTGGAGATAAGGCCTGGGAGACATTTTTGCCTGCAGAGAATTAATTTGCCTACATTGGAGATAGACTCCATGTTTTAGTGCCAACGGACATTATTACGGCAAAGCTGTGACGGGCTGGATTCCTTGCTGGATATTATAAAGTGAATCATCATTCAACGCATCAACTGGACGTGGTCGTCATAACGTTTGGATTCTGCACGTTTTGCTGTGGACACATAACTTGGATTTTACCCCGGATCTATACCTTGGACTATCGTAACCTGCACCTCTGGATTTACGTCGAAGGTATCATTCATCAGTGCATCGTGGATCATTCCTTTGTGCATCGAGCATCGTATTTGGACATTTCCAGGGATATTGCATGTACTAAGTGTAAGTGATTTCATTACTGATTTGTAACTGTTTCTATTGATCATTATTGTACTGATGTGAAAACTGATTACGAGTCTGTACCCACAATATCACTGTTAATAAACCGCTTGAACATTAGTTGATTGTTTCTTTTGTGCGATCATTCTCAGAGTGATTTTGGTCGTAACACAATACATTCAATAGATCAGTTTATTGATAATTATATTCAAACTTTTCTCATACCTTTATTACAAAAGACTCTCCTAAAATCCACACAGCATAACTGAGGCTAGCTTGAGATTCTTGGCCAACGGAGCAAGAGCTCACATATTAACGATCGTTTCTTATATTGAAATAAATTTATACGTCATTGAAATTATCCACAAAATGTAGAACACCATATAACGTAACTTGGCCTGAAATTATCTTCTAATTCATCCTACAATAGCTGAGGGTCCAGTACTTATGTCAAGTTCGAAGCCGTGCGGAGGATTGACCGACCTGTATATAGCGTCAAGCCATGTACCTACGCAATGTGCAGTTCATTTTTTTTTTTTTTTTGATAGCTTTATTTCGAGTGCTGTGTGAGCGGTAGACATTCGCAACATAAAATGAGCATAAATTATCCTGTATGCCGTCTACAATGGATTTTGAGTGCACGCATTAGTCGTATAGCTGGCTGCGGGTTTGCCTCATACAAGTTTCATTTATATGTCATGAACACATTTTTATACCCCCGCCAAACGAAGTTTGAAGGGGGTATATAGGAATCAGCGGGTGGTCGGGCGGTCGGTCCGTTACAAATCTTGCGTCGCGAAGTTCTCCCACAGTTTTTGATCAATTTTTATGAAATTAGGTACAGATGTTCATCTGAATATGTTAATGTGCAAGACACATATTTCTGCAGTGGCAAAAAGTGCGTTGCCATGGTAACGGCATGTTATTGGTAAAAGATAAGGCAAAATGCTTCATGGCAAAACTGCTTCATCAGTGTTCTTCCAATTCTCATGGAATTCATATTGAATGTTTGTCTTAGGATATAGGTCAGCATGACATATTTCTTGACAGTGACAAAAAGTATGTTGCCATGGTAACAGCTCACATATTATGAGCCAAAATGATGGAAAATTTTGTGTTACAAACTACTTCCTCAGTTTTTGCCCAATTTCCATGAAACTTGGTACAGATGTGTGCCTTTGGTTGTAGATGTGCAAGACGCATTTTTCGACAGTACCCGAAAGTACGTTGCCATGGTAACGGCATATTAATGGCAGAAGATCAAGGAAAGATCTTGCGGATTTAACAACTTCCTCAGTTTTTTGACCAAAGCTTTATATGAAATGTTTTGACCAAAGCTTATGAAATGTTGTTTGGCGGGGGTATAACCAGTCGCTGTAGCGACATTTCTAGTTTTTTCTATCCTACACGTTGTATTTGTTTCAAAGCTATTCACAGGTACTGAAATGTTATCAAAACAGGGCGGCGAGTTGGCTCAGTCGGTAGCGCGTCTGCCTCACGATCACGCGGCCCGGGTTCGAACCCGAGTCTGGACTGAGCAATGTTGTGTGTAAGCATACGTCCCCTCTAGCAAGAGGCAAAACACTCTGTCCCTCGGATAGAACATAAAATGGAGGTCCCGTGTATGAGAGAGTAACAACTCATGCACGCAAAATATCCCGTTTCATTCATTCATCGCAAAGAGCAGGATGTTTAACCCGGTGAAGTGGTCCCACCTCACACCCAACTGGACCCCATGGAAGAGGCATGGCATTTGTACGCAAAACAGTGACTAAGAAGATTAGAATTTATTCGCAAATATAGTAGGGAACACCGCTAGATAGTCAGACATCACATGAGATGTAAGCTACAAGTGACAGGAATTGGGTCGCCAGAAACGCTTTCATGTACTGTGTCATTTAGCGATTCATCGATCGTTTTGGACGGGTTTGGGCGTTTGAGCAAAATATTTCATTTCATTTCAAAATGGTTTGGAAGCAACTCGTTTCAAATACTCGAAACTGTCGTGCGTTGTCTTGTCGGAAGGTTCATGATTCTGCTCAATAGATGGAGGTGGGGGTGATAAGGGTTCTGCATATTCTCACTTTGAGTGACCTTGAGATACCATGATTGGTCAATACAGTATTCATGTGCCTGCCAAATGCCCAAGCTACATGGTCAATACAGTATTCATATGCCTGCCAAATGCCCAAGCTGCGAGTCTTGTGAACCTTTTGATGTCAGCCTCAACAGATGGGACATTATGCCTCCCTTGAGCTATGTCGACGGGAGAATTACCAGGTGTGTTGTCTCGACTGCCCTCTGTCATGATGCTGTTGGATGTTGGATTGTTGGATTGATCTTCATTCTCCAGTTGCTCCGTGCCTTCTCAGCCAGTTCATTGGTAGAGGTCTGCAGCTTGTTAAAAAATATATCTATGAGGGTGGTGTCATCTGCGTAGCGGATTTTTGTGATACCCAACTCACCCAATTGGGTATCACATTTTTGCCCATAATCCGCAGATCTTTCATGCTAAATTCCCAAATAGATTGAAAAGGCTAAGCGAGAGTAAATGTAGGCATCCTTTTTCTAACACCAGTATCTACTCGGAACTAGCTGGTGATCATTTCATTTATCGACTCAGAGCACTCTGTCTGTTATACGTTATTAGCCTCGAACACGTCAGTGATGCTTGGTCCGTTCCGGTGAAGCGAAGGCACTTCCAGAGAGTTGGAATTGAGTGCAGCTTTGAAGTTAACAAAGTTCCAGTGTGGGTTCCTTGGTTCCTTAGCTTCCTTAGCCTTCTCAAAGACCGAGCGAACGACAAACGCAGTTTTGTGGTACCTCTGAAGCTACGGAATCCACATTGGTCCTCGGTCTGATACTTGTCTATGGTTTCCTATATCCTATCTGATCGATATCATTCTGCAGAAAACTTCCCCAGGAATAAATATCAGGTTAAGGTTTGGACAGGATCTAATTTGTCTCCCTTCTTGTATACTGCGGTGATGACACCTTTGCTCCCGCGGTCCTCAGGAGTATTTCGTTTAGACTACGCTATATCAATAATCTTAAATAGAAGCTGTCTTATTGGTCCTCGTCCAGCTTTTAGCGTTTCTGCAGAGATTCTTACCAGGCCACAAGCCTTGTTGTTTTTCAAGGACAGGATTGCCTTTTCTACCTCTGTGATTGAGAAATGTTTACTCACTGACTCAACAATGAGTGGATCTTTAATCCGTTGCAAACACTGTCGTCCACTGAAAATCCCATGAACAGATGAAATTGTGTAGATTCTCTGAAGTGTGTATGAAAGACCAACTGTATTGATTCCTATTCTTTCTCACATTCAGCTTATTGCTAAAATAAAATGGAAATCGCAATGCCGCCAGGAATAATTGAAAAAGGAAGCTATACCTAAGAAACTGATTGTGGTGTTGATGATTATGACTCTTGTTTTGGTTAGCCTCATTACCAATGTCGGCGTAACAGGACATTTTGCATTGTCTATGTAATTTCTATTTCTTGCTTCTACTCCGAAGGTCTTTGAGACTTGAAAGAGAAGTCGGGGGAACGTCTGAGGCCAGGCAGCACGAAGAAGCCCAAGAACGGTCCCGAGGACTGAAGCAGGGCGAGCAATTTTCTCACGAGCAAGCGATAGGCGGAGCTGGTGAGCATGCGGAAGCCGCCAACCCGAACGCAGCAAGATCACCTCTCGATCCAGTGCTGCGTTCCCATGACGGAGAACGGGAATCCAAGGCACCCGGGCAGGAAAACGTCGAAGGGAAGGATAACCTCGCGGGGCGGGAAACCATTGCAGCCGGGAGGGAAGATCCTGATGTTATTGCTGACAAAGAGACACGACCGAAAGTAAGTTCGGAGCGCGGCGATGACACTAACGCCTTAGTCCCACAACGTAAAGTTGCAGAAGTTGAGCCGCAGAAAGAGACTGCGGAAGCCGAGCCTCGGAAGGTGGATCCTGCCCGAAAGCCGCCCTCGTCGACGGTACTGAAGAAAAAACAGGTACGGCTGATTCGGAAAACCATCCGGAACGGGAAAGTGATCAAACAAGAGCAGATCGGTGTGAAGACCGTGATCGTCGACGACAAAGGAAATCCCGTCGAAAATCAGCGCGCCGCCTACGATGAAATATGGTACAGCGACATACTCAAGGGGAACTATCGAGCGAGGACGGTGCACCTAGCCAACGTCACAAACAAAGGGTGAGTTCCGACAGCAGTATCCTCAATTTGACACCAATAATCTTGATGTTTGAACGCCTTTTTATGATGTTGCTGTAGTGAAACGCTAACCTGAGGGTGCGTCCGTTGAGCAACATTTCATATTTCATTGGACAGTTTTCATTGGACATTTTATTGGACAGTTTATGTTTATAGTTTCAACGCAAATGCACTTCCCTGTATATTCAATTCAATGTTTACAAGGAATCAGTTTTTCCATAATTATCCCACCAGGCAATCTTCTGAGTTTCATTTACCCCTTCTGAGAACATTATTGGTTCAGAATACATTTATATACACAGGCCCTAGATTCTGGAATTCATTAAGTTGCGAAATGAAAAATTCTCCTTCTTTGTATTCTTTTAAGCGGAAGTTGAAATCCTTTCTGTTAAACCCTCCCTGATTTTTCGCTTTTATTAACCAAGTCCCAACAACCACAGGGTTCATCATCCAACCATCAATCAATTAATCTCTGAATTTATTATAATGAAATAGCCATCATAATCTCTGAATTTATTATAATGAAATAGCCATCATAATCTCTGCACGGCTGTATGCAGCCACCAGCTGTTTGAAGCACCTCTTCAATTCCCTCTTCAATTTCCTCTTTCGTTTCCTTGATCAGCGTGTAGGCATTCTCTTTCTTCTTTCCTTCCTTCCTTCCTTCCTTTTTCTCCATCTATTTTGTCGAGTCGTGTCATGTTGCTGTGTATCTCCTATTTTGTTCCGTCTTGTCTTAAATTATACTTGTGCTAAGCATATGCAAATAAGTATTTCAATAGATTTTTCTTGAGGGGTTCACCATCTACAAGCTTGCTTTTTAGTGGACCTCTCAGTTCTTTTTTTTTTTCCAACTGAAACATAGCCTTGTATTTTTTTTTGCGTATACATGCATGTAACTTTATTATTGTATCATTTGATATCATTTGCAAGATGTATGTACACGATTGTGATATGATTCCTAATTTATACTGTGTTATGTTCTGTTGGAAAAAAGGAGAAGAATATAATAAAATGAAATGAAATGAAAAATTAAGCGGGCAGAGTTGGGAGTAACTTTGTGTAAAAAAAAACCGACTAGAAAGTAGATTAACTCATGGGACATCCACTCAGAACATTTTTGGTTTTATAGAAAATTCTGATTATGTGTTTTCAAGAAAGAAAGATTAAATTGCTCCCCACTTAGCCACCCGCACCCAAATGGAGCATCTTTAGCTTGATAATTTTTGATTTTAATATTCTGTTTAAGGATTCTCTGATTAAGGAGTTCTGCAATCCCTTGGAAAAATTGGGTGACACTCTCCCCCCCCCCCCCCTTACCACCACCACCGCTACCGTCACCAACTTAAAGGGTACTTACTCAAAGCACTAAATTTAATAGCTCTACAAGGATCTATTTCTGATTGTAGAGAAGATTTCTTAAGTACCAACGGGAATCATTCCAAACCAAATTAGAGGGTCTTTATAAAATATTTCATCTGTAAAGCGATGTGAAGTATAGATTCAAGGTCGAATATAATTATATCCGATCTAAAAGGAGCCATGTTGGGGCCCTTCTTTTCTTTTCTTTTCTTTTCTTTTTTTTTTGTTAGAGGGGGGGAGGGGGCAAAGTGGACCAATTTTTACAATTTCATCTTCTTCTTGAAAACTCTTGGACAAATTCTTACCAAACTTGGCAGGTACTATGGCTAAGGAGATAGGTTTTTGTACAAATGGACACCATACAAGCCCCACGTCTTTGGGGCAACCCATTAGCCCAGAACCACGATGCGCTCTCCTCCGGAGGTCCCAGGGGACGCAAAAGCCCTCAAATCGGAGAATCGACCCCCCCCCAAAAAAAAAAAAAAAAACAACAACAACAACAACAACAACAAACAAAACAAAACAAAACAAAATCACAACAACAACAACAACAACAAACCAGAAAACCAGATATGAGCTTAAAAAGTACATGGGTGTGTGTACTTTCCAGTTTACTTGTGGTAGATCCAGGAGTGACTCCATTGGGGCCGGAACCGAATTTTGGGCAAATTTGCACACATCTTCTTTTCAAAGCGCAAGATTAAGTTTTGTTCTGGGGATTATCACCAGTGTGATTGAATGCACAAAGAATCACACTTTCCGAAATGCTTTGCTGGGTAAAAAATACGGAATATTTTTGTTGAAAGAGTTATGTTTTACTTAGTAATTCGAAAGCAATCATTTCAATTCAGTTCAATCCAATTCAAATGAAATTTTATTTCCAATAACACATGAATGTTATCGATACAGATTCGAAAATTCAAAAGGTACCATATATTTCTATAAAAGAAAAAAATATGCATAATTATATGGAACTAACTTAGAGGAAGATTGTATGTGGCAGGTCACTGAATGTGCTGTGACGTGATAACACCATGCCATCAAATTTGTATGATGTATAGTGTTGTGAGCTTTGTTGTTTTGTTGTGAAAACGTGCGATGCTTTTTCGTAACTTATATGAGACCGAGTTCGATAGAAATTTATACAACTTTTGTATGTAGGGCCTACTTTTCCACTATCAATGTGAGCCAAATAAGTCGACGAGTTTTATGCACTTTAGTTCTAATAAACACGTTCACAACATTATAAATTATGACGCTGTAACATACTTACGATGATGATAGTATAATGATGATAACATTAATGAGTAACATTGATATTAGCTCATAATTGTCTAAAATAGTATTCTTTATACGCTTTACGCATCTTTCGTCTTATATATCAGCAAAAAGATAAGTTTTCACAGATTTTACAAATTGCATTGTGTCTGTCTCAGAGCTACGTCTTTTTTTAACAATTTACAAAATCTCAATAGTAAAATAACGATCCCCATCACGTGAGCAGGTAGATAAGATATTTGAAAATTCCGGAATGTACGCGCGAGTTCTGTTGAACCTCATTATATCTTATTGGCCCGAATTCACGTCATCAGTCATTTCGTCGACGAAATGTTCATTTCGTTGACGAAATGATTATTTCGTCGACGAAATGACTGATTTCGTAATGAAATAGGTCATTGGACACTTCTTGGCGCCCCATACAAAACTACGGTCTTTGTCCATATCGTTTAACCATGGACGAGATTGTACCACCTTTGTGAATTCGGACCTACAAGTACAAAACGTCTCAGATTAATCCTGCTTGCATGGGATCCTCCGCGAGGAGCGCGTTTTACATTAAGAGATTGTAATAATATGCCATTTGTGACTCCGCGTGTGTAATGCCAGTGTGCATCTCCCGTTGTTTTGACCATTCCTCTTTGCTATACCATAATAAAACTGATTCACTTTGTTCAATTGAACAAAATAATAATAATAATAATAATAATAATAATAATGATAATAATAATAATAATAATAATAATAATAATAATAATAAGGAATAACCACCTGGATGGAAAGTCTTGGAAATCTGTTGCCCAGATTTCATTATATAACAATACTTACGAAACTATCTATTTTGTTGTGATATCAGGACATGACATCTAAATTTATTTCTTTTTGCCATGCTTTGACTGAAAGGCCCCATATAATTTGTACACGAATATCTGAACGGTATACGTACTTGTAAAATAATGACACTTGTCATGGGGATAACATTTATATGCCGAATGACTGGAAATGAAAATACAAGAGACAATTGAATTTTTACTTCCTATCATGCCTATTGCCAAAATTTGTGTAAAAGCGAGTGACAAAAAAGTGACTTCACATCAAAGATTTCTGTAAACCAATGTGTCTGATCACTACCTTGATGGCGATATGTAAAATAAATCGATCTGACTTCTTTTTCAAGTACTCAACACTAGCAAGTTGAAAACGATTGATTTTCTTTTCTCGTTGTTTTGTGTGTGTGTGTGTGTGTGTGGGTGGGTGGGTGTGCGCGCGCGCGTGTGTTCCCACATGCTATGATACAGACCGTATTTGACAGAGGGGCTCTGGAAGTTCGATGACCCTGACTCGGAGAGGCTCTTTCTGTACAACAAACTGCTACAGCACGACTGGCACGTCAACAGGACAAATCTAGAACTCATCAGGTAGGTTGAATTCAATCTGTAAAGTATAATACAACGAAACATTCAAATTGCTACGTCGAATAGGGTCAGATTGTCAAAAAAAGTCACAACCACTTCGCATTTCAGTGAAGTGTATTTTCCTTGATTACAATGTTGTACAGATTTTGTGCATTTGAATGTCTTATAGCATTGTATTTTTGTTAACGAAATGAAATGAATGAGTGCTGGTCACGTGTTGACGTATGCGTGGCGCATGCGCTGTGCCATCTTTGTCGTCTATTGCTGTCCTAAACATTCCACCTAAGGAGTCCTCATGAACCAGGCTTTTTTGTGTATATTCGTTTGTTGTTGTCTTTTTTTTCTGTGTGACTGGACATGTTTCTTCTAGTCCACATCATGTGAGTAAACACACTCCAAAAGAGCGAAAAAAAGTAAAGGTGCAAACATTATAGCTTGCGTGTAGATGCAAGTGTGTCGATAGCGCCGGTATTCGTTTACGTATCGATTACATAATACCCTTCACTCTAAAAACGTACATGTTGAATCAACATTTAAAAGGGCCGAGGAGTGACAGCATTTTTGAAGTGTTGCATCCAACTTTTAAAATAACATTTTAAATGTTGAATCTAGCAGGAAAACCAACACTTTGAAAATGTTGTCACTCGTCGGCCCTTTTAAATGCTAATTCAACATTTGTGTTTTTAGAGTGTTTCGCAAATATCTGGGTTACGCTATGTAATGCGAAGTGTATAATGTGGATATGCTTGTGTGGGTGTATGAAAGGATATGAGATGCATACATGTGCCAAAGTTTTTGCCAAAGGGAGGTGTATGCTGTGTGTGAGGGGTAAAAGTGTCGAGTGTGTTCAAGAGTGTAATCGTGGTAATCGTATTCGTTTCTATTTGTATCATAATTATGAATGTTTTAATGTCTGACGGTTTTTGATATTACATCTGTGTTTTGGAAACTGAGTTGTAAAATGAATAGGCAATTATGTTATCATATATAATTATATATGAAGAGTTTGTTCGCAAAAACCGATAAGTCCATATTTGCCAAATGGAGATATTTGCAATTAAAGGTCAAGAAAAATAAAGAGAATAATAAGAAAATTTTTGCTTCTTTTGACCATAACTTCAAAAATGCACTTTTATATGTAGTGACTAATCATTTAAAAGGTATTATACTTTATGACAGATACCGTACTTCAAAATCTTCAAAAATGGACTATCTGTTTTTGCGAATTTGTTTTGAGCAATTTGTATGTGATATTGTTAATGTTCTGTCGTATTACTGTGTAAACTACCTCAATTCGACATGTCTTGGCTGCCATGGTAGTTGTCTTTTAAACCATTAATAAGTGAAATAAAATAAAATAAATAGAATAAACTCATACCATGTATAATGACAGTATTCCGATTTCCGAGAAATGTCACATTCAGTGAGGTTCAATACGTTTCCTTTACGTTTTGGAGACCCCGGCCCAATAATTTCCTGCGTACCATGCGCATCTCATGTGAAAGAATGACGTCATTTCAGGCCAAAATAATACAGTATGCCTACGAGGTGTCAAGATTGTGCTGAATCAGTGGCATAGCCAGGTTTTTTTAATTAAAGGAGGGGCGGTTTATAGTATGTGAGGGAGCGAAGCGACTGCGAGCCCGAACGAGCGGAGCGAGCTGGGCAGGGGGAGGGGCTGCCGTATTGAGAACTTTCTGCATTTTGATGTTGTCAATAGTGCAATTTGGTGCATCTGATTTGATAAATCTGATATGGAGGGGAAGTGAGTGACGGAATTGAAGGCTTAAAAGGGATATCCCCAAGTACATGAGGGAGCTTTTCATTTTTAAAATTGAAGTGATGAATCTTGTGAGCACTTGTGATGAAATATTCGGAATTTTGTCAATCTGAAAAGTGTACTAAGGCCAGGCAAAGAGGCTGCCGGGGAGGGTGTCTGAAGGGGAATCCCCCTCCCCTCCCTCCCCTCCTCCCCCCCCCCCCCCCCCAGCAAGAGAGATTTCGCATTTTCAGAATTGAAATTCAACCATCTGATGCACACTTTGCCTGAAGTATTTGGACACTTTTTGTATATAAAAAATACAAATCCCCCAAGGCTCGTGAATTAGTAGGAACTAAATGATATGATTGCCCTCTCCACATCGACGCCTGTCGATGCTCTATTTTAAATTCTTTTAATTTAATTTTGATTATGAACGAGGCCTGTACACCATCCTTAAGTACAATACTTTTTTTTAATGCGTCATTATACAAAGAAGGATTGGGGTACTAGTGGTGATTTTGATACCCTAAACAGGGGAGCCAATCTAGGACCTAGGATACTCTAACAAGGCTTTTATGTGGACTTTATGGTATTTTACTCCCTTTATCAAAGGACATCATCACCTCTGGAAAAATCTTGAGTACCCTTTTACTTGATTTTTCCCCTGATTTACATACTATTAATGGTAAATAATACACCATCCTTCAGTACAATACTTTTTTTTTAATGCGTCATTATACAAAGAAGGATTGGGGTACTAGTGGTGCATGATTTTGATACCCTAAACAGGGGAGCCAATCTAGGGCCTAGGATACTCTAACAAGGCTTTTATTTTGACTTTACTCCCTTTATCAAAGGACATCATCACCTCTGGAAAAATCTTGAGTACCCTTTTACTTCATTTTTTCCCCTGATTTACATACTATTAATGGTAAACGCGCGCTACATGCATGATGCTGAAGACAAATAATAATAAGATGTCTTTAACGTTACATGATTGATCCTGTACTTGTCTGAAGTATAGGCAAAATAATGTCTTCATAAGTTCACACAGATTATACATTAGAGACTGGTAGAAAGAAGTATATCTTGATTGAATTTCACGTCGCAAAAGAGGGAAACTCAAATCTTACATTAATTTTCCACTTTGAGAGAAGCGGCATTGATATTTTATGAGTTTTCACAGAATGAATGATATTTGCATACATTATGGATTTGTCTGCAATATAGTGCTAAGCCACATATTCTAAATGTGATTTTAAATATCCTCTTGAATCCACCAGTATATCAATTAGTAACTTTCTTCAAGAAACTATTCAATCTTGAGTATGTTGAGGTTTATGTAACAAGAAATTTACCTTCTCTAGTCGTTAACCTGATTTATGGATTTTTTTTTTTCAAACTCAAAAGCGATTATCTCAGAATGACTACCATGTGGGTTAGCGCTCTTGCACCAACTCCCTCAATGTTTTGCGTTTAATCAGTAGGCCTATACCATTACATATTCATCACCTTATCAGGAGAGAGTTAGCAGAAGACGGCGTGGACTCCAGACACACCTTGATAATGACCCGCGAAAACTCGCCAATCGGTTCTCAATACCCGTTCTACGCCAGCTCCAGGATAATGAACGTTGGCAAAGAAACTCAGCGGCTGTACTTCTACAACGTAACCAAAGAGCTTCGCAGATACATTCCAGAGGTAAGAACGGTCCTTGTGTACTTTGCTATGAGGACATTGTTGTACACATACCATATCTAACGTGACAAACACGTGACGCTTGCATAATGAGATGATGCAGGAGTGGTGTATTATACAAATGATGCACAGGATAGAGTGCGTTAGCGGAGGCGTGTAGCGCACTCGAGGGTATTTACAATTGTGAAACATGCACGAGGCGAAGCCGAGTGCATGTTGCACTAGGAACCCTACATGGTAAATACCCGAGAGTGAGCTGCATCTCCACTAACGCCACGAAATATTCCTGTGCGTGCATCATTTGTTTTATAAAATGGGTCGAAAACAAACAGCATTTTTCACGTACCTTTGGGAATCAAGATGTCCGAAGATGTTCGTCCCAAACATTTACGCACGTCGCACTCGGATCGGAAATCCCGCACATAAGTACTGTACGTATAAGAGTATACGTACAGGTACGCCACACATGTTATGCACAAAAATTCAAAGGCCGGCCGGCAGCCCGCCCGAACTAGAAGTTGTTTACAGGATTGACAGCGCGTATAGTACGTTAGCGCGCGACGCACTTGTAACAACTGATTGAGTGCGCACTGCTAGTGTAAGCATTGTGACGTCAGGCCGCATGCATGTTAGTGAGAAATTAATACAAGCACACGTGACTCATTTCAGCGCTTCCGATTGGCTACATTTTCGTGCAATGTTCGCTTTCCCCAGTGCAAAACAGCAGATGAGAGTGCCACGTTACCCACTCTGGGCTTGTACAGTGTATTGTATATCTCATAATTCTCTGTATTGCGTTGTGCACAGATATGACTTAAAATATTTAGTCACGTGATCTACCATGGCGAAGTCGGCTAAATTTGAACTTTGATTTGCGATGTTTTCTCCGTCGAGCTCGACTTGCGACAGTCGCTAGGTGAAATTCGCATGACATCACGGCTGCAATATAGCGAACATCGCGATGTTATATAGCAAAATCGCAATGTTAGACACTGTGTTAGACTGCCAACTGTGCAAATGGACGGTACGTTTAGGTCTAGAGTTGCGATTTGCGACAGTCGCTAGGTAAAATTTTCATGACATCACGGTTGCAATAGTGGTCATCGCGATGTTATAGCAAAATCGCAATCTTAGACACTGTGTTCGACCGCCAACTGTGCATGCATTTTGCTAGCGAAGTTCATCTAGCAAACAAACAACTAAACGAAAGGGAGTGAGTTATACTGCGCATGTACTACAGTAAATGCATATCGCATGATCTGTAACGCACTTCCATGTGTACTAATTTTTGGAGTGCATGGGCATTGGCCCCTAGCGCAGTTACAGAGTGATAATCAAGGTCAAATACAAACATTCCAATATAATATTTCCTCCTATATCTCTGCAATGCATCCATGCGTTTTTATGAAACTTTGTGTAGGCCTATACGTGTATTACCAGGTAAATATTCTGTAGAGAAAGTTTTGGGCCATAAAGTTAAAGGTCGAAGGTCACGTGAAAATGCTTTTTCGTTCATATCATCTCGGAAATGGCTCGAGGTATCTTCATGAAACTCAGTATATTATCATGATTATGCATCATTGTATTGGCTAATACCGATTCTTCTTGGAAGTTTAAGGTCATGAGGTCAAAGGTCGACGGGTAGAGGTTACATTAAACGCTAAAATTTACAACATTTCAGGCTGGTTTGCACTTTCTTCTGCATACCCTCTTTTGCGTATAATACACTTAAATTATATTTCGTTTCTAAATCTGGTATATAGCCTATATACACGTAATTACCACACAATGATTAGAATGGGAAGTTGTTGGGCCATGTGGTCAAAGGTCAATTGCAAATTAAAAAAAAAAGATCTGTTTTTCATGTTTTGAAATTGGCTCAAAGTGTCATCATGGAAAAAAAAGAGTACTATTACTGGATTTTTTGCCAATCATGTGAAAAAACTATGTCAATGTACAGCAGACCTATTTGGACAATAATGCGATATGGGGGAAGCATCCCAGATACCGATTGGCATATCTATCGACAAAAAAAAGCGAGAATATAGCTTTAAAACAGAGAACTGTGAGTGTTTTAGTAAATTCCAATAAATTATGAAGAAAAAAAAAACTTGTGGAGTATCAAGTGTCATACATCTTTACTCGGATTTCAAGAGCGGTCGTCATGGCTACGCCTAAAAACATGTAGTTTTGACCAATTTAATTATTTTGCTGAAAAGTATTAAAGAGGATGGCTAGTAACTGATCAGTGGGAATCAGTGGAAGTGCTGGGGGATGATTGTTCCAATCCTTTTGGGTTCATTTAAGAGCACATTATATATCTATTGTTGTGTGAAAATTATTTGCTTCAGAATGGTCTCATATTCAAGTGATGTGCAGTTTAATGTTTCCAGGTTAGCATGCCTATACAGTGATGGGGAGATTAAACGGGGGCATCCCACGAGACCGACACCCACGAGTCATACGGTCCACGAGACCGACATCAATAATAGGTCCATGAGTCATACAGCCCACGAGTTATACGGCTCAGGAGTCATACAGCCCATGAGTTCGACACTACGCACAAAAGGCTCATGAGACCGACACTAAGCAAACATAGCCCACGAGACCGACACTAAGCAATAAGTTAAAGGCTCATGAGACCGACACTAAGCAAAGAAAGCCCACGAGACCGACAGTAGGCAAAAAAGGCCCACGATACCGACACTAAGCTAAAAAGGCTCACGAGACCGACACTAAGCAAAGAAAGCCCACGAGACCGACAGTAGGCAAAGAAGGCCCACGAGACCGACAGGATAAACAGCGCCATCTACATGTCAATCACCTGTACAGGGTGTTCCATGAACGGAAAAATAACATACTGGCGGGTGTAATTTCGTAACGCTATCAATTAAAAGATGGTGACCATCTACATAATCATGAACGACATCAAATATGTATTTCTACATACTTCTGGGGGAGGGGGGCAAGTGTGTCAGGGAGCGACATTGTTATCAAGTAGAACAATTGAATTGTATTCTTCATGCCCCAAAAAAGAGACAAAAACACAAATGAATTTAAGAGGACAATAACGATGTATGGATTAATTTTAGAGCTTTGATAATGCCATCATGCTATTTTCAATAGGCTTTCTCAGTTTTTAGCTAGAAGATGGACAAGATATAAATTTTACCTCTTCTCTTTCCCGATTCTCTAGTTACTTATCTATTTTAGATATTCTACCTTCCTGCTTTGACGTTTTGCAGTAAGATCTATTTGTAATTTTCTCTGTAACTATAATGTAATTCTACTGAATAAAACGATTCATATCGCAGGGACTCACCTCAAATTTGTGGCTTGTGTTATTCTCCTCCGAACAGTACATTATCGTGAAATAGGTAATAGCTGTTTTCATGGAAGCATCTGGTTTTTTCCGAATCCCTAACGCTACCTTAATAGACGATTCCGTTATCTTTTATTTCTAATTAATACTAAATCAACACCCTCGGAGGTTTATTGTGGAAAGATCTGTTACACACTTTTACTGTATTTTGTTAATATTTTTGGTCACAAACACACACCCATGCAAACACGATTAAAGATCCTGATCATTTCAAGGGGGGGGGGGGGAGCAACTGATGGGGTAACACCCTGCCGGAGATGGCAACTCTTCTTTTCCATCTTTCATATCTTCCTATGCTAAATATACTAAATTAGAGTATTCAAAAGATCATTATTCACCTGTCTCCTGAAATTATTCCGTTGTTGTTGTTGTTGTTGTTGTTGTTGTTGTTGTTGTTGTTGTTGTTCATTTTCCATCTATGAAGATGGCTGGATAGCCCATATTCAGCTACACTAAGCTGGTCTTCCATGGGGTCCAGTTGGATGTGGGGTGGGACCACTTCACCGGGTTAGACACCCTGCTCTTTGCGATGAATGAATGAAGCGGGATCTTTTTACGTGCATGAGCTGTGACTCTCTCATACACGGGACCTCCATTTTATGTCCTATCCGAGGGGCAGAGTGTTTTGCCTCTTGCTAGAGGGGACGGTATGTTTACACACAACATTGCTCAGTCCAGACTCGGGTTCGAACCCGGGCCGCGTGATCGTGAGGCAGACGTACTACCGACTGAGCCAACTCACCGCCCTAACCCGACCAAGCCCTTTTATATCATTCTTGTTAACGTATTCGAAATTCTTATCCCACGACATGACAAAAAACGACATATTCAAATGCATGAACTTCATGAAATTTTGGTAAATCAAAAATCTTCTATTGATGACTAAGGTTGTACTTAGATAAGACTCAAATCATTATAATCATTGTTAGTAAACTTATCATTCTTAAAGTCCCATTTATGGTGTTGTCGTTGCCGTTGTTGTTGTTTAATTGGTATTCCTGATATTAAGGGATCGTATATTTTTTATTGAGACTTTACTGCAGGTTTCTAACATTTTTGTAAGATAATGAAAACCTCTTATGAAATGTGAAAGAGCATGTGATTCTGAGAGAAATTCAAAAATTTTTATTTGATAAAATTGTTTTCGAAATGGCTGAGATATCCGAAACAGAGGGATCCTATAATAAAAGGTGGAACCCACCTCATGATAAAAGGTGACCCCCATCTTTTATTACGATCACTTTGTTTCACCTTGTTTTTGAATGCCTCAGCCATTGCACAACCGATTTCCATCAAATAAACTTTGAATTCCTCTTTATACAATGGTATATTCCAACTGTGGCTTCTGGTATAAACTCGCAAAAAGTTAAGAGCCCAATATTCATCTCCACCAATTTCATACTGCACCATCCCTTTAAGTCATTAAGAACGCCGACTAGGGCTTCTTTTAACATGTATTTGGACATCTGTATGTTCATTTTCTTTAATTGCTTTTCCTTACCTTCATTGAGTTTAATGCTTTACCATCTGCCGCTTCTCCTTTTTTTTTTTTTGCAAAACTTCCTGATGGTAGATTCCGGTAATTTCCCCTTTTTCCGCTAGCCTTCTATACAACAAAGGAGGTCCTTACATTCGGACAGCCAGGTGTTAGTGAGAACTGTGGACATGAAATTCTTTTCTCCTTCTCTACATCTCTTTCACATTGGCGACATTTATGTTATGTACAATAGAACAATAAAGTCGCTGTTTAATCGATGATAGGGATTTTTGGCAATGATGATACGAACTCTTTGCAATCTGATGCAATGAGAGAATATTAACATGTATATTATTTCCTCGTTGGTGGTGTTCATTATACCCCGAGGTAAGGTGAAGTCGCTATGGTGAACTTTTGGTATGAATGAAAAAAGGTTCACATAAATTATGAAGGACCGAGCTCAAACATTTTTTTAGCTCGTCTTTTTGCGTGCTTTGGTAATATACATGAAGTTAGTTCCTTGTTGGTGGTGTTAATTATACCCCAAGGTAACTAGAGAAGTCGTTATGGTGAACTTTGGAGATGAATGAAAGAGGTTCACAATATCTGAGCTCAGAGATTTCTTGGGCTCGCCTGTTTGCAGGTTGCGCATCGGTTTGTAATCAGAGTGCCTTCAACCCGGACCTTCAGCATCATTTCCCGAAAAAAAAACCCACATAATATCATTAACATTATCATCGTTATGATTGCTGTGATGTTGACTATTAAAATGATTAGTGTTGTATCAGCGTTATTGACATCATCATGATCAGTATGCATCATTGAAAAAAAAAATAATCTGCATGGAAGTTTGACATACATTAGACAACAAACGATCAGAGCTCGACATCAGCTTCTAGCTTCAGCTGTGTAGAGAGGATCACCAAACACACACACATACACACACACACACACACACACACACACACACACTCACAAACACACACACACACACAAATGCTGGCTATCCACGTGTATAGACATTGCCTCTGAATAAGGTCTTATTTGTCACGAAAGACATAACATCTATTGCATTTCATTTCATAGCATTTTACTTGATTGCATATTTAAGTTGTTTAAGTATTGATATTATTATTGATTTTGTGTACTTATGTGTATTAAAATGTTCATTTGCAATTTCATGTTTTTTTTTTTGTTTTTTTTTGTTTTTGTTTTTAGAATTGTAATGAATGAAATACGCAGAAGAGAAAGTTATAGCATCGACAGCGGGATGTTTAGGAATCTTCTCTCTGCGTATAATTAGAGGTGGGCTATATAGAGGGTGACATTTTCAGAACATGCTCATCACACCTTAGTTTGATGACTTTGTGCCTACTGACACCATTTTTTTTTTTAAAAAGAACTAAAAAAATGCGAAATCCAGGGTGCCCCGGCCGAAATCGTTAAAAATCCAAGATGTCCGCCGTTTCGGCTTTAAAAAGACATTTTTGGCTATAACTCGGCTATTTTTTGGTCAATTGTGATAGTTTTGGTGTCTAACCCCATGTTTTAGGGGTCAAGGAAATGGGATATAATGATGATTTTAGTGTAAAACCAGATCTTCCACATGATACTAACCTTTTTCCCATATTTAGGGTTAAATTTTCCTTGTCCTTTAACCCCTACCCCATCCGCCATTTTTGCACTTTTTTTCTGTATTTTTTTTAAAGTCTTGTTATCTACCATACTCTTAATAACAAGTTCTAGTTATCGATCTGGTATTTTCTACCAATGATACAACAAGGTTACGTTATATGTGTATGCGTCATGCAGATACCGGTATGTGGCTGGTACATTCAGGATGCATGGTAACTGTGCAGCCATTGCTAATACTGTATCTGCTTTATGGTGCCCATTGACATTTGGTCATTAGACTTTAACAATAGTCAAAGTGTACAATTCTACTGTAGGTGTACAATTTTGTAAAATGACTTGAATAAGCCTTCTATGCCAATTGTCCTGCACAAAGGTACTTGACTGGATGATGTACATTGTACAATTTGTATCTGCCGTCTTGCCTAGAAAACACATTTTTTACCATAACTCAGTCATTTTTTCATCTTTTAGCCTAGTTTTTGTGTTTCTCCATCACCACTTGGGCCCTTATTTCTCATGGCTGCTTTTCCCTACCATGTATGGTATATTGCTGTACTTTTATAAAGCAAGAGTCCTCACGTTTCATGGGAAATTTGATAGCATTTGAGTGATTATCCAACCAGTTCTATGACAAACAAATGTTATGTACAATGTATGTTCCTCACATCTATAGCATCATAATGGTAGAGTCATCATCTCACTCTCTGTGACTGAAAGTTACAGTAGAACTGTACAATACAGTGTATGACTACACGTCTAAAGACCAAATGTTAATAAAGCAGATACCAAAGTTTAGCCACTGGCTTCACAGTGACCATGCATCCTGAATGCACCAGCCACATACCGGTACCTGCATGACACATACACGTATAACGTAAGTTATTTGTATATTTCTTGCTGTATTATTGGTAGAAAACACCAGATTGATAGCTAGAACTTGATATTAAGAGTATGGTAGTCAACACGACTTTAAAAAAATACAGAAAAAAGTGCAAAAAAAAATGACGGTTGGGGTAGGGGTAAAGGACAAGGAAAATCTAACCTTAAATATGGGAAAAAGGTTAGTATCATGTGGAAGATCTGGTTTTACACTAAAGTTATTATTATAATCCACTTCCTTGACCCCTAAAACATGGGGTTAGACACCAAAACCATCACAATTGACCAAAAAATAGCCGAGTTATAGCAAAAAAATGTTTGTTTTTTTTAAGCCGAAACGGCGGCCATCTTGGATTTTTAACGATTTTGGCCGGGGCAACCTGGATTTCACTTTTTTTTTTCGTTCTTTTTTTCAAAAATGGTGTCAGTAGGCACAAAGTCATCAAACTAAGGTGTGATGAGCATGTTCTGAAAATGTGACCAAAAATTGACCCTCTATAGCCCACCTCTAGTATAATACATGTTTTAAATCATGTACAACGGACTCCCGTTATAACGGAATCCTCGGGACCGGCAGTTTTCTTTCGGTATATCGAAATTTCGCTATAACCGAACAAAGAAACAATAAAGAAACAAAGAGTGGGTAATGTTGCGGTCTGAATTTTTACTTCGTTGTACTTCGAGTTTCGTTATAATCTTGCGCGTTATTACGTGAGTGCACTGTACTCCAAGAGTGAGAGTTTCCAACAGTAGTGATTCCTAGTGACAACACGAGAGGCGATGTCATTGCTATAGGAGCGATGACTTGGGTTTTATTGAATTACAGCACATAGCCCGTGCAGCATCAAAATGAGAGGGAAAATCAAGGGAAGACACACATACATTTCAAAAATCACTTTCACTTTGCTATTACCCATACATCAAAACAATGTTTCATAAATCTCTATTACGCAATTTCCAAGCACACGGAGAAACCAAAAACCACAAACCCCCCCCCCCCCCAAAAAAAAACAAACAAATAAAATAAAATAAATAAAAAAAGTAAAAAAAAAAAAAAAAAGCAATATACAGAAACGGTCTTTTCGTACAATTTATTTAGTGGGCTTTTGTTATCAAACTAATGTTTGTTTGTTTTTTAATAAATCGATTCCTTGAGATTGTTGATTTGGTTTTACATAACGATTTACGCATAATTTGTTTCCCAAAAAAATGCAATGCATGCTTTCCTTATCCACGCGACAAACATTCATACCACCTTCCACGTAATGGCACATTTTTAGAGTCATACAGCCCACGAGTTCGACATTGAAAACAGGTCCATGAGTCATACAGCTCACGAATCATACAGCCCATGAGTTCGACACTAGGTAAAAACAGCCCACGAGTTCGACAGATACAACACGGAGCTTAATGTGTCGGTCTCGTGGGCCTTGTTAGCTTAGTGTCGAACTCATGGGCTGTATGACTCGTGAGCTATACACTCATGGGCTGTATGACTTGTAAGCTGTATGACTCGTGGGCTGTATGACTCGTGGGTGTCGGTCTCGTGACGTGCACCCCATTTTTAGCCCAGTCCTTAATTTTGGAATGATCATTCCAAAAATGACTTAATGCTCTCTTTTGTTTGTTGTGAAACACAAACTGAAATGGTATTCGATTATTTTTATTTGGATACACCCAAGGATTCAATTCAATTTAAATCAAATTTTACTTCCGATTTTGCACATTCTTCCAGATACATCATTTAAAAAAAAAAAGATTCATTGCCATGCACTTAATTATATTAAGAGCGGAAGAAAAAAAAAGAGGAAATGCACAACCTATTTCCATTTTGCTTTTTATTATTACAATTCTAAAAATATTGAGACCGCGTCACTCCAGAGGGTTTCGAGCCAACAAATGCCCAGTTAATTCGAAAATTTGAGGATAAGGTCGCATCCTAGAATACTAGAATAGTTCGTAGCTATTCATCAAGGGATTCGCAGAGATACAGTGGAGCTGACATTGCATTAGACGTGTTTAAAATATTAAAATCGGCTTAGCGTATCTTTGCGAATCCCTACAAATAGCTAATAAAGAATGTTAGCTCGAATATAGGCTTTGGTATGTGAATTTTAGATATCCGCAAACATTGATAGTATTCTTGGCTAATATCAGGCGCGGTGGAGCACCCCAATTATCTCGCAGAAATCCATCGGCAGCCGAGCCTCATTTGCATAAAGTAAACAACATGTACTCGCGTAGTTGAGAAAAAGTAAACAACTTCTCAAGCTAATAACAATTTCAGGAAACCTTTTTTCGGATTAAAATTGAGTTAGTTTGAATTTGAAAACATGTCCGAATATGCACATATAACATATTAAAGGATTTGACAATGATAAAATGTGAAATTTTAGCGAAAACCTGGCGAGCAAAATTACCAAAAATATGCCTCGATTTCATCCTAAAATTCACGAAGTGTGATTGCGAAACAAAAGCGCCATTCAAACAAAGTACACCGAAATTTATTTATCTGCTTGCATTTTAAATTTCATGCCATAATATTCCCGGCCATGGTTGTGTCGGAAAAAAACAGAAGGTGATGTCAAAAATGACACGAACGCAAAGCGTACAGGTCGGTCCCATGTATAATTAATCGCGTCACTGTGGCGTTGCATGTCACAGCACACACAACGCATTGCTGCATGCAGCGTGCGCGGCAGCAGCTCAGCAATCACCGCCGTGCGACACTCAGCAAAATTGACTGCGTCACATGCAAACCAACAATGAGCACGAAATCCTGAATCTCACGTACCACGCATGCCCAATATTACGGGAAAAGAAATGACGTCATTTTCAATTGTTTCGCCGACTACAAGTGTCTATTCCAAACCCTGTAGAAACAAGTTGATTTCTCAAAAAGTACAGGTGGTACAAAGCGAAAACTTTCACCATATGTGGATTGAGGCCTGATGAACTTATGTCGCCAGTTTCGGACACATTGGAGCCCGGCCATAGTCCAGTCGGAAAAAAACAGAGAGCATGTTTTGCGAGAGGTGATTTTCAAAACGCTTTAATATCTCAAGTTCTAGTGCAGCAAATTTCATAATTTTTTCATCAAAAGGAAGGTTTTTAAAAACTTAGATAGTGTGGGAAGTTTGAGTTTACTAGCCGCACGCATAGCGGCACAAGGAGAAGGTAAAGATTTGACTTTTTCATGCACACAGTTTCGGGCAGCCGTGGATGCCCGTTGGAAATTCAAATAGAACGGGGCGATAATGAGATGCAAATTGGGGTGCTCCACCGCGCCTGATATTTGCTTGCCTTTGCCTTTGAAAAGGTTTTTTGCCAAACAAATCCACATTCTCCGCAGAAGAATTGAAAGAAATATCTAATATGAAAACACGAAACTGGGTTCCGTTTGCAGTGTGTAGTAGGCAAATAATGTCCATACAGCATGAGACTGGCTGAATAATGAAGAAACTTACATCGTGGACTTCTTTCGCTTTATGGGTTTAAGGTCAAAAAATGTAAAAAAAAAAAAGTGAATTGCACTAATTTCGAGTGTTCGGCTGACAAATTAACATGGAAAAGATGCATTTTTTTTTTATCTGTGAAGAGCAAAGTGGTGTAACTATGTGGAACTCTAAGTTACAATAAAGGAGCTCTTTATATTTGGAAAACTAGGTTTGATGAGATGTGTAAACATGTAATCTCCTCTTCTTTTTGACTCTGGCGATTTTTTTTTTAAATGTAGGCCCTATAATAGTACAATAAAGTCGATGGAATGCAAGGTCCCTCGTTGATGGAGTTCATTACGCCGTGGTAACAGGAGAGTCGCTATAGGCAAGTGATAGGCAAACATGATGCACGAATGAATTTCTATACAGCTCTTATATATATATATATATATATGAAGGGTTTGTTTGCAAAAACCGATAAGTCCATTTTTGAAGATTTTGAAGTACGATCTCTGTCATAAAGTACAAAATAATACTTTTTAAATGATATATTGGTCACTACATATAGAGGTATATTTTTGAAGTTATGGTCAAAAGAAGCACAAATTTTCTTATTATTCTCTTTATTTTTCTTGACCTTTAATCGCAAATATCTCCATTTGGCGAATATGGACTTATCGGTTTTTGCAAACAAACTCTTCATATATATATATATATATATATATATATATACATATACATATATATATATATATATATATATATATATATGAAGAGTTTGTTTACAAAAACGGATAAGTCCATTTTTGAAGATTTTGAAGGACGGTCTTTGTCATGAATTACAAAATAATACCTTTTAAATGATACATTGGTCACTACATGTGAAGGTATATTTTTGAAGTTACGGTCAAAAGAAGCAAAAAAATTCTTATTATTCTCTTTATTTTTCTTGACCTTTAATCGCAAATATCTCTATTTGACAAATATGGACTTATCGGTTTTTGCAAACAAACTCTTCATATATTGAAATCTATTTCCCCCAGCTGTACCAAAAGTATGTCTATCCCTTTAACTTCTCCTTTTGTCACATTATCTCTTATTATTAATGTTCTTAATAACCATTATGAAATGATTTCAGAAAAGACCTTACTGCGAAGAAACATTATAAGTGTCGATGCTCGTGGCACTCTATTGAATATCGAATATTATTGTCATTGTTGCTTATGCTCTTGATAGTGATGCTTCGGCCTATTAATCTGCCCTATGTTTAAATTAATAGACTGTAAGTTTGACATACAATATCAAGACAACAGGAAAAAATACACAGGTATGAAGAAAATCCACAAGAGACGGGTAAGAGATAAACATTGTGACCCTGGAGGTTCGAGAATAAGATTTATCCCTACATCCCTTGTAGAGTAACAGTCGGTCCATGTTGCAAGTGGGGGAGGCTTTCTGAACACTAATCAAGTGCTTCTTACGTATGAGCATTGCACCAAAATACAAAGAAACAAACGACCAAAAAGAAATAAAAAGCAAAAGTGAAGAATATATTATAAATGCAATAAACTAGTATATATTTATGATAAGTACCTTATATCACTTTTGCCCGTTACATATTTCTATTGTTGTTGGGTTTTTTTTTTATTTGTTTCGTACACAGGTGAGTCCTTTCCGAGAGAAACACTATAAGAAGTGCGCAGTGGTGGGGAACAGCGGAAGTCTCTTAAACAGCGGATGTGGAAGCGAAATCGACTCAAGTGATATGGTGTTCAGGTATTGATGCAGTTTTTAGATGCATTTTCAATCAATTAATTTCTTGTCAACTCATGAAGTAGGGCCTTATACCTTTTCTTTTTCATTAAAGGGGTTGTATAGTTTTGGTTGAGACCTAATTTCAGGTTTCTAACATTTTTGGTGAGATAATGAGAAACCTCTTATGAAATATGAAAGAGCATGTAATGCTATGAAGAATTCAACGTTTATTTGATGAAAATTGGTTTTGAAATGGCTGAGATATCAAAAAAGAGCGATTCTAAATCGCTTCGTTTTGCTTTTTTTTTTTTTTTTGATGTTTCAGCCATTCCAAACCCGATTTTCATCAAAATAAACTTTGAATTCCTCTTAAAATGGTATGCTCTGTACTATATCATAAGTGTTTTCTTGGTATCTCGCAAAAAGTTAAAAGCCCAATTCTCATCTCCACCAATACTGTACCATCCCTTTAAGTCTTTGTGCAAGAAAAAAATCCACTGTTCAAAAATACAGATGGTAATCCTCCAATGCATGCAAAATGACAGTACTAAAGTGACGATTATGCGAGTGCATACGTTATACGAATCTGTGACAATTGTAACTGTTTTAATTTTGCAGGTAAGCATCAGTGATGTGTAGAATAAAATCTGCATTTCTTTTGTGTAAACCAATAATAGAGTTGTGTTATATCGTAATTTACATCACTCCATCAGTACAAAGACAAAAACTAGTATACAGTTTTCTGAAAACATGTTCAACTTTATCATTCTATATACGCTTCTTGCAAGGTCTTTTTGTAGTGTGGAAGCGAACTAGCTGTCTCAGAGAGCAACAAGGAAAAGTTGAAATTAAGCGGTGCGTAATATATGTTCCCGCCGGAAGTAGCATTTTGTAGCAAAGAAGTCAAAGGTCAAAATTCTGTGTAGAAGTTCTGAAGCCCTCACCTAGTGCCATCACATAAAGCAAACGGAATTGAAATCGGGTTAGAAATGGCGAAGGAGTAGCATTTTGTAGCAAAATGTACAATACACGTCAAAACTCAAGGTCAAAGGTCAAAGAAGTCAAGGTCAAAATTATGTGTAGAAGTTTTGAAGCCCTCACCTAGTGCCATCACATAAAGCAAACGGAATCGAAATCGGGTTAGAAAAGGCGAAGGAGTAGCATTTTGTATCCAATGTACAATATAGGTCAGAAATCAAGGTCAAAGGTCAAAGAAGTCAAAGGTCAAAATTCTGTGTAGAAGTTTTGAAGCCCTCACCTAGTGCCATCACATAAAGCAAACGGAATTGAAATCGGGTTAGAAATGGCGAAGGAGTAGCATTTTGAAGCAAAATGTACAATATAGGTCAAAGGTCAACGTCAAAGGTCACAACTGAAATTCTGTGTAGAAGTTTCAAAGCTCCCATGTAGTGCTATCATATAAAGCAAACAGAATCAAAATCGGCTCCTAAATGACAGAGAAGTAGCAAATTGAACATTTTGATCACACACGGACGCACACACAGAGGGACGGACAGACAGACTGACACACGGACACACACACGTACGGAGCCCGTTTCATAGTCCCCTGCTCGAACTCGTTCGGCGGGGACAAAAAGACGCCGAGACTTCAGGGATTACAGAGAACGGTTATTGAACTATTAGCTAGCTGACTTTAGTCGGCAAATGGGAGAAATAAACAAAATGCATTAGAGTCAAATTTGTGAACTGGATCAAAACATCCTTCCTTTCAACGAAATTGCATGACAATTGTTAGCAAGACCTAAACGTTCATTATGATTATTTTTTTTTTCAATACAACAAAGGTTTAACATTCAGGTCCAATGTGAGATGAAGTGTATTACCCAGTCATGCCAGTGGCAGATTTTTGGTCGAGGGAAAATTCCCTTCTCTGCACGCAACACAAATGCCGTCTTGTCACTGATGAGGCCCGTTTTGATTAAAACTGGTGTTCTATTTGTCACGTTGAATGTGTTGTGAATTGTCATAAAAAGACCTATAAAGCGAGCCAGTCTTGCATTCCCACATAGCATGACGTTACATGAATTGGGAACGTCATCAACAATGATCTCATTCTTCTTAGATTTTTGCTTATGTGCAGCGTGTTTGTTTCCCGTCACATCTGATACATTAGTTGCCTTTCCGCACACATTAATTTCATACTTTTAATAAATCATGCGTGTAGCCCCCCCCCCAAAAAAAAAAAAAATGTATATATATATATAATTATATACATATCCATTTTCATACGGCAACAATGTTAATTTCTTACTTCCACCATATATCCTTTAACCAGATGTAACGCTGCGCCCATGAAGAAATTCTCTGAGGACGCGGGAGAGAGGAGCAATTTTACGACTTTCAACCCAAGTATATTTCACAAAAAGTAAGTAATGCTGTAAAATTGCTGCTTGAAGTACAAACGCATCAAGTGCTTAAATGAAAAAACTTAATGCAAATAAAAAACAACCCGAAACACCTTTCTCAATCTGTGGGATATAGACTTGTATATTCTATAACGGGTATTCGTATACTATACTTAATATCTGCGTTGTTTTGTTTTGTTTTTAAGTCTAATTTTGTGCAATTATGCCAGAACCTATGAACTACAGTCGTAAGTTTATACAACTCTAACATCATTACCTATTAGTTTAAAAAACATTGCCATGTGTGCTCTCATAATTTTAGTTGGATGCGCACCACAAATTAGTGTATAGTTTCCTGCGAAATAGCCACGTGTCACTTCGCTTTCTGTTTTTTAATTATTCAAAATTGAAACAACCCTAAAAATTGATTATGAAAGCAGTTCTGCGTTTTTCCACATGGGACAGAAGCATTGTATATTGTCTCCCATATACATGTACAAGTGTGATCAGAAAAGGATATTTTGGATTGTCTTGTGTTAACACTATGACCATTAAATCATCAAAAGGAAGTCAGAACACATAAGTGATGTAGTTTTCATCGCAGTCCATTGGATGCCAAATTTTAATGGTATCCCTCTCATAAAAATTAAAGAGGAATTCCAGTCCAGTTATTAATGAGTCTGATAAGGAGTAAATCTTATAAACACAACGGTGAAAATTTGATTAAAATCGGATAAAACTTGGGGAAGTTATGAATTTGTGAAGTTTCTCTAATTGTTGCAGTATAGGCTTCAGTTCTCGTACAGTTAATATGAATATGCTAATGAGTGAGCTGATGATGTCATCACCTCATAATTTTCCGTTGATCGTGTACAAGAAGAAAATGACAAAACTTCAATGTGTCTGTTTTCAAACTGTAAAACATGATGTTATTACTGGTTGCTTGACTTCCGAAAAGAATGGGGCGTTATTGTGTTTGAATGAATAACCGGAAATTTCAAAATTTTATGTGCAAACTATAAGGCAACTTGTGGGGGATGACATCACCATTTCACTATTTGCATATTCATTTTGACTGTTCGAGAACTGCTTCCTGAAAAAAAAAAAAAGACTGTTGAGAATGTGATAGTCGCCAGTGAATAAAAACCGAGACCTTTTTGTTTGTTTGTTTGTTTGTTTGTTTGTTTGTTTGTTTGTTTCATTTTCCATCTGAGAAGATGGATGCACGGATAGCCCATATTAAGCTGCACTATATAAGCTGGTATTCCATGGGGTCCAGTTGGATGTGAGGCGGTACCACTTTTCAGGGTTATGCACCCTGCTCCTTACGTAGAATGAACGAATGAAGCAGGATGGTTTACTTGCATGAGTTGTGACTCCCTGACACACGGAACGTTCCATTTCATGTCCTATCTGAGGGACAGAGTGTTTTGCCTCTTACGATAGGGGACGTTATGATTACGCGCAACATTGCTCAGTAGACCTTGGACAGTGTATGCCCAAGTCTTTGACGTCCGTTCTTTCTGTTTTGTTTTATTTTGTTCTCTTTGTTGTTGTTGTTTTTTCCGAAGATACAATGCCCTTGCCAGGCAAGAAGACTACGTTGCATTTCGAAAGAACATCTCGCAGTACCACGGCTACCTCTGGATGCCGTGTATCGGGGCGGCTTCGCTCCACAACGTTTGTTTGTCAACGGTGCAGGACAAGGCGAACACAGACCAGAACGATCCGCGCATCCTCGTGGCGAACGCCAAAGAGTTCGTCAACTTCTGGAATTTTTGGATACGGAGGAACTTCACGAGTCAGCCGTCCACCGGTACAAAATTACAAAATTGGCTGTTGTTTTCAATTTCATTTTATTTGAAATTGATGTAAACAAGTTAAAAAATTGTGTTCGCAATATTAATGTAATGAATCTACATGTCAGTGCAAATATACTTGTTATCTTCTTACGTGATGCACTCAAACCTGTCTATAGCGGCCAACCAGGGGAGACAAGTGAACGTTATGGACAGGTGACTGCTATAGACAGGTTCTCTAACATGCTTTTTCTCTCGATGGGAATGTTTTTTAGTGGTCGTATACGGCAGGTGGCCGCTAAGACAGGTTTGATTGTAATCACTACCCATTATTTCAGAAATTTGTAGAGTGAAAGTTCAGAATTGAAGCCTTTTTTCATTAAGATTACAAGGTCATTAGCTGCAGTTTTAAATTTTACTGATGAAATATTTTGACCTTTCCCCGATGGCCAGTGAAGCTAGAGTGCAAGTCCTAACTTAGCTTTGACAGGTTTGATAAATTTAGAGTAAAATCGGATGAACAGAATGAAGCGGTCGGATTCATCAAACTGCGACCTTAGATCGAAAGCCACTCGTCCTCTAAACGGTGCTAATAAAGTCGCGTTCATATACACATGAAGGTGCCGAGGTCATCTATTAGCTGATACATAACTCTTCACCACGTTTCCTGTGTTGCCATTGATGTCAACTAATGAGGTGTATCACTGACATATTAATGCTGACAGTCTCGTTGTAATAGCAGATAGCAACGATAATTTTCACGGGGAACACTTGGGAAAGGGGTTGTATATAGATGCTAAAATTGATCATCGACCGAAGTATCGTGTACACCGCATTTTTTCCGTACAAAACAGTATTATAATTGTGAGAAAATGACATTATCCCCTCTCTGAATTTGCTGGTAAGATTGTAACCAGTGTAACTATTCTACACTTAAAAAAAAAAAAAAAAAAAAAAAAAAAAAAAAATCCGAGTCAGAACTGACCCGGAACTGGGTCCGTTGGGGTCACACACCGTTCCGGGTCAAAAATGACTTGGAATTTGGTCATGAAGACCCGGAATGGGGTCACGCTGACCCAATTCATGACTGTGGATGGGATCATATCTGACCCCTTTCCTTGTCATTTCTGACCCGGAACGGTGTGTGACCCCAACGGACCCAGTTCGGGGTCAGTTCTGACTCGGATGTTTTAAGAGTGTATAAAAACATATTACATAAAAACATAAATTCTGTCTAATATTGATAATGTCTCAACCCTCTAATTCAATCTCAGATTTCTATATGACACTTCAACAATTCTATTTGTTGTTACTCTATAAATATTTTCCGAGTAAATCTGAAAACAGTGGGGCGAAGTATTGCACTTTTAGTGACACTCATAAAAGAAGATGTGATTCTCCCGGTACTGTCACAAAATGTAGGTGAGTCAAAGTATACATGTACACAAATTCATTTTGTTGTATTCTTTCTGACAGGGTTCTACATAGTCCACGTAGCCCTGCAGTTGTGCGAAGAAACCCACGTCTACGGTTTCTGGCCCTTCCCTCTGCGGCTGGACGCGGGGTTCGAGCGGGTACCTTACCATTATTTCGACGACATTCTGCTGAATAAGAAACACGGAATGAGCAGCGAATTCTCAACCCTCCTACAATACCACGAACTTGGACTCTTACGACTGCACACAGGGAAATGTCGCGAGGGATAGCGACAAGCTGCTGGGGTAACGCCCAGCTGTTAGCTGGTTTGCAGCAAGAACTTGAACATTTTTACATAGCCGTATGTTTACAAACAAAGTTTGGGATGAATCAAAATAATGCAATCAGAATGTGCATGATATTATAATAATAATATATAATAAATATAAAGTGCAGAAATTAAGATCAACATGAATGGTATATAAATGTACCACAGAAATTAAGATGAGAACTGAAGAAAAGAATTATATACAGAAGTATACGAAGGTTAGGAAAACTGAACAATCAGGTCTCACAATGCAAATTTCAAAAATGATGGAGACGAGACACGGGGTGGACAAATAAAAACGACTGATTTGTCTATTAGCAATATTGCAATGTACAAAAATTTTATTTTAGATATAAATTGTTGCAATCATACAGCTCTTTTCTTTTCTCGTTTCTGTCACAGACAATTTTTCAAGATTCAAGATTCAATTTTATTTTTCACTTCCATCAAATAAACAAAGAAATTATATACAATGTATATGCACAGGATATTTGTAATAATTGCAGAATGTGATTTAACAGAGGAGGCCTACATATGAAAATGAGTAGCAGATGAAAAAAAAAACACAATTTTATCTTTGTTGATATAAACATAAGGCGTATAATACAAGTTCACTAAGGATGGGGATGGAAGTGGAGGGTCCCACTAAGAAGCAAAGCTTGTACGATATGGGACCCTCAGAAAAATACACAATAATACTCGATAAAATAATTTGATATCATTGATTGTCCTATAAGGCTTATAGAGAGATTGATAAAGAGCTTAGAAGCTGAGTATAAAGCACTGTTTAGACATCAGTCGTACTGAGAAACAATACTAATATGAGCGGCGAGTCAAAAAATGGATCATGATGATGAATATCCTGCAAACTGGAAGCTTTTTGGAGAACGATGTTGTTCAAGGGGCTAAAGCTCTTTGCTGAGGTAAACATAATGAGAAAGTCAAGTCACTGCGAAATCTACTTTACAACGAAAGTGCCCAGAGTCAAACCTCGTCAATAGATCTTTACAAAGTTTATAACTGCGGTAACGAATGATAGATTAGTAGTTATTACTCTCCTCCAATTCAATTAAAATTAATATCCATTTTCGGCGAACAGGGGAGATAACATACATTTCTTTTTCTTCTTTTTTTTTTAGTGACAGAGAAATACCGTAAACAAGACAGCATGAATTGAATAGAGTAAACAACAATAATGAAACTTTATAGTAACAATACATAAAAGGGAGGATGTTATATTTTGGATAAAAAAAAAATTATTCTGTATAGGGCCTACAGTGATTGGTTGAAAGACCTTCACGTGATTAAATAGGGGTTTTTTTTCAGCTATGTCATAATGTTGGAATGTTGCTAGACACTCCATGATGGCGTACTATTTACAAAATGACGTCCCTTTCATGACGACATTTTCCAAAGAGTGAAATAATACTAAATGTGAAATGATGTCACAAAGCAGTTGTGACATCGCGCACTGCTTCGTACCGTCACTCTGTGAAATTGAACAATTTCCAACAAAACAACTGTAACATTATTACAAAGCAGCTCTGATATTGTGCCCTGCTTCGTAGGGTCAGTGATGTAGAATTTCTCCACAACTTCGCATCAACCACTGAACACAACTTCTCCCCCGACAAATTTCCCTCCTTTTCTTTAATTTTTTTAATCTAAATTTTTTTTTAAATGCCTAATTTCGAGTTTCTGGTTAAAACTATGGGCCTAGGTGCCTCCAAAAGTACTATTCACATCAGGGCTGCACCTCAAGTTGAATAGCACTATTCTGGAGTCACCTCTGCCAACAGTTTAACCTGAAACACTCAAGGCAAAGCATATTTGAGTACTATAAAGTAATTGACCTGAAGTAAACAATATGCATTGTGTGAAAAATGGAGGGACCCACTGAAAAGACTGCCTGTGGAATGTGGGTCCCTCTTGGAAGAAAAAAAAAAGACGAAAGCAGCCGAGACTATAAAGCAGCAAGACAACAGAACAGACAAGAAAATAAAAAAAGAGACGGAGGCCTCTGGAAGTTTGTCGAAAAATAATATATAGTGTGACACCTTTGGAAGAGAAGGAAAATAAAGTAATAATTGGGAAATAGGCTTGAAGGCACTCTAATCCTAACCCTAACTGAATTCAGGCAATAGTGGCGATGATAAAGGTTTGATTTGATTTGATTTGATTTGATTTGATTTGATTTGATTTGATTTATTCTCTGTATGCCTTTTTTTTTATACAATGTACATAAATTTTCTGCAATTTCATTAATATTGTACAAATTTTCATTTCATTTCAATTTATTTTCATATTTCTCACATGTATCACAATATGAATACGAAAAATATACAAAACATTAATTAGATGAGACTTCATCGGAATGTACAAAAGTTTGTTTTGGTATAAGTACAAGGTCTGTATACATGCGAATTGAACTGTGGTCATATGATGCGAAAAATATGATGGGGCCTGCTTAAAAGCATTGGCTTGAACAGCCGCAGGTCCCGTGATGCAGATTTGGGGAAGTTTGAAAAACAGATATTTTTTTTAGACCATACTGTAATATTGAGGGAACCGATTAAAACAAACAAAGATCCGATTAAAACAAACAAGCAAAAAATCCGATCAAATAAGTAAAGTGATACTAAATAGAATACAGAAAGGTCACCTGTTGCAACAATATCATAACCTACTACAAGTAAGGACATTGATAACAAAATAACAGTAGTATGACTATTTTCAACAATTATCATCATTGTCATCAATTATCAATTATCAGTGTCATCATTTTTATTATACAATACATCTGTAATATTATATGAGTTACATCTTAATTTGCATACAGAACGACTGCCAAGAATAAGCACACGGCTTGATTGTTTGCAACTGATAACGAAAAGGTGGCAATGCAGATTCCCTTATAGGGAGTAACAATTTCATACGCATATAGGCTAGTCCGATCCTGAGGAATCATTATGAAATCGTTAAAAAAAAGCCCCCAAAAACTTCGATCTCCTTCTAAATGAACATATAGAAGGAGCAGTTTTTATATCGATGATTCATTGAATTCCAGTAATTTGAACCAAAAATGCTCAAAGAAGTTGTAAGTGAAACTCATCATAGCGTCGAGTATAGGATATTTATGGAATGATTGATTTCTTTAAGAACAAAGAATCAAAAATAGAGTGGAGTAAATTGTTATTTTACGTGTACATAGATCTACTGACAAGTAGATTCACTATGGTTTGATAAAGATTCTTAATCCAAAAAAAAAAAACAACTAATGAACCATTACCTCCCCCCTCCCCCTTGTTGTTATCATCAACAAGAGAAAAACATTTTTTTTCCAATGGTACTGCACTTGACATAATATAATAATGTATATATATATATGAAGGGTTTGTTTGCAAAAACCGATAAGTCCATTTTTGAAGATTTTGAAGTACGATCTCTGTCATAAAGTACAAAATAATACCTTTTAATTGATATATTGGACACTACATACAAAGGTATATTTTTAACTTATGGTCAAAAGAAGCCAAAATTTTCTTATTATTCTCTTTATTTTTCTTGACCTTTAATCGCAAATATCTCCATTTGGCAAATATGGACTTATCGGTTTTTGCAAACAAACTCTTCATATGTATATATTATACAAGAAAGTTCTTTGCAGATATAGTAATTACTAAAATTATCGATTGTATTTTATCACTTCCTTTGTTTTACCAGCAGGACTCTGGTTAAATCTCATATCTTTTAAAGGATATATTTGTTGTTGTTTGCACTTCCATATAACAAACGTACGTTTGTGCAGTGCATTTGATATAAATGCACCGATAAGATGAAATATTGTCAATAACGCGAAAAAAAAATGTTTTACAATATAGATTTTCGAGATTTTCTGTTTTTCCTGAATGTAAGCGTGATGCGGTTGTGGTGTTGTGGTGACCAATTATATCAATATCGTGAAAGGATATGTATATTTATAATTATGAAACTATATGAAATCTACGAAACTTTATCTATGAAATCCTATCCTTCCTGCGTGTAATAGATTATGTAGATAGAGACGTTTTTCTCATGATAATTCAACTTTCGGCTTGACCTATATTACAATGTCATTTCGCTAAATCCAATCCAGTTGTTGAGTAGCGTACTCTATAATAAGCATTGGCTGGTGTGGAAGATTAATATTAAGACTGCAACAATTTTCCTGGAACGCAGCTAATATCTCTGTTCATCAATGACCATAATGTTGAGTTTCATAATACTGAAACAGGTAAAGTCACTACTTGTTACTGCCGATTTTATAAACTGTTGTTTCTACCTCTTTGTGTCTTAAAATAATGTTTAGCCCTTTTGATTGAAATGTTATCTGATTGTCATGATGACCGCATTTAAATGCCATGCAAAGAAATAGATATTTTCTCAAAATACCAAATAATTATTCAGTCAAATGAATGAACGTGTATCAAAACTGGTTAAGCGTCATTTTTATCACCTTCAAGTAAGTCAATCATTTAAATAGAGAGACCAAAATAAGACCTTTCTGATGGTCCCTCTCTGGTTGCATAAGAAAGGAATTTTCGTAGAGTTATGATCAAGATATCCCATATTTTTTTTCATTACTGTTTTTTTTTTTTAGCAGGTCTAATCGCATGTATCTCAAATTGACAACAATGGAGTTAATTCATTTTGCAATCAAATTTTTAAATAATTGTAAAGGGTTCGACATTAGCGGTGATAGCCTAATCGGGAAACTAAAATTTTAGAATAATGCACGTTTCCATTTCCTGTTATTTTAAGCCAATGAATTTTTTCCATCAGGTCTCCGATTTATATAGATTCAAAGATTTCATTGCCTCGCCAGAGAGAGAAAACGAGAAAAAAAAAATATATATATATATATGTCGACCCTGATGTGTGCATTAATATATGAAGAGTTTGTTTGCAAAAACCGATAAGTCCATTTTTGAAGATTTTGAAGTACGGTATCTGTCATAAAGTCCAAAATAATACCTTTTAAATGATATATCGGTCACTACATATAAAGGTACATTTTTGAAGTTATGGTCAAAAGAAGCAAAAATTTTCTTATTATTCTCTTTATTTTTCTTGACCTTTAATCGCAAATATCTCCATTTGGCAAATATGGACTTATCGGTTTTTGCAATCAAACTCTTCATATATATATATTATATAAAAATAATATATATGTACATATAATATTATATACATATAACATATATAAAACATATGTATAATCATATACGTACTAGTATATAAACATTTTAGTATTATGCATTGCAGAAAGAGAGAAAAATCACCAAAATAGATGGTCCGTGGTCCGTGGTCCGTGGTCCGCGGACCCTGGTCGGTCATAGAGCATGATAAAACAAACATAAATTTACACATAAAGTAGAATATAGCTTAAGTCAATAATTGAAAACTAATGAACAGACAAACTTTTTTAAAAAAATGAAAACTGTATCTGTGCACATATCATTATTACATAAAAACATTATGTGCGCATATTATAATTATGATTCAATTCAGTTCAATTCATTTATTTTTTTTTTCATTCTTCTTTTTTTTTCAACAAAACATAACGCATAATATATTTGGAATTACATCATAAACATTCGACTCTGTAAAAGATAAATGATACAAATAAACAAAAGAATGCATACTGGCAAAAAAGTACAAAGTTATGCTTCAGTTGAGGGAAAAAAAGAACTGAGAGGTCCACTAAAAAGCAAGCTTGTATGTTGTGAACCACTCAAAAAATGAACAAACTTATGAATACTTATTTACAAATACTTATCACAGTTATAATTTACGACAGAACGGAACAAGACAGGAGAAATACAAAAGACATGACACGACTTGACAAAAAAGACGGAAAGAATGGGGAGAGAGAAAGGAAAAGAAAAAAAGAGAAAGAGAATAAGAGAATGCCTGCACGCTGAACTAGGGAAATGGAACAGGGGGTGATTCAGAATGTGCTTCAGAGGGCTGGTACTGCACGCAGCTGTGCAGGGATTTAATGACTATTGCATAATAATCCATGTGGCCATGACGTAATAATGAAGTCAGTAAACGAAAGATAATTGGTGGATGGATGATGAACCCTGAGGATGACGAGATCTAACTAATGACGAAATATATCAAAGAGGATTTAACAGAAATGATTTCAACTTGCGCTTAAAAGAATGCAAAGAAGGGGAATTTTTTATTTCACAGCTTAATGACTTCCAAAATCTAGGACCGGTGTATATAAATGCACTCTGAGCTAATAAAGTTCTCAGGAGGGGCAAATGAAACTCATTAGATTGTCTAGTCGGATAATTATGAAAAAAAAAATGATTCCGTGGAAACATTGAATTGAAAATACTGGGAAGTGCATTTGCATTGTAATTAAACATAAACTGACCAAGCTGAAAAAAATACAAATCTTTGATTTTCAAAATCTTATATTTAGTAAACAATGGCTCTGAATGGGAACGTGGCTGGACGCCGCATATGATACGAAGTACCTTGTTTGCAGTAATAGTAATTTATCTAATAAAGTTTGATGGGCACTACCCCATGCTATAAGAGTCCGTAATTAAGATACGGTAAAATCAGAGAAAAATACAAGGTCAACAAAGAGGACATTGGAATATGAGACTTGAGTCTATTTGTGATACCAATATTACGTGAAATGATTGTACTAATGTTAATAATGTGCGGTCTCCATGAAAGTTTATCATCCACTGTGATACCAAGGAATTTTATGATACACGTTCTAACAGAGTGTCATCAAAAATGATATTTGTGCGCAAAGCTTCTACTAAATAAAATATGATTAAATGAAAGTGCCTTATTTTTTACGATTCAATTCACAAAATGAGTATCAACAATAAAATAGGGCCTAAGTCTTATTATTTAAGTAGGCCTACGCTTGGAAACGTTGCTTTAGATATTTGTAGTCCAGTATGAGAAAAAAAAATGAATCAATGCTATGACAGGTTGAGTTGTGTGACTAAATTTTGATGATATCAAAATTAATTCAAAGGCATTATTATTAATGTCATTCCTCATTTTATGTTGACAGTTATTTATGAATGAAAAGCAAGCAAAAAATAGAGGCAAAAGTGATTAGTTTCATAATATAGGGACGAACAATGAGAAAGTAATGAGATTTTGTGTAAGCACAATATTATTGACACAATAATGATACTGTTGCAGCAACAAGTTGCCGCAACAATTAGTGAGTCATATGCGGGCTTGGTGTAAATTGCTTCAGGCGATCATGTCATCGCCTTACAAGATCATGCGCTCTCTGTTAACCTACACACAAAATCTTCACACCAAACGCGCAAACAAATGTGACAACGGGATACAATAATTCATTCTGGCTTCACAACTGTGAAGTCAGGAAGCATTCTAAATGTTGAAAATGGGGTAACTAAAAAGCAAGGCAGCTCGTAATGTGCATTCCCCTCAAACCATTTGGCCTATTGAAAAGGCACTACATTAACTTCCTTCAAGAAAGAAAAAAAAAAAACTACCACCGTTAACATTTTTATTTAAACAGTATACTGTGCATTTATAGCACATGTATTTTTATAGTTGCGTTAAATCTACCAAGAACTGAAACTGGACTCTGAAATCATTGCAAGCTGTGCAGAGTCAGTGCTACCAAAGATGTATTCTACAACTGTTCTATCTGGACAATCATGAAAATAATGAACCTTTGTAACACTGATGTATTTTACATTTAGATCGGGGACAAAAATGGACTTATCGGTTTTGCGAACAAACTCTTCATATGAATACAATTACTGTGTATTATTTATGTAGTATATGATGACTACCAAATAAAATATGTCGCATTGACAGTCGGGCAATTCCGTGAAAAATGTTACCCGAGGGTGAAAAAATGAAAATCAAGCAACAACTTTGTTTTACCCAGGAAAGTATTCAGGAAGGGTCATAAGAAACTGATATGATGAAAAGAATTGGTACAATTTGGGAAAAATGTTTTTTTTTAGGAATTGAAATTGTGTGTTTTTTCTAAGACATTGCAGAAAACTTCAGTATGATTTGCATGTAATTCTTCTGAAGTAGAAATTTTCCCTTTAAAATGACTTTCAGGCAACCATTTTTATGCTATGATAAAGCTGATGACTCATTTTTACATCATCCTTCTTGGTATCGAAAGAAAATAATTCTTTCTTAAAAGATGAGCATTTCAATTTTTTGAATTTCCACCTCTTTCGAGGTGTAATGTCCGTAACGTTTTAAATGTAAAAGTTCTTGTAACACACTGTGTTTTGGTCTAATTTTGTTCTAAATTCAAATGCAAAGCTAAAATGTGATATCACACAACATATCCACACAGTTTTTTGGGAACCTGTATAATTCCTTTTAAAAAGCGTTACGGACATTACATAACCAATGCGTTACGGACATTACACATTTGTGGCAAAAGTATTAGCTACATATGATTGTTAGGAATAGTTTGGATTCTACCCTACAATTTTGATATCTGTTACAATGAATGCCCTAGCCCTTGCATGAAAATTGATTTGGGACTTTACTCAGCTACAAGTGCAGTGTTTCAACAAGGTTTTGGCTAATCTTCTGCATTCCTCTACAATCTTTGTTTTTGTGTCTACTTACATGTATTTCTACACTGAAATACATGTACATGGATGCAAGCTATCTTACAACAACAGCATATCAAGTTGAGTAATTATACTATGATGGCAATGGATGGTAAGAATGTATGTTAGAATATCGTTCAAGAAGAGAAACAGTCAAAAAATGTCTGCACAAAACCCTTTACAAAATGTATGGTCAGTTGTGGTCTGACTTGTTTGTTAAGGAAATACAGTCCAACCTCAATATCTAACCATGTCGTGAACGGTAGCCATCTGGATAAAATGATATTGCTGGATAAGGGAGATATGCTCACGCATGCCACTTGTAAGCAAATTGTGTAGGATATTATCAATTGACTATTCAGTATTATAATATACATGAAAATTTCATGTTTTATTATTCAATAATGTGGAAATCGAATGGAATGTGAATGACATACACTTCCTCATTATTCCTTCTACCAACAGTATTTTGGTTGGTAGAAATATAGTGTTGTAATACCATAGTGATTAACATTTATGTCCTGCATCACAATTACTTTGTAAAGAATAAAAAAGTGTTATGTACTTTTAGTCATATTTTGCACAAAATTATGCAAAGAAAAATCATGTGCCAGTCCATATCTGGATAATAGAGCAACCCAGAAATGTGACTGCTGGATAACTGAGGTTGGACTTTATGTAATGAGGATAGTCCATCGATTATGAAATTTCTGAAAGGACAAGGATCCATGAATAGTTCTTTGAGTGTAGTGAAGGAGAGCCATTTTTAGAACAGGATGGAATCATAGTATTAGACCCTCTCCAACAATTGGTCAAGAACACCTTTCTTGCTTCCAAGGTGATTGATTTGGAAGCAGAATGAACAATATTCTCCAAAACATACTTTTCTGACCCTGGAAAAGACTGTTGTACTTCAACAAACTGTAGAGGGAAAAAAGAAGCTAAAACTAAACATTCATTGTGTGAAAATACATACTGAGCATTTGTTGAACCATTATTCTATTTGATTTTGATTAAGCATCAGTTTTGATTAAAATAAAAGTTGTTTATTCGTGCAGAGTTATGATCAGTGATGGCTATGTAGATTTGAATAAAAAGTGTAATGTCCGTAACATTTCTTTAAAATTATATTTTGAGTACTTAAAAGTTTGAATATCATAATAGAAAGTCAAAAGGCTGATCTATATGTTATTTATAGATCACAACTGTATTGCAGGCATTGAATAAGTTAATTAAATTCCAATATGATAGAAATGTCAACAAATTGTTAAAGTAGGGGTCCATACTGACCAAATAGTCCTCAAATTGGCAACTCCTGAAATAAAAGATCTCATGAAAGGGCTATAGTAGCATTATCAAATGTGTATTGATTACCATTCAAGTGAAAAGGATAAAAAATATTAATACTTACATATGACTCCTGCCACTTAATGAAAGTGGACAAATCTGTAATGTCCGTAACGCTTAAAATGTAATGTCCGTAACACCACAATTACGGCTCTAGGAGGTACATGTGACATCTATTTCACTAAATTTGATTTTACTTTCTTTTAACATTTCTTTACCTTTCAATTTATTCCTACATTGGTCTAATTATATGCTTAAACTCACAGACTTTTCAATGATTGTATAGGCATGCAAAAATTCATGTCCAAAAAATGTAATGTCCGTAACGGCCAACATTTCATGCAGTAAGTGCCATATGATGTGGTGAAATGGATTGAAATTTTCACTGTTTATGATTTAGCCTCATATGTGAGTGATTCCATTGTATGAGTTCAGAATGAAAATATTTTGTTATCTTAATGACCTTTTGAAGTTGCAAATTTTGTCTGAAATGTAATGTCCGTAACGCTGGAACTGCCCAGTCCCAATATAATATATATAGTTTGTTATATTTTATACAATATTGTAGGCCTAATGCCATACAGCTAGCAAACAATAACCGAGTGTTCCATTTTAATCGAGAATGGATGGTGGACTCGATGGACTCGCGTTTATAATACTTAGCTCAAAGTAGGTCCTATATAATATCAAAGCTAACTAGAAAATCTTGAAAATGCTCAAGCAACAACAACAGCAACTACTACTACTTTATACTACTACTACTACAAGTAAGCCCTACAATGTGGTTGGCCCGATCAATATTGTAGGCCCTACATAAAATAGGTTTTGTTCACTCATTATCCGACGATATCTTGATTGATTCCATTATTTTGATAATTAGTGCGGGAATGAGTAACAGTTATACAACATGTATGAATGCATTTTTTTTTTTCAATTCAATTCAGTTTATTGAAAGCCAAACATAATTGCAGTAGAAAATGAACATGGGCACAATTTTTTGAGTCCCCAAAAAGCAGAGCTTGTGAGTCATGTGGGGCCCAATTGATTTCTCGATCCCAGCTGATTAGCGAAGAGACCTACAACACATAAACACGTAATTATTTAAAAAAAAAAACAAATCACTCCTATTATTTTTGTATTGTGTAATAGTTCCAAATTTGGCACAATGAAAGTCCCAAGAATTTTTGTAATAAAAGGGCTAGTACCAAAGTATGTTTTGAAATCTCATGCAGCAGTCACTAATGTTGGTATAATTAATAAGCTTAAGTTTTGTTTTCCTTTGTCGTCCCTGCTCGTATTATATTCATCCTTAATATTGCCATATTTAAGTTACGGTATTCTCGCGTGGGGAAATACATATAAAACATTCTTAGATAAATTACTTTTATTGCAAAAGAAATCACTCCGTGTTATATGTCATACTGCATTTTTGTCCCATACTGACCCACTATTTTATGAGCATAAAATATTGAAAATTAATGATTTGTATTTGTTTAATCTAGGACAATTTATGTATAATTATAATAAAAATAATCTCCCAAATATATTTGAAACAATGTTTCAAAGAAATCAATCCATTCATAATTATCCAACACGGCGATCAAATGATTTCCATTTGCCATTTCTGAGAACTTTGTTGGCTCAAAACACATTTATTTACGACGGGCCAAAGTACTGGAATTCACTTCCCAGTAACATTACTACAGCTCAATCTCTGAATTCCTTTAAGAATAAATTAAAATCATTTTTATTGAAACTTTACAACATCCAACAGAGTTAGTTTCCCTTTATCATCTCAGTCAAGTCATCATTCTTTTTTACATAAGTCCTTCTATTAAACTATGTCCCTGTCTGTGTTCTAAATATAACGATGTGTTTTTTTTTTCTCCTGCATTCTTGCCAACATAACTACGTATAAAAATGTTTTGCATTACATTCAATCCAGCTTGTATTTTATCACTTATTTTACATTATGAAATCCAGATTGCTTGCGTCCACGATGGCACATGCTGTAGTTCCCTCTTTTTTCTCCCTTTTTTTCCTCTCTTTTTTTCCTCTTTTGTTTTCCTTTCCTTTTCTCTCTTTTTCCTCTTCCCAATCATTTTGATGTCAGTTGACATCGGTTCGTTTATTATTGTGTTTTATATTGATGTTTTGTGTATTTTTCTGAGGGTCCCATATCGTACAAGCTTTGCTTCTTAGTGGGACCCTCCACTTCCATCCTCATCCTTAGTTGACTTGTATTATACGCTTTATGTATTTAACAAAGATGTAATCACATCTACTTTTCATTTTCATAATTTTCTTATGTACCTTTTCAAATTTTGTTCGGTATCACAAATATCCCGTGTATATGCAATGTACATAAATTTCTTTGTTCATTTTGATGGAGGTGAAAATAAAGTTGAAATTGAAATTGAAATTGAAATGTAAGGATATATAGGATAGCACACTTTTAAATCGTTGTTTGGAACGGGAACAGGGGGGGGGGAGACAAAGTAAATCATTCTGCTGCCATCTATTGGTACAGTATCAAAGAGCTTTTTGCTTGGTGGGAGGCTGATGGATTACTTTTTGTGAGTATTCAAAGGTCTACGTCGTTGATTCAAAGATAACTAGGAATTAATCTCTAAAATGCAACACCCAACTACAAGTCATGGCGAAAATCCTGTTATCACGACGAACCACGATTTCAGTCAAGTTGGGGTCACATTCCTTGGTCATTCCATGGACCAACAGCCGCCGCAATCTGCTCGGAATGCGAGTTCGTCCGCCGCCACGAACCTCGTCAGTGCATACAGCATGTCGCCGATGATGAGTGCCACCGGAACTCCCCGCATGAGCTTTGCTGGGAATATGGTCGGTGCTAACACTTCTGCCGCAGCTGCGGCCCCTCCAACGGCTGGCTTACGACTGCCGCTCTCGATGTCATCTGGCCCTGTCGGTCTGCACGGCTTACCTCCGGGTCCACGAACTCCAGACGGACAGCCGTTGGTAAATTAATATAGTGATTTTTAATGTGAAAGGAAGTTATTCTGGCAACTTTTTCCGCTGTGCTGAAATCTTTGTGTGCCATTTTTCTAATTCTATCATAGATAGACTCCGATAGAGTTCTAACGTTACGTAGGAGTCCTGACCTAATAACATTACTCGCCTAAACCTCCAAAATTTACCCTTCTAACGTTAAAGTTCTAATAATAATTAAACGTTTACATTCAGTAGAAACTTGACACAGACTTTATTGACAAGTTATGATAATCACTGACATTTGTATGATTTGAAGTCATTGATGCTTAATATCCCATTCCAACATTCAAGAGATGCCTACAGTAACAGTATTACCAGTAAACGTTACAGTGGCAGTGCAGCGGCAGCTACTCTCTGTCTATGAATAGTATAATTATGAATTGCTGCTAGGCCAGGCCAAGAGCCAGACGTTCCAATACTACTAGTTAGTAAACTTACATGTCTGTAGCGAATGCTGTTTGCCAGACAACCATCCAGATTGTTGTGGATTGTTGTGTTTGTTGTTTCAATTTTACTGCTGAATTTTTGCTCTCATTAAATATAATACAATTTTCCATTTAATACATAAATGCAGGGCAGTCGTCAGGGAGATGTCATTTAGCACATCACGGCAATAGGAGTCATATGCTAAAATTGTTGCACAACGTCTTTTAAAAAATCATATTCTAAAGATTGTGAATTTATAAACATTGTTATGCTGACAATTTAAGAAGAATTTTGCCAATGAGTCATATACACTGTGCTGTGCATCTGTAGATTTATAACTACAGTTGAACCTCTCGTATCAGGACAAGTCGGGACCGGGGCTCATCCGGATAAGGGATTTGGCCGGATACGGGAGACTCAATGCTTTATACACGTACATACACACGTACTGATGTTGCGAATTGTAGTACCACATGTAGTAATGTGTATACTGCAACCTTTCGTTGTTACATTTGGGGATGTTTGGGGATGTTAAAATGTCTGAAGGTAAGCAGTTTGGAAGGAAATTTGATGTAATGTATGTTAATCATGTTCGAAGTAATATGTACAATAATTCATGTGTGTTTGTGTAGGAGTTCTCAAGGAGTTAGGAATCCCCCTTTCCTCCCATAATTATTAAAACAAAAATCACGGCGAGATTGCGTCCGTATAATAGAGATATCCGGATAAAGGGAGGCCGGATAAGAGAGGTTCAACTGTACAAACATACTTAAGAGAAGACAAAGTTTGCAAAAGGTTTGTCCTTGTATTAGATTCTAGTGCTAAATTATACAGTCAAATCATCAAAATATAAGGCAAAGATGGCACCAGAGACCATCTTGAGTCCTAGAGCCCTCAAAACTAGTACCCGGTATGCCAAGTATCTTGAAGACACTACACAAATGTGTTGCACACTCTGGAACAATACTGTCCATACCAATATGTACAAAATCAAGATTTATCTATAGATTCAATGTAACATGCTTGATATTTCAAGTGAAAGTGGATATCTCCTTAAGTGATGACTATTATTATATACTTTGTGGTCCATCATAGCATTTCTCATTTTACACTCAGCTGTCCCCCATGGGCCATTCTCCGTTCGGTGGGTTTGCCTACCCACCGGCCATGACGGCACTGGAGTCCCCCACAAACCTTCTCCAGGCTAGACTCCAGCACTCCCCGGGGTTCCCCTTCCCGCAGCACACGGCCATGCACCCATCTCAGGTCTTCTTCCCGAGGTGAGTTTGTTGAGTAACCAATTATAACACAATTTGGCAGGATTTCATTGAGCAAAAGCCAATTTGAATCCTTTATACTAGCTATTACCTTACGGAGTGGATGGAATGGATTCAACTTTGAGACTAGCTCTTTCTTTCTTTCTTTCTTTCTTTTTTTGCAGCTGGAAATTTCCTAATTTTGTTGTGTGAATGCTAGCAGTCCTGATAAATTGTTGCTTTATCTTGTGATCATTTCAGTTGCTTCAGCATTTGGTAGTACTAAAAGCCAATATTAGTTATGGCTTGATAGCTTGGGGCCACCAAAATTGATGTTTGGCCACCAAATTTCCAGAAGGTTAATACCCTTTTGTGGCCTGATCAGGCAGGTAAAATTCTTAATGGCAATTTATGTTTCCTTTCTTTTTGGGCCACTTCATTCGTTTTAGGGCCACCAAAATGTCAGATTCAGTGATTTTAGTGGCCTGAACATATAAACACCAGTGGAGAAATATTAGTGTCAAGCTCTGCATCATTTTTGTGCTTGTTTCTGTGGTTGTTTGTTAGTAATTTGTTCTGTTTTTATATATTTTTTTTTTACTTTTAGTGCATTTGATGTCCAGGGTAATGGAGTGAGGGGACCCCCAATAGACAAGATGTCCTGGTTGGATGCTGCTGAGGTGGGTATATTATTGTAAACACACACAAACACACACATACATGTGTATATTCTTTTATGCCGTTTCAGGCAAATAAGCTTCAATGTATCACCCACCTTTAATCAAGAATCCTCGCCCCTATTGTAAAAGAGAAATGTCACATTATGAACACTGAACTGCAACATAAAGACAGCATGTCTTGTCCTGTAAAATAGAGTTTTTACTAATTATGTCTGATATCATTCTACCTTTTAATATGAGATGGAATGTCACAATATCGAGCCCTGCCCTCCCATTATCTGTTTTGGTCCAGATTGTGCTCGGAGAGGCCCAGGAGCCACTGGCCCTGAAGGACATCAAGCAGCGGATAGTGGCCCAGGGCCTGGTCGGACCCAACGCCCGCTCCAGCCTGGAGACTCTGATGCACAGGGACATCCAGAAGGGCAGCAAGCGCTTCAAGCGGCTGGACGCCCAGCTGGACGTCTTCAGCCTCATGGTGAGTGACGATGGCATATGACCTCTCTGACCCTTGGACACTCTGCAAATTCTTATGTTGTTATGTTCGCGTACAGATATTTTCATGAATAAGGAGGTCACAGACATTTCGCAAGATGTTGTTTTTGTGATTTGACACTATTACCCTAGCGTATGGCAACATTTTCGCATGTTATTGAATTTGCGGTCCAACTGTGATTCACAAAATTAGTGAAAATTAAACCGTCGCTAAATTAACACCTTCTGAATGCAGTATATTCTGCCATACTATCAGTCTTCTTATAATACAATACACTCCCACTGTAACAAAGTCCTCAGGACTGGCAGTTCTCATAATAGTTATAATTATTGAAATTCCACTATATCTGAACAGTAAAGTACGCTGTATATAAAGATATATGCAAATGGTAACTAGTTTGGGGATCTGAATTTTACTTAATTAAGGGAGAATTTTGTTATGACTATTTCGTAGAACAGGTATGCACTGTAGTCGCAAAGTTACGTTGTACTTTATTATACCAGCAATACATTGTATCTGTTTGGTGATAGGTACATGATTCCATATCAATAGCACATGACTTTGCAGAATTTACTCATTTTTTTACTTGTAGTCCTTACTCATCTTCACCCTGTGTAAAATGCTACCATTTGACATTCATGTTACTTTGAGAGGCATGCCATGTTTTATGATTTATTCTATTAAGCATAACCGATGCTGTCTTTTCCACTGTATGAATGTGAATGGGACTTGAAAGATCTTTGCAAGTGTGTCCTGTTTTCCCGTTATTAATTGAATGTTTGTGTGATTTGTTTGGGCTCTTCCAGACCCCCGAAGAGCGGAAGGCAGCAAAGAAGTCGAGCAAGAAGTCCTCCTCCTCCTCTGCCGCCTCATCCGCCACCAAGACAACTGCAGCAGCAACTACAACAGCCAAGACGTCCACCACCACGAAGGCTTCAACCACTGCCAAGACCGCCTCGGCAGCCAAGAGCGCTCCATCGTCGACATCTTCGTCGAAGTCTGCATCGTCCAAACCGGCCCCCGGCAGCGCAGCTGCGATGCTCCTGGCCAAACGGGAAAAGTTCCGGAGAAAGAGCCAGAACCTCAGGAGACTCATCAAGGCCCTAGTCTTTGTAAGTCATCCTTCGTCCTTATACAGTTGAACCTCTCGTATCCGGACAAGTTGGGACCGGGGCTCATCCGGATAAGGGATTTGGCCGGATACGGGAGACTCAATGCTTTATACATGTACATACCGTATAATAGAACTCTATGGTACATACACATACACATGTACTGATGTAGCCCATTGTAGTACCACATGTAGTAATGTGTATACTGCGACCTTTTCATTGTTACACTCAGTAACAGACCCCAAAATAGAGGTTCGTGTTTGCAAGCGGAAATCATTTTCTTTTACAAATTCTTGGGATGATTTACCTAAATAATTATTAAGAAATGTATCAAGTATACTTAATTCATGTGTGTTTCCTCCCGTAATTATTAAAAAAAGATAAAAGAATCACGGCGAGATTGCGTCCGGATAATAGAGAGATCCGGATAAAGGGGGGCCGGATAATAGAGGTTCAACTGTACTAGACAACATCCAAATGCATTCTTGTACATTGTTTTCACAGGGTGTAATGAGCTACTGTAAAAAGTGGAAATTTTCACGGTGTTCAAATTTTCGCGCATTTCGCGCAACCAGAAACTAGCGCGAAAATAAAAGCACGCGAATATTTTTGCTTGCCATTTGTGCCTGTGCATGATGTCTTGATTCCGCGGAATTAAAAACACGCGAAACTCTTCCGGCCCGGCCAAGCGCAAAAAATTAGTCACGCGAAAATATCCACTTTTACAGTAGTTCACAGTTACCTCTTTGTACACCACAAAGTAAAACACTTGTGTGCCACATTATTCTGAGACTGCAACGTAATCATGCTTGGGGAACACAGTCTGTATTTCAGATCCATGTAACTTTCTATGGATTTTTGTTATGTTGGACTTACAACAAGCAAAATCATGGAGAAAATGCCAAGCTTTGCTTTGATGTAAATTTTATTACAGGAATATGATTATTTTTGTTTCAAATGACCAGTAGCTAAGTTGTTCAGGCACGACTTTTGCTCACAAAACTGTGCCAGAAACTTAGAATTTACTCACAAATCTGATAGGAAAGACTGGTTGATATTCAACACCATGTAATGCAAGCTACTACATTCGACAGGAATGGAATAGCGAGTGAAGCTTTTATTGTACCTCAGCATTTGGCAGTTTATTGATCGGTTTGGGCGGGTTTGAACATTTTTTGAGCAAAATATGCGAACTTGCACGACTGAGTCAGGCGTGCAAACTTGGCACATAAAGAGTTTACAGTGGTCTGCAATGGCCTTGAGAAACACAAGCCTTTTGAAACATGTATTAATATTCAAATTAGGAGAGCAGTTGAAAAAAACAAAGCCAAGCAGAAAGTGGTAACATGTATTGTAAGTGCTGCATGAATGGCTTTTGTTGATTTGGTTGAAAAGAATATACATTCATCTGCACATTCATTATGCGCCTAGGTTCGTAAAGTACATGAATATTGTTTTCACAAAGACTTATCAAAAAACCACACATCATTTACAATTCAATTTCATGAGAAGGTCTGCAATGACTGCATGTGCTCAGATTGTAACTGTAAACTGGCTTATTGTATGATAAAGTAATATGCCATACACATACTTTTCATGAATATATTGTTTCCTGACCTGGAACTTGTGGAGAATTTTGTGGGTAGTTAAATCTGTATGGTAATTGAGAACCACAGTTACAGAACCAAAAATAAGTTACATCCCTTTTTAGGAGAACTGGTTGTGATATCCCACCTTTGACACAAGAGTCATTGCATATCTGTTGCGGAAGCCAATGTTCTTTGCTGGTATCAGACAACTAGCAAAATTCACAAAAAATATCAGTGTAGTGAAACATATATATGGCATAAGCATAAAGTGTTATGGAGTCATCATAAACCTTTTCTAGAATCTTTGTAGAACCTTTCTATGCCTCCGCCACGAAGTGGTGCCAGAGGCATTATGTTTTCGGGTTGTCCGTCCGTCCGTCCGTCCGTCCGCTATAGTTTATGCGATAACTTGAGTAATATTGAACAGAATTTTACCAAACTTGGTCCAAGTATGAAGTATGATGGGGCAATTATCTAATTAGATTTTGAGTGAAATCGGCTAAAAGTCAAAGGTCAAGGTCAAATCATGAAATTGTATCCGTTTACGCGATAACTCAAGACTGGATGGAGCAAATTTCACCAAACTTTGTTGGAGGATGATGTATGATGGGACAATTACTTGATTAGTTTTTCAGTGAAATCGGACAGGTCAAAGGTCAAAGATCAAGGTCAAATCCTAAAATTAATCTGTTTATGTGATAACTCAAAACTGGATGAAGCATCTTTCACCAAACTTGGTCCAAGGATGATGTATGATGGGACAATTAGTTGAGTAGATTTTAGTGACATTGGCAAGAGGTCAAAGGTCAAAAGGTCAAGGTCAAATGCTACAAATGTTGCAATTTCCCCCATATCTATGCAATGCCCAAAGGTATTTTCTTGAAATTTGGTGTGGACATGTACTACTGCGTAAAGATTTTCCAGAGAGAGTTTCATGTCAAAAAATCAAAGGTCAAAAGGTCAAAGGTTAGGTGAAAATGTTGCAATATTGGGCAATTCCACGATAACACCGTGACACTTTTGAGTATAATTTCACTGATCAAATGTAAATAATAATCAAAATGTAACACTTGAGAAAAATGTTTTATTGTGTATCTATGCATATCGTCATAAGGGCAATTCCGCAGTTAGGTGGACATGACATGGATAAAAGAAATGTGCCTCTTTATCTTACCCTTTAATCTAGGTATCAACTAATGCCATGGATGTTCACCAATCATTAGGGTCTTTCAAATTCAGTAGATTTTGTTTTTCGTATTCATTGATTTTATGAGATCTAAAACCATCATTTAAAATGTACATGTGGGACTGGGGACGCTGAAATTCACTTAAATGCAAATTACAGTGGGTTCCTGTGAAATTTTTTCCTCAAAGTTTTGCTAAAGGGTAAAAGATGAATACATTTAAATACTCCAGAAGTCATGTGACATTTTGTCAATTACAAAAGGGTGAAATGACCTGCGGAATTACTCCAGACAAATGTAACGTTACTAACCGTAACGTTACTAACCATGCTTTGGGGGTCTAGCTAAAAAATTATATGTCGAACTGCTAAAAAAATTTGCATGAACATTTGTAAGGATGCAATAATTGAAATTAATGCAACACTTTGTTTGAAGTAACTTGAATTTTTGCACACTTTTTGTTACAAGACATTGATTTTTTTTTGTCATGTCCTTTTTTCGTAACGTTACTCACCAGCCCTTTAAGTTGCTATAGCAATTCTAATATTTCTTGGATTGTGTTCATTCTTTTCTGTATCATAAACCTGGGAAGGATGAACATGTTTTTGACATAATTTTGACTTGAAGTGAATAAATGGTAATTTAGTGGTAAAAACAAATATCTAAATTTGTTCAAATGTAACGTTACTAACCGCGGAATTGCCCCTAAGCAATTTTGAAAACAAAAGAAAGGAAGAAAAACTGCTGTGGTAAATGAGTTATGCATGATTAATTACCACTGTAACACCGTGACGCAAAATGGACATGGGTGTTTGTGCACTTTGTTTACTGACAAAACTCTGTGAAGTTAATGAACATTTTGATAAGTGGATGTGTTCATTGGATGTACTAAAGACTCAATGATAATAATGAAATACAATTTTATTAAAGAATCAATTGACAGGAAAACTATGACATAGATTTTAAATAGGTGCACCGTAACACCGTGACTGTAACACCGTGACCTCTGAAATGTGTGTAGAAAACCTAGATGGAGAATCCTGTTGTCTTACTTTCAGCTCATAGTGTTTATCCATTAGGTAGAATGAAATGATGATTCATGATGAATGTTTGATATCACAGTATAACACTTCCAGATAGAACAGAAAATTATTGAAATCATAACAGATTAACAAAAACAACAAAGTAAAAAAAAACAACTTTGCACTGTAACGCCGTGACATGTCATATACGTTTGTACAAGTTACAGTCAGGAACACTGCTCTTTCAGTAAAATATACTTTATGTTTTGAGACATAATTCACTCTATCATCATTGAAAGCTTGTTAAACATTTCTGGGTGAACTTTTGGGTTTACAACTACTCTTTAAAGGTCCAATTTGTATATTTAAAGATGACATACAAATTTGAAACTTTGATTTTAATGCCTTTGGTCACAAAGCCAGGTGAACCCACTTAGCAATTTCAGTAGCAATAAAAAGAATCACTCAAGCAATTTGTGTGGTACAAAATGTACCATAATTATTCTTCTTTTTCGAAGATGTACTGGAAAATGAACATGTACATAAAAATGATTACAATGCAAATTCTCATTCATACACATAAATCCTAGTGAGTGTGGCTCTTTTAATGGTGAAACTTGTAAGATTGTGCACAGCATCATGCACAGGAAAGTAGTATTCCAGTGAGATTAACTTTTGGTGGACTCATCAATCTAGCTCCAGTATGCCCTTCTTTAGGATACCAGGGAAGCTGCAGCAAGATTTCAGACTGTTTATCATGTTAGGAACACATCTGAGTCTACAAAAGAAGAGTCAAACCATGTGATAAAATATTAAACAAAGGGTATCAACTCAACTGAAACTGTTGCCTTTACCATAATTAAAAGTTCAAAACCTTCAGAAATGTTTGCTCTGGAATATGAATCTGGTAGGTGGCACACTGTGAGTGGATTGCTTCCATTTTAACCCACCATGTGCTCTGAGTGTTGATTGGCATATCAAACCCCACTGCATTGTAAACACAGTTCTCAATTTTGGCACAGAAAGGGTTAAAATTGCATGATGCTGGCAACAAGTACAAGGGATAATCCTTGTGGATATAGGTTGACCCATCTGTTATGAACAATCCTTGAAAAACCTCTATCCTTTGAGTAAATGTGACAGAGAAATCAGATGGTCACTTCAACAGTTATTGTCATGTGTAATCCAGTATGTGTCCTGTGTTATTGCAATGCAAGTCACGGTGTTATAGTCACGGTGTTACAGTTACTGTAACACCGTGACACATTTTAATCAGCTTTAATTAATTAACAAAATGAGTTACCATCATTTTAGTACGTGTATATGGTAGCTACATCTTGTGGTCATGATTTGGGCTATCAAAATCAACCCTTTTGTGTTTGTCATTTTCAAACAATACTAAAAACATCAGTTTTTACCGTAACACCGTGACATTATTGATGATCGTATTTGCGATGTTCGCTGAAGCTTAACACATAGAAAATCTTGCACTTTGATGATTTGGTAATGATGTTCAACCCTTAAACTCTGAAAACAAAGGCAAAGTTTTTTATTCCTTTTTCATTTTCTCATGCTACATTCATTTAACTTCATTATATTTTTCAGATAATTATGTCAAATTTAATTATGCTGATTTTATGCACATATTTAGCAAAGTAAATGATGTAATTTTTTAACAAGATGGTCAAATATGAAAAATTCAGTCCTTCAGCTTTCATTTGATACCAAAATGAATGAGATTTGACTATTATGAAAATTTGATGGTCATGTCCACTTTATCGTGGAATTGCCCTATTACTTTTCTCGCAAATGGTTCAATGTATCTTCGTGGAACTTGTTATGTACATACATTGTATGCATGTACTGTCTGGCAGGGATTATCTAGGGAATTTAGGGGTCATGGGTCAATAGTCAGGGGTCAAAGGTCAAGGTCAACTCCTCAAAATTTTACTATTTCCCTCATATACTAGTATATGCAATGCTTGCATTATTAGTTTCAAAACTTAATACATGCATTACCTAATGGAGATTCTCCGGGAAATTTCCAGCCAGAAGGTCAAAGGTCAAAGGTTAAGGGTCAAAGGCCAGGTTTCAATGCCCCCCCCCCCCCAAAAAAAAAAAAAAAAAATCTATTTTGTACCGTCATCACACTCTTTCTTCCTACCTTGAAAATAACTCAGTGCATAAACTTCCCCAAAATTCCCCAAATATGTGTACCTGCACTCTTAGAAAATTATAGCAAACCCAGTTCAAGACATTTCTGGCAAACCTGTCATTTCAATATTTTGCCAGTTATGTGAAACTGTCATGGATCACACATTGTGAAGACATTGTACTATGCGCCTATTGGGAGAATCATGCATCATGGCGGAGGCATCAGTCGCCATAGCGACATTTCTAGTTTTATTAATTGTTTTAGTCCATCAATGTGAAAGGACCGCAAAAATATGAATATAAAATATGAGTTCCTTCAACAGTTATTTGAACTTTCCGTGTGAAAATTTGTTTGTATGTGGTGAGGTTGAGAATTTGCATAACACCGATGCTCTACTTCAGCAAAAAAAAAGGGAAGTGAGCAGTCATCTACTTCTGAGTAATTAATATTTTGATAGAAGACTAAACATATCCTTCTTGGATGTCAAGCTGCGAGTATGTAGAAACACATTTACAGCTGAATGATATCATTGATATGATATGTCAGTGGTTTGGAAAGATATTCTTTGCTTGTTCATGAGAAATAACTCTTTTGTTTCTTACACCCTTTTGCCAGAATAATGCACACTATTTTTGGCCATCCTGACTTTAACTGTTTTCTTTTCTTGCCGTCACATCTTTGGAGTGCTCTTTTGCCGTTAATACTTTGATCAAACATCACTGACTGCTTTTACCAAACATGACTCCTTTTTATCGACATCCAGGAAAATGCAGCGCTGTGCGACGAAGTTGCCAGAACCGAGGCAAAGCTCCCAAGAGCCAGGGCAGAGCGACGGTTCCTCCTCCTCCGCCTCCTCCACTACCAAGCCTTGACCGGTCAGTCCATCGTGGAGAGTGACCGGCAGACCGCCAGGAAGGAGGCGGCGCTGAAGGAGAAGGAGGCGGAGAAGAAGACGAAGGAGAAGAACGAGAAGACGGCCAAGAAGGAGAAGGAGAAGGAGAAGGAAAAAGAAAAGGAAAAGAAGAAGGAAAAGAATCGACACAAGCACAAGAAAAACAAGAAGGCTGCTAAAGGTGAGTTATTACCTGCACCAGGGAAGGGGGATGTAGGTGACCATTGGCGTTGCTTTGTCATTTGCAAAATAACTCAAAATGTTGTCAACAGATTTAACCCATTCCATACGGGAACCTGGTGGCCTGCATATTCAGTCTGTGGGCATTTCAGAATTTCAGTCTGGAATGGTTGAAATCAAACCTGCAGGAAAAGTCAATAATGACACAAGGAACAGGTGATTAAATTTTGGTAGTGATCCAGGAATTTTTATGGATTTTTGAAGATTTGTTTTATTCTTTGGCAAATAAGGTCAGTGAACTTGGAACTTCTAGCTGCATGTACTGGAGGTTTACACACTCGCACTAAAGTGTGTGCTCTGCTCAAGCAGATCTAAATTTATTTCAGTCACAGTTTTAACAGTGCTTATAAATACAAAGTCTCCCCCCCCCCCAACAAAAAAAAAGAAAAAAGAAGAAGAATATGTATATAAACAAATTAAGATTGAAATATTGATAGTAATAATAATAATAATAAATGAATGAATAAATAAATAAATAAAATATTTTAAAAATGTAAATTATCATTAGATTTTAGTGAAAGTTAAAGATGAGCGTGGTGATAGGTTTTTTTTTTTTTATTTTCCCACCTTTACAGACATCCTTACAAATACATGCCTTAGATACAACTTGCCATGACTTGTCTGTTCAATTTGCATGTCCCACTTCACATTAAGTTTGTTGATTTATTATTTTCTCATGTTGAAATTCGATTTTACTTATTGAAAAGTAGTATTTATGGGTTCTTTAGATCAACAAAAATACTCGGAATTCCTTTCTTCTCGATTGGAATGTGTTTATTTTATCTGTTTTCAATAGTGGAGATGGAATCATGGAATGCCTTGCTCTTTTGTGTAACATTGTTTTTGATGAGGGACAATTGCCCTTCATGCTACAAAAGGGTTTTGTTTTGTTGGGTTTTTTGTCGATATATGGGGAAACGCAGTTTTTTTCAATGATCTTTCCTTGATACTGGTGTAGTAGACACTTCATGAAGTGCATGTGGCATGTAGAAATGATGAAAGCTGACCTGTGATGGTGCAATATTTGTTTTATAAAAACCCCACAGAGGCTGAGAAGAAGCAGGAGATGAATGTGGTGAAGAAGAAGAAACCCAGCAGCAGCCTCAAGAGACACATTCTTCCCATTCCACTGGATGCTGCAGGTGGGTGTCTCATTCTAAACTTGTCTCTCATAATCAGGACATTTTATACTAAGGGGGAATCATTTCAGTGTTCAAGCTTACCATTTAAGGGAAATTTTCACACAAAGCTATTCTGGATTTTTCAAAAAATTCATTTCTCGAGAAGTTTGAAATAGCAATTGACCTGGCTCTTCTTAGAAGGCATGGAAGAAAATAATTTCATTATTTTCATTATTTTTGATAATTTTCTCCAAATACACTTTAGAAACAAGTCATAAGAGAAAAACTTTAGAGACAGGTCATAAGGGGGAAAAAAAACCTGTGAACTTTTTTTTTGTAGTTTTGTTTACATTATTCTACTATTTGACATCACAAACAGTCTAGGCTAGCATGTGGAATTAAAAGACTCAGAACTTTTCAAAAAGGTGAACTGATTTTCTTAGAATTCCTATGGATTGTTTCATTAATCTTTTTTGATATACGAAATCCACTTACTGTAAAAGTTGATATTTTCGCGTGACTAATTTTTTTTTTTTTATGCTTGGCCATGTAAACAGTCTTTCGCATGTTTTTAATTCCATGGAATCAAGACATCAAGTACTGGAACATGTGGCATGCAAAAATATTTGTGTGCTTTTACTTTCACGCTAGCTTCTGGTTGCGCGAAATTGTGCGAAAATTTCAACACCGCAAAAATTTCCACTTTCATAGTATCAGTTTAGGAAACTTTCGGCTATTAATAATAGGTATTGTGCCTTGTTTCGTGTTAAATTATGCATCTTGGTACATATATGGAGGATTTTATTTTTTATGCCTCCGCAACGAAGTGGCCGGAGGCATTATGTTTTCGGGTCGTCCGTCCGTCCGTCCGTCCGTCCGTCCGTCCGTCCGTACGTACGTCCGTCCGTACGTCCGTCCGTCCCGTTTTGTTTTTGTCGATATCTCAAGAACCGTGTGGTGGTTTTACATCAAACTTGGTATGAGGGTATATCCTTGGGGGATAATACTTTGTGTGGATTTTAGGGTCACAGGGTCAAAGGTCAAAGGTCACAGGTTATTTTGTGAAAAAAAATTGAAATTCCACATATTTCTCCATATCTCGCAGATGGTTCAAGGTATCTTCATAGAACTTAGTATATATGCTTGTACCAATGGGCAGTGATTATCTAAGGAAGTTGGGGGTCATAGGTCAAAGGTCAGGGGGGTCAAAGGTCAAGGTCAACTCCTCAAAATATCACTACTTTCCTTAAAATGCAATATGCCTGAAGTTTTTTTTTTTTTTTTTTTTTAAACTGGATGTATGGCATGTATTACCCAATATATATTTTTTGGGAAGTTTCTTGCCAAAAGGTCAAAGGTCAAGTGAAAGTGCTAAATTGCACTTTTTCCTCCATATCTCGAAAGTAACTCAAGGTATCATCATGAAACTTACATATTTATGCATGTTCTACCTAACAGTGATTCTCTGTGGAACTGTGAGGTCAACGGTCAAAGACCAGGTTTAGATAATGCTATTTTCCCATTTGATACTGAAATTATACTTTTTCTCAATACCTTGAAAATTACTCAAAGCATAAACTTATAAAAGGGTCAAAAGTCAAGTAGAAATCATTAGTTCCCCAAATACCTGCACTCTGACATTTGAATAATTCATCCAATTGAACCTAGTTCTAGGAAAGTGAACATTCAGCACATTTGTGGCAAACCTGTCATTTTAATATTTTGCCAATTGTGTGAAACTGTCATCACACATTGTCAAGACATTGTACTATAGACCTATTAGGAGAACCATGCATGATGGCGGAGGCATATCAGTCGCCGTAGCGATATATCTAGTTTTAAAATGAGTAAGAAAAACCCAAATCGAATCAAATCAAAATCAGTACGCCACACTCATTTACACCCCCCCCCCCCCCCCCAGGTCAGCCAATCTTCCCCATTGTGCTAGGGAGTCTGACGGTGCACAGCCTGGGAGAGGTGTTACCAGAGAAGTCCACTTTTCACTCGGACCGCTACATCTACCCGGCTGGCTTCCACAGCACGCGGGTCTATGGCAGCAGGACGGATCCCCGCAAGCGCTGCGTCTACACCTGCAAGATTCTCAACTCGGACGGCGAAGCCCTGGTGAGCTCTACTGGGCCTTCTTTAACCTGTCAAGTCGTGGTATAAGTTCACTGCAGAAATAATGAACATCTTGTCCTCATCATATTGGCAGTTCTGAATATTACCACCTACTGTATATGGTCTTATTTTTGTGTACAGATACTTTCGTTGATGTGGAGGTCACAGACATTTTTGTGAAGTGTTGTTTTCAGGATTTTGACACCGAGGTATCATAAGTGCCGTAGTACCTGTCATTTCGGGGTTTTTTCACACTGATTTGTGAAAATTCATGAAAATTAAACCCTTGCAAAAATAATAGCTTATACAGTATCTTATGTCACAGAGAGAGTAAAAGACACTGTCCTGATTAAGTTCATTGAAACTGTGCAAAAGCAAGTTTGAGAAATGCTGATTTAAAAGAGAAATGGGAACTTTAATCCTTTGATGTGTGTCACTAATTCTAAGAGTCATTTGAACAGGGAAACCGTGCTATAACATGGTTGCTGGGCCCACCGATTTTCACCTCGTTATAATCGGTACCTCATTTTAAATTTCATTACGAAAATGATCAGCTAATCACAGTTAATAAAGAATTGGAACAACTGTAGAATTCACCTTGTTCAAAGCATTATCCTGTTGCAAGCGAGCTTGTTATATCGGGGTCACAATTTCCCTGTAGCTTCAATTCTTTATATCACATTCATTTTTTTTTTTTTTTTTTTTTTGGGGGGGGGGGTCATTTCCTGGGTCCATTAGCGAGAAATAATGTGCTGCCTGTACTCTAAGGATGCATCATATTTCCAGCGCTGACAATGTCCACTTTTTTCCTGTCAGGAAATTTGCATTCAACATCCTGAAGAATGTTCACAGAGCAATGATTTCTGGTGTCATGCCTTTGCTTACTCAGTTTGAAATAACAGACGACAGCGATCCTCCAGTCACCTTCTCAGCAAACTCCGCGTCAAGATGTCACAAGAAACTACTGCAGGCCATCAACAAAGCATTGTGAGTGTGATGGCTGCATGTCTTTCCACCACTTTCTTGTAAGACTCGCTCACTCTCTCCCCCTCCCCTGTTTTTCTCTCTTTGCTTTTTCTTTGCCAGGTAGCAAAAACCCTTTTTTCCCTGTTGATACAGTAGTTGTACCTTTCTGAGATCTTCCAATATTCTTTTGAAGCCATGTCGGTTCCACCTCCATTTCTTTCTCCCCTTGTTTTCCTCTTTCTCTTTCCTTCTTGTTTCTGCTCCCTCTCTCTCTCTCTCTGTCTATTATTTTTTGTTATACCTGGATACAGCAGTCTCTTTTTCTTGAATGGCAATAGCTTTCTAAGCATATTTTCCAATCTCTTGCAAATACAACCTGTACATTAATGCATCACAAATAAAGGAATTTATCTATATACCTACTGTCGACACAATGCATTGAATGCCAGTGACATACTTGCCAACTAGTAAGGTTTTATCAGATTCAGTAAGATTTTTGTCCCCGCCGAACGAGTTCGAGCAGGGGACTATGAAACGGGCTCCGTACGTGTGTGTGTCCGTGTGTCCGTCTGTCCGTCCGTCCGTCTGTCTGTCTGTCTGTCTGTGCGTCCGTGTGTGATCAAAATGTTCAATTTGCTACTTCTCTGTCATTTATGAGCCAATTTTGATTCTGTTTGCTTTATATGATAGCACTACATGGGAGCTTTGAAACTTCTACACAGAATTTCAGTTGTGACCTTTGACCTTGACCTTTGACCTATATTGTATATTTTGCTTCAAAATGCTACTCCTTCGCCATTTCTAACCCGATTTTGATTCCGTTTGCTTTATGTGATGGCACTAGGTGAGGGCTTCAAAACTTCTACACAGAATTTTGACCTTTGACTTCTTTGACCTTTGACCTTGATTTTTGACCTATATTGTACATTGGATACAAAATGCTACTCCTTCGCCATTTCTAACCCGATTTCGATTCCGTTTGCTTTATGTGATGGCACTAGGTGAGGGCTTCAAAACTTCTACACAGAATTTTGACCTTTGACTTCTTTGACCTTTGACCTTGATTTTTGACCTATATTGTACATTTTGCGACAAAATGCTACTCCTTCGCCATTTCTAACCCGATTTCGATTCCGTGTGCTTTATGTGATGTTACTAGGTGAGGGCTTCAAAACTTCTACACAGAATTTTGACCTTTGACTTCTTTGACCTTTGACCTTGATTTTTGACCTGCATTGTACATTTTGCTACAAAATGCTACTCCTTTGCCATTTCTAACCCAATTTCATTTCCGTTTGCTTTATGTGATGGCACTACAGTCTGTAGGTGAGGGCTTCAAAACTTCTACACAGAATTTTGACCCTGGACTTCTTTGACCTTTGACCTCGATTTTTGACCTATATTGTACATTGGCTACAAAATGCTCCTCCTTTGCCATTTCTAACCCGATTTCGATTCCGTTTTCTTTATGTGATGGCACTAGGTGAGGGCTTCAAAACTTCTACACAGAATTTTGGCCTTTGACTTCTTTGACCTTTGACCTTGATTTTTGACCCATATTGTACATTGGCTACAAAATGCTACTCCTTCGCCATTTCTATCAAAACCCGATTTCGATTCTGTTTGCTTTTTGTGATGGCACTAGGTGAGGGCTTCAAAACTTCTACACAGAATTTTGACCTTTGACTTCTTTGACCTTTGACCTTGATTTTTTACCGATATTGTACATTTTGCTACTAAATGCTACTTCCGGCGGGGACATATTTTACGCACCGCGTAATTTCTACTTTTCCTTGTTTACGTTAAAAATAGCAAAATCAGATTTTCTGTCAGAGAAATCAGATTTTTAAAAAATATTTAGATATACCTTTCATGTGTGTTTTCTGAAGATTTGACCGAAAGTAAGATTTTTAACTTCAGTTTGCATATAAAATAAGATTTTTGCAATCCACGAGTAAGATATTTCATCTTGAAATGTTGGGAGGTATGCAGTGACAATTCGTGAAAGTTTCGTGTTGCTAAAAGGCCCATCACCTCCAATTCACAAAAGCTTCATGCCACTATAGTTTCTTGTTTTACAGTGGCTTATCGTCGCTGGGGTGACAAGACCTTGTATCTGCAATTTTGGTGAAAATGACTTTTTGGGAGTAATGGTCAAATAATGGGTTAAGTGATGTCCTGTCCAAATCCCAACTGTCTTACTCCAAAAATGAAGCCACCACGGCATGTCAAAGGAAAGGTTATCCCATTCGCCACAGTACTTTGGCCGCCATGTTTTTTGGCTCTCCTGAACATTTGACATTTTGTAGATACGAGATCTTGTCGCCCCAGCGACGTTATGTCATTTTTTTTTCTTTGTTTTACTGGATGTTTTTGTTATTGTTGTTGTTCGTCTCCAATCCCATTCTCCAGCGGGGAAGACATCGTGAACGAGTCGCGGGACCGCGCCATGGAGTTCTTCGGCTTCTCGCACCCAACCATCCAGAACCTGATCCAGGGGCTGGCGGGGGCCAGCCGCTGCGCCTCCTACCGCTGGCTGCGCTTCGAGGAATGCAAGCCTGAGGAGCGGGAGAAAATTGCACACTGGTATGAGAGTGACCCCACGGTATGTTTCCAGGCTCTGGCCAAGGCCTACAAAAAGAGAATGGGTGAGTGGTTAAACATTTCTTGGCTGTGTATATTTTTCCTTCACCTTTCCTACTTTTCAAATAGACTTGCATCTACCTGCGTATGTGATGCGTCACCACAAAGGCCATAAATGTCGGGGGAAATAATTTGGGGGGTTTTGGGCAGATGTGAATTTGTCAGATGCTAAGCTTTATATCGATATATAGAATTTGCCATCCTTCATGACAAGGAATTTTTTTTTTCAAGAATTAAAAGTTAGAAAACTGTAAAGGTTACATTGCCAAAGTCAGCTTTATGTGCATTTTGCTACCTTTTATGAGCTGTGACTTCATACAGGTAACATAATGACCCGTGACTTCATACAGGTATCATAATGACCCGTGACTTCATACAGGTAACATAATGACCCACTACCACAATTACAGGGGAACCAGGTTATAACGAACTGCTTGGGACCACTGAAATTTCCTCGTTATCTTGTTATATCACAGATAAAAGCAGAAAGCAAATACAGTGTGAAGGGAACCGAATGTTACCTGCAAAATTACTTCCTTTTTATGAGGTATCACGCTATTTCCATTCTTGTTTTAGGGAAGCTCTGCTGTGTAATGAATTGTGGTTTTCCCCGTTTCTGTGTACGCTACACCAGTGTTTACCTGTTTATGTCGACTAGGACCTTGTCCACATCGCGTGGGGTTTTCCAAAAACCATAATGCTCTTCTATTGATTCATTTGTGGTACTTGTATAATGTATTCCTGTCCTTGTGTTCATCAAACAAGCAGATAGCTTGACTAAAAATGCAAAGCCCTCTGTGTACAATCTTTCCTGATTATAAACGGAGAATCTCGCAATGAGATATACAGTACCATTTGTTTTGTGTTCGATCTTTTTCTCTTTCTTTCTCTCTCTCTCTCACTGTCAATTTTTTGGGGCGATGGGGTAGAGGGGTCTAGGGCAACTACCCCTGGGTAATTACCCAGACCCTCCCCCTGATAATAACCCTTATCCTATTCCTGAATTTAATCAAAATCCTAACCCAAACTCTAACCTTAAAGCTAACCCTAGCCCTAATCTTTACTCTAACCTTATCACTACCATTATTCAGCAGGGGGTAATTGTCCTCAGGGGCATTTGCCCTGATGATGTGCGTGGAAATATTTGATATGTGCTGTAGAATTGTCGGCTAATTCATCTTCAGCAGCACTTTTCCAGTGATCACTCGTCTTTATGTTGTCTCCCACAGACGAGAAGCAGAGTGCTGCCAACACGCCTGCCACAGAGGCCCCCTCATCCTCCTCACCCACTACCTCCACAACTACCACGGCAGCGGCATCATTGTCATCTGTTGCAGCCACTGCTGCCACCAGTAGCCTTCCGTCGACGGCACCCGTCCACTCCGACAGTCACAATCTGCGATCTCTGCTCACGGCAGCGCCAATCCTGACCCCGACGTCGATGACATCATTGGTTGCCAAGGGACCATTGAGCTAGCATCGCCTGGTGATATCCTGCAGAGACAGTTGCATCTCTGAAGATGCGTTACTTCCTCCCATAGACAGAACAGTTTTGCATTTTGTGACATTTTTATCAGATGATGATTTGTCATCTATGTGTACATGTAGTTACTTCTTTGAATGAGCAGCGCTCATGTACTTGTTTGTTTCTAGTGCAGATATTCATAACTGATTCAGTGTACGAGGAGGTCTCTGCACTGTTTGCTATTAAAAGCGAATTTTGCTTCGAATTTGAAAGCCTCTGGAGTTTGTTGTGAGCACAGCATCCTTCTGCAATCTTCTCTCAAAATTCCCCCCCCCAAAAAAAAAAAAAAAAAATTACTCATGACCTACGTACCTCTCAGGCCCTACATCACATGCGACCCTACATCACAAGCCCAGCAAAAAGTCGCTAGACAGATTTTTATTTAAGGGCAGATTGAAATAGAGCAGACTCTCGGCTTTAAAATGAGCTCTTTTATAAAATATGGAAAAAAAATTGACTTGGTTGACCCATTTCACCTTATTTTTGGTCCTAACATAAAATCCAGTGGTGCGACTTTTTGTTGTTTGTAGAGATGCATGGTCACCTAATATGAGAGAGTCGAGCAGAAGGATGATTTGCATTCAGTTCGGTGTTATTTTATGGTTTATAACAAGATGCCTAGCAAAGACTGACAAGTCAAGTTCATCACAGTGGGAAGTCAAGTTCATTGAGGAGTTCCAACTTCACACTTCTACCTCAGCAGTTAAAATTCTGGAGGAAAAGTCATCTCATCGTCAAGGTATACTTGGGTGACCCGCACCTCGTCATAGTTAATGTTTGCGCATATTTGAACCACATTTCGCCACTGAAATTCTTTGAAATCCAACTCACATACAGGAAAAATGCTGAAAATTCCAATGGAACCACAATTTCACTGAGCGATGTCGAAAATTTGCTGCTATCGTCGTCAAACGCGAACGATGCGAAAAAGTTGTGCGCTAAGGAAGGGGCCCGCAACTCGTCACCTGCGCTCCCATAGACAAAGCACGTAAAAGACGTGTGCGGGTGACCTTGATGCTCCCGTAGACATACACGTAAAAGATGCGTGCGGGGACAGTGGTGATACTTATAACACGTATTCCGATTAAATTTCAGATTTTCGCGAAAAATTGTTCGGTTTTCACCACAATTTGCTTGGTTGTGGTAGCCCTGCCAAGTTTCAAGCTTACTGAACACAGTCCCGGGCATAAATTTTTGTGTAGTGCGCTTAAAACAATTTTAAGCAGGGTGACGGTATTCGGGCCCCTGACGAGGTGCGGGCACCTCGCTATACTCCAAGAACCTCAGGGCATTGTGAGACGATTTCCCATATACAGGCAAAAGATCTTTGTTTTGAAACTTGTCCAGAGGCACATCTCATGCTCATCGGGCTATTTCTGTAAGTCAGAATGCAGCAACCTCAAGCAGATGTCTTCCGAACTTGCTTCTCAAAGTCATGTATGTCCAGTCTTGGTTAGGAAAGACTCTCAACTCATACTTTGAACATTTGAAAGTTCAGAAACATCAGTCACAAACACAATAATTTTTTTTTTTTCCAAGTTCTAACGTCCCATAATTTTTCTTCAACTTTCTTAAAATTCATTCATAATCAATCCAACATCTTTTTTTTTTGTTGTTGTTGTTGTTGTTTTTTTTTTTTATTGTATTCAAGATCTTTCCATGTCATATCATAATGATCTTTTTTGAGTCAAATGGGTAGTTCTGTCCATGCCAAGCAATTATAGCTTGTTTTGACCATCTGCACAGATTTCTCTCTTCAGCTTGTGCATACATGTGGACATGTACCATGTACCTTAGCCTTGTCAAAAAAGCCTGTTAATAAATCAGTCAGTACTTGACTTCTTTGCAATGTCAAAATGTGTTACGAATCTTTGTCTCACAGGTTCTATTGAGGTGAATAGGATGCACTTGGAAAGTTGATCGCAAAACAAACATCGTTTAATTTGAGATATTTGCAACTAAAGCTGCTGAAATAAAAGAAAATCAGTATAAAAGTGTGGGATTTTTTAAAATAAAAATTTCAAGAATATTTGTTTTGAAACAAGTAAGGTATCACTGGAAAGGTCTAGTTTTGCTCTGTATGGTGATGGTCTTACCTTAAAATGTTTGAAAATGGCACTTGACCCGTTTTGCAATCGAACTCTTCACTGTACACCATTGTAAAACCCATGTTGCAGTACCATTGATTCAAGTTCAGGAGATGGACTCTTGTGTTTCAAAGTGTAAACTCCCATGTGCCACATCATTCTAAGACTGTAACAGCATAAGTACTTTTTGACAACCTTTTGTTTTACAAAGCCATGTCAATTTTTTATAGAAGTGTTTATGCCAGAAATGTAGAACAGCAAAGTTGGAGAGAAAATTGCAAGCTTTACTAGGTGTGATGTAAATTTCACGACTCGGCTATGGCTATTTATCTTTGCTTAATATTCAAAACATCACTTTAACAGACTGCAAATTAGGGCCTTGATCACAGTTACACATATATGGCTAGGTATGGGAGGCACGACTTCCTGAAGACACAATTTGACAGAAAATCAGATTTACTCAAAAAATCCCTATGGAATACTGCTTTTCATTCACCATGCACTGCAAGCGATTTGCAAGTTTCTGATCGGTTTGTGCACAGTTGTGCATTCCAGCAAAATACGTATGTGAAGTTGGCAAGGCACCAACATGAGGTGGGCACGCGAGTGGTGCTGTATACACAGAGTCAAGGACGGACACCAAGATGTACATGTAATTCTGGCTGTAACAGTTCACAAATAACACACATCAGTCGAGCATTCTCCACAGGTTTTTGTGTTTGTTTGTGTGTGTGCATGCATTGTGTTCACATTTGTCTACATGCATACATGTGCATGTAAATATATGGCAATAGGTATAGCATTAGGTTTTGTTTGTGTCTGTGTGCGTTTTGTGCTTATTTGTATGTACATACCATGTTCACATGTGCATTAATTAGCAGATTTCCAGATACATTTTATAACTGTTTTTGTGTGTCTATGCTTTAAAGGGTGTGTACAGTTCTGGTCGGGGTGAGGATTTAGCTTTTAACGTTTTGCAAGATATTCAGTAACCACTCTATGAGATGTCAAAGAGCATGCAATTCTAAGGGGTATCAAAAGTTTATTTGATAAAAAATGGTTTTGAAATAGATGAGATATCCAAAAACAAGGTGAAACAAAGAGATCCTAATAAAAGGCGTGGCCTGTCGCCTTTTATTATGTATTATCACTTTTTTGGATATCTCAGCCATTTGAAAACCAATTTTCATCAAATAAACATTGAATCCTTCTTAAAATTACATGCCCTTTCATATTTCATAAGAGGTTTCTCATTATTTCACTTAAGAATGCAATAAACCTGAATCCCCACCTCAACTAGTACTGTACAGTCCCTTTAAAGGGATAGTTTAGTTTTGGTTGAGATGGGGCTAAAGGTTTCCAACTTTTTTGTGAGGTACATGTACATGTAATGAGAGACCTCTTAATATGAAATATGAAAGAACCTACAAAGACGAATTCAGAGTTTATTGATGAAAATTGGTTTTGAAGTGGCTGAGATACCCCAAAACAAAGAGGTCCGAATAAAAGGTGCGACCCACCATTAATTACGACCACTTTGTTTTACTTCTTTTACTGCGGCGTCTGTCTGTCCGTCGTCCGTTCGTTCGTAACACTACGAAAACTTGAATAACTCTTTACTGAGACTTTAATTTTAATCAAGCTTGGAGGGAAGAGTGGTTATACAAAGTTACACATTTTACCAAACATGAAGGTCACCTCATTGTCAAAGGTCACAGGCAGGGGTCAACAAACTTTAGGGCCCAATGTTACATTTTTATGGTGCGTTTCGATTATGGCTCATAACTTTTGATCCATATGTCCATTTGTGACCAAACTTGGCTGGTAAATGTCCCTTGGGGGTTGAAGGTCACCACAAGGTCAAAGGTCTCAGGCGGGGTCAGTGAACTTCAGGGAGTTAGTAAGACATTAATTTCTTCTTCGCGAATGGGCGAGAGACATTTTGGCACTTCCCTTGTTTTGGATAAATCAGCTATTTCAAAACCGATTTTCATCAAATACGTACACTTTGAATTTCTCTCAGAATTGTATGCTCTTTAATATTCCATAAGTGGTTTCTAATCATCCCACAAAAATCTGAATCCCACTTCAATCAAAACAATACCATCCCTTCAAGCACTAACATAAGTATGTTATTTTTATGTGCACATGTGTACGTTTATATGCAGTAGATTTACAGCACAGATATTTTCATAACAGTGTATACATATACACTCGTACAATAGAGATGGATCTAAAGATGGGCAGATATACATTGTAAAAAAAAAAAAAAAAAAAAAAAAAAAAAAATTACAAGGGACTCTCCGCAACAATAACTTTAAAAACAGTGAATCAATCTAAATATAGTTGCAGGGAATCAAACTACAGTGTATAACCTATTACCTACATCTTACAGAAAACCCCATCCGATTTGCTTCAACGGTCAAAGAGAAAGGAGGCTCTTTGCAGAGCGTGTCAGGAATCCCTTCCCTCCAAGTTCTGCCCATTGTGTTCACACATTATTATGCAGTTCAAAGGGCATCCAAGTGTTAAATTTGGAAGAAACGGTCCCACGACAATGCTTTGCAATATTCCACGTTTCTCTGTGACCACATAACCAAGTTGAATGGGGTTTCCTGCTAAATGTAAGCAAGATGTTATATTTTTAGACACTGAAATTGGTAGCATTAAGACCGTTTAATCATATTGAAAGTTATCAATGGGGAAATCCAATTGTAATTTTTTTTTGGGGGGGGGGGGACATAGTGTATACATGTTTATGGCTCAATGAATAGATAAATGGAAGGTAGATAGGTACTGTACGAGCTGAAATTTTCGCGAATTTCGCGAATCGCCTTTGAATCGCGAAAATAACCACATGCGAAAATAACAATGCGCAAATAAGTAAGTTCAGTTAGACCCTCGCAACCGCGAAATTAACAACACGCGAAAATGTTCTCGAAGTACCAATTCGCGAAAATATCTGTACGCGAAAATTTCAGCTCCTACAGTACATGTAAAAACAATTCTGCAATATTCAAAGTCAACTAGGACTCATTACAAGCTTCTCTGTTTGCACCTGGCCAATGTTGGAGTAGACATTTTTATGAGCATCGCCCATATTTTCACCTAAGAACATACATCGTACCTTGACATGGCCACAAGATAAAAGTACCAGGGTACATGTAATCCAATTTGACTTCTGCAGAATTTATTGTACAAGTACATACAGTGTTAGAGAGGAATGGGGGCACGACATTTTTTTATCACAAACTGATCACATTCCATTTCTCGTGTCTCACATTCTTCAACTGTAATATCATTCTTTGTTTTTGTTTTTGTTTTCTCTTTCCCTCTATTCTCTCCTTCCAACAAAAGCATGTCACATGTACTCAGCATCACCACATGACAAGAATTGATACACCCGGAAGAAGCTTCTTGTACAAAAAAAAAAAAGAACAACAAGAAATCAACTTTAATGACACTGTGCCTGGCATGTACAACGCATAAACAACAATGCATCATGAAAAATGAACAGCAGTTTTCAGCAGGAACCGGTAGAAAAGTCCAGATACATGTACATCCCGGCAGAGAGTAACCTTTCATTTCTCCGGACAGTTATGTTATGACACAATATCAGTATATTACATCAAATGTAATTTACATACAATACTCCCTACACTGTACATCCAGCGAGTCTTAACTTTTTGCAATCAGGACTACCCAATAATTTCGCGAGTAGTTAAATTCGCAAACGGGGAGTATAGTAATGACTGGGGAAATGCACGAGTGCACATCACATCCATGTCAGGATCAGAGTTTAGATTTTCATGTGTTGTTAAATTCCAGAATAGCACCCGAATTCATGAAATTTGCGAAAATAAAAACCTTGTAATATATATGGCACATACAGTATTCTTTCACATCTTAAGAGTGTATTGGAAGGTCATATGTCTTTCGTGACACAAATACAACGCCAATATGTATTTCAACACAGCTGGCTTGCATAAAAATGCCATCATTTTTCAACAGTAATGCTGAAATTTAACATGCATGACTCTGTTAAAATCTCGCTGCATGCACTGGAAGTTCTCTGTAGGCAAGTTTACTATGTATTCAAATTTATGCACATTTTCCCCTACAGTAAAGGCCCAACTAACAAGCTACTCCAATGACATGTATGTACTTGATGCATGTCAAAAACGTGGAATGCATTTTTTTTTTCTTTTTGTTGTTTTTTTTTCGTCAGCTGTTGCAAAACTTTGCTAAGCTCTTCATTTGAGCTCTTCTGAGACAAAATCTTTGTCACATAAGTTTGCAAAAAATTAGACCCAAAGATCAGTTTGTATTTTTCATCAAGGATATGTTCATGGAGACTACATCTGGCTTCACAGAATTGGGGGGAGAACCATCAAGTCAAAAAAATGTTATGAAACTCCTCCAAATGCACAGATTTTTTCTTTTCTTTCTAGCATCAAATTTGAATACAAAGTATATTAAAACCTTTACAGATGGTTATGATGGATTGCTGAGTGTTGCAACGTACCGACATCAAACTTCTAATCCCAGTCAGAGAAGAAACTCTCAAACTTGCAAGCACCTTCACCAGTTTTACGATCGCCACAACTTTGACCACTACTACCGCCAACAACAAAAATCTGATGTACAGTATGCATACAAATTGAGGGGTATCGACTAGTGGTAGCTTGTGGTGACAAGTCTATTTGAAGCCACATAGGTCGGACATGTTCTACAAATCACTTATTGCATTCTTGCTCTAACTGTTGGTGTAAGTACCATGCGCAAAGAAAGAAAAAAAAAAGTCATCTGCATGCTAACCGACTTGGACATCTTCTGATCACCGATGCATAGGCCCAACAATTAACTCGAATAAAAATCCATAGTGCCACCTAGAAAAACGCTTCAGTCACAGTTCCAACTGTGTGTGCCAATTTTTCCCAGGGCGACTCCTATTCTGACAATTTAAATGAGGACCTCCAACTGAAAACTGTTTTTCGCAAGAAGCTTGTGTTGTAAGCACCTTCCTGGAACATTTCTGTTTTAAAAGCAACAATACTCGTCTTATTTATGATGGGTGCAGTCAAGCAAAGATGCAAGAGATATCCCCTGCTGATTACACAATTACATTTTGCACAGATGAAAAATATTAACTTGATTTTCGCCAACAGCGACTCCTATTCTGACAACTGAAACGAGGACCTCCAATTGAAAACTATTTTACGTGAAGCTTATGTTGCAAGCACCTTCCTGGAACACTTCTATAAAGCAGCAATACTCCTCTTACTTGTGGTGGGTACAGTCAAGGAAAGGGGTAAGAGATATCCCCTGCTGATTATACATTTTGCAGAGATTTAGAATAGCAATTTGATTTATCCTACTTACTAAAATTAGCCATTGGCAGTAGCAGTAAAAAACCTGAGACAAATGCATTTATTTTCAACGATGCTCCTCGAAACTCTGGAAAAACCTGTCAAAACAGAGGAGCTCTACAGATTCCATGTAGGGCTCTCGGAGCATCGTTTTTTTTTTTTTTTTTAAACAACTATTTGGTCCATGAGGGGCGAGGGTTATCACTGTGCTGTGGCTCAGAATGGGCCAGCCACCTATTGCGTCTGAACACGATAAGAGTGATATTCTGAGGGCTTCAATTTCCATCCCTCTGAAGTACCCTTTATTGTTATCTCCAAATCTTCTTTGGTATCCATTAACAGCATACAGGGGAGTCTTGGTATTCAAAACAAGGACCAAACCATGACAATACTACCTTATTATATCAGCCTTTTCACTATAATAATCTTGGTACTTACAATGTAAACAAACATATAAATATACAAAAATTATACATAGAGTTGGGACCTGCAAAACCACACAGGTTCTATGAGGGTTTTGTCATATCTAACCTCTTCATAATGATGTTCAAATGTACTTTTTGTGTGTGCGTGTGTGTGCGTGTGTATTTGGGGTGGGGGGTTGGGGAGGGGTCAGATGGAAGACATAACATTCCCCCCAGATAGTAAAAACTTTCATTGCATGCAGTGGTGTGCAAATGCCTCACACGAGGCTCCCTTGTCATTTTATACTGGCCTTAAAAAACAGGATGAATGACCACCGACTCAAAGTCTGCTGGCTACAAATGCCACTGACCCTCCCCCCCCCCCCCCCTTTGAAAGAGCCATCGGAGCTATCAGTTGTCTCGTCCAATGGAGTGAATGACCTAAAATCTGTTTAATGGATGCACTCCCATTACCATGATCGTCATCACCATCACCTATATATCAGCATTACAATCATGATTATCATCATCATCACAGTAATCTCAATCATAATCTTCTTCATGATTACAAAGAAAAAGTAACAGCTCCAATAAACAAAAGGGGAGAGAGAGAAAAATACCCTGGCAACTCGTACAGAATTCGTACACGTAGGCTGCTCATGACTTGGCTTATACCGGGAGGGGGGTGGGGGGTTACCCTACCATTTTGGTCAGATAACAGCAAGTTCTTTGAGATTACCCTTTGCATTACACATCACAAAAGAGCACAAAACTCAGTTATACCACGCTTCATACAGCACCGCTGCAAAAAGTCCATGTGACACTACCAGCAACTCAACAGGATGCCTCTCAAAAGGGGACAAGGTTTTCCGCTGACGACGTGTCCTTATATGTCAACATAGACTAAACAGAAGATATGGAATTCATGGTCTTGACAGTACTCTTAACAGTTAGTCTTATCACTGACTCTTGACCACTGACCAGTCCTGAGTGGTCATTCACACAAATCTCCTCCATTCTTTGTGCAAAACACCCAGTCGAGTCTGCGTCCCATTTCATTTTAAAAAAAAAAAAAAAAATGTTACAATAGCAACTCCTGCAAGAATGGCAACTTCCCACAGCAACAGCCAATCAGGAAGTAGGATTCTTATTGTTACCTTGACGCTCGCCATGACAGCAAGAGCTGCTATCATAGCAACTTTTAGTGAAATAGGTGTGTCTTGTCAACTCTCCCACATTAGATACATGCATTTGTCACCCTTTCACACACATAGAATCACGAAATGAAGATTTAGCGTTAAACTCCTCATAAGGTGTTACGAAAGTATCAAATACATTCAATATGAATCAATTACTTGCGTACTTGACAAAGCATATTGCATAGCTTGAGCTCACAATACTGGGGAAAACCTTTGGAACTTCTCTATTGCTTCTTGTGAAAAGGTAACAATCGCTTTACTCTTATGATTTCCTTTCACACCATTCAAACCACAGCGTCCGAATGCTGGTTCGTCAAAGAATGCTACCTGGTGAGAAACAAAACATTTTGAAGGAAATCCTGTCAAAAGAATACTGAATACCAGAAGGGAGTAAAAGGTAACAAGATAAAATGACACGCTTGGGAGAGGACAGGGAGAAAAAAACAAATCAGAGAATATTAAAGTCATTAAGAGGTGAAAAACACATCAACAGAACACACAGTGAAAATATCGAAAGACAAGAAGGGAGAAAAACAAAAACAAAAACAATCGTCAATAAAATCTTGAAAGATGTGCTGTATTAAACTGTCATATTAGAACTTGGAGTATGCCACAAAGAGAAACAAGTGAAAATCATAAGATGAGGCATAGGATAAATAAAATATATTTAAACAAAATTTTGAGGGAGAGAAGGAGGGGAAATAGGGAAAGGGGGAAGTGAAAATGAGATAGGGCAACAAAAAAATGCAAATTTTTAGCACATGGTTTCGTTCGTAAATATATCCACCTGCAACTTCAGTAACAACATTGACACACACTGACACAAAAGATTTAAACATTGGCATGATAAACTCACACACTCAGAAACTATGAAAAATGCAATTTACAACAAAATTTTGTAAACTGAGGCCAACAATACCAGCCAAACCACAGTGTCAAAGCAGAACATCTTTGCGCGAAGAACTTCCCATCGTCAATCCAAAGGGTTGACTTGATTGTGCACTGGGGACTACTATCAGACACGTAAACACATTATTAACTCTCCACATTCACCAAAATTAACCAAAGTCCAACATCACAAAACTGAAGACTTCAACATGATGATTTATGACACACATGCACCACATTTTCTTGCTCTTGGATGCTCGCCATTTGAACCCTGTAACACACACACTTGCCATTGGTGCTACAGTGTTTGGTTCCAGTTTTGATACTCAACAATTTAACAAACATTCTCATCAAATACCAAATACATAATACAATGTGAGCTCTCAATACTTGCATAATTCTGAATTTTCATGTCAACAGATTAAAACAATAACAAAAGCATCCTTGGCAAGGAAGTGAGATATTCTAAACATGGCATTTGTAGTTGATTGTTACGCCATAATTCAGGTTGAATACAAGCATGCAAAATATTATAAATGCCAGTCATTTCAAAGTTTATAACAAGAAGTTTAATATTACTCAATAAGGAAATACGTAATGCAATGCAATATGGATCAACACGTAAAAAACACCTGTCAGAACGCCACATAAAGTTCGAATAACTTGTGTTGCTGGGTCACAAAATTGCTTGAAAAATGCTCATTGATTGCCTATTACAAAATCTGCACCCGTGCAGACAAACACTCAACACATTAAACACAGTGCGCCCTCTATTGACATAAACAAGGAAGTTGGAAGGCTGTTGTCGCCAAAAGAGTACTCGCCAAATATCTCGCGGAAGATGTCTCTTGCAAATTGCACACAATTCATCCCATATGCATATCCCCCTTTTAATACTTTGCGAAAGATTCTGTCACATGAAAGCTGGGGTAACACAACAGAAGTACGCACTTAAAATGTACTCCAAGACAGTCAAACACTTACATTGTATACAAACATTTCCATGTTACAAAGTCGACTACCAACAGAAAACAACCTTGTGTGTCACCGTTCACTGACCACACACATCTCAGAACTTGAACAAAATAATGCACTCAGCCTTGTATGGAGACTAGAAGTGTGGACACAAGGTTGTCTTTCCCTTGGCATACACATTGAGGCTGAATGTAAAATGCCACAGACTTGAACAACAACAACAGTGTAAATTCCTTACCACCTCTTCTTCTGCATGGGAGAAGGCAGATAATGGAGCAGAAATGAGGGGGGGGGGGGGGGGGGGGCGATGAAAGTAGAAATTACAGGAGGAGGAGGAGGAGGAAGAAACTGGAGGAGACGGCGGAGGGAAGGAGTAAGAGGATGTGGATGACGATTTAGATGTGATGGACGGACGCTAGATGCTGCTGGCACTCCTCTTGGCTGACAAAGAGCTTATCGCAAGGTGCACACTCAAAGTTGCCCAAGTGGCCCAGATGCTTGGCCTTCATGTGTATGAGGAGGGCTACTCGGGTGTGGTACCCCATCCCGCACACCTTGCAGGAGACTATCGCCCGGTAGCGGGTCGACCGGGTCCCTCCCGCGTGCCCCCCATCCTCCTCCTCTCTCCTCCTCTCCGCATCATCTGAGCTGGTCCCCTTCCCGGCATCGGCGTCGTTGCCACCGCCGCTGCTGCTTGAGGTCCGGCGGGACTTCTTCACACACGTAGGGCAGTGGGTTGACAGCTGGATACCAGCTGCCTTGCTGTCTGCTGTCCTTTTGCAAGACGCAACAATGAAGTCCTGCCCGCACAACTCGCACTGGTGAATCAGGAAACGACCTTTGAAGACAAAAGGCACAATGTACTGGCATATCAGCTAATTTTATAAGAGCTTAAATTACTTCTGACAAGCGCAAATCTGGAAAGATCTCACACTCGTACAAAGTCAGATACGACTTTTCATCACCTCCTCACAGCTTGCATGAAGAGATGCAAAGTTCTCTTGAAAATCAACTACAAGTGTGAACTTCCTCTACAACGTCATGAACATAAGGGCCATTCTTCAACTGGCAGGCGGCCAGAAGCTGATTTTTAATCCAGTTTCCTGATTCATAAAAATGTGGAGGTTCTCTTCAAAATAATGAACTTAATATCAGCCTTTGCCATCTCGGCATGAAAGGCACTGCCATTAGTAACAGACCACTGACACTTTAAGAGAAAAACGGTCAAGTATCACCTGACACATAAAATTGGCCTCCTTGGTCACATGACCATGCAATAAACATGTCACGGCACATAAAATTCCTCTTCTGCTGTGTTAACGAGACAATCTCTATACCGTTACACAATATCTACGTCATACAAACATTTTGCCAGTACGATATTGCACATAATGAGTCTTGTATGACAATTTTGACAATTTCCCAAGTGGTTGCATTTGCCATTGAGAACTACAAGGACAGACTACAAAAATAAGTATTTTCCCTTCTCAGAAGAACAGTAAATATTTCACACCATGGACATTATTTACTACACCATGGAAATGATATTTTACACCATGGAAGTTATATTTTACACCATGGATATGATATTTTAAGCTATAGAGATGATATTTTATACCACAGATATATTTTACACGACAGAGATGATACATGTACACCATGGAGATAATATTCCACACCAAGAAGATAATACGTGACCCTGCATCACAAAACCAACAAAAAGTCGCCAAACATGGATTTTTAGTTGAGGGCAGATTCTGAAAGAGCAGTCTCTAAGCTTTAAAATGTTGTGTACATTAATTCAAATGGACTCCCCTAACCTACCTAAATACTGGAAAGAAAGCACACACTAGGGGAAAATAGTGAACTGAGAAAGGCGGCTCTGAAGTACAGGGTCTATTCAAGTGCTTAATCTTTTACCAAGCCGTGCTACTTTGTAGCTGTGTGATGAAAGGGACAAAACACAGGATGTCAACCACCATCAATGAAGGGATTATCAGATTAAGCCGAAATTGAGCATGTTCTATCCACACATTTTGTCCATGATTAATGCCAACTTTCAAAGCAGTAGCATTATCATTTCAACAAGTTATTAGACTTGAAAGTGAAGAGTGTACAAAGGATGTCAGGAAATGAAAAGGGGCCTGTTAATACATACCTGATCATTCTACTCTCCCACAAAAAGGGGTTGTAGAAAAACTGATGAAAACAAAATTTCCCATTCATATTATGATTCCATACTGAAGAATAATGTAGAAGAAAGATAACTCTTTCAGGAAATATGAAAAACTCAAGATTGACCTAGGTGACCCATTTCATCTGTTTTAAATCCTCACATAAAACCAAGAGGTGCGACATTTTGTTTATTTTGTGATGCACAGTCACATATTTTACACCATGGAGGTGATATCTAACACCAAGGAGATAATATCTTACACCATGGAAATAATATTTTACACCAAGGAGACGATATATACAGCTCAATAGTGTTACAGGAGGAAATTTTGCAAAACTCTGTCTCAACTCACCCCACTTCGCAAAAATTAAACCACTTCGAATTATACTGCACACACTGCGTGTGCAGCTCGAGTCAGGTGCGGATACTTTTTTTGTTGCTATCCTGATGGAAATCGCTGAGGGGTGGCGCCCAAAACTTTACAAGTAAAATTGAAAAAAATGAATGATGTTACAAATCTGTCAAATATCTGTCATTTGTGAGAGGGCTGACTTTCAAAGCAGTAGCATCATACTTTCAAAAGGTATTAAAGTGGAAAGTGAAGAGTGTGTAAAGGATTTTTAAGAAATGAAAAGGAGCCTCTGAAACAAATCCATTTCACCATTCTGCAAAAAAGTGTTCTAAAACAAGAGACCCGCGGTTCACGCAGTCACTAATCTAAATTATTCACAGCTGTACTAAAATTTGACCAGGCTTCTCAAGTAGAAGATGAAAATGTACAATAAGGGCCAAAATTTTTAAAGATTCCTTAATTTGGGGGGATTGGGGGCCCCCTGGGGGCCCTCTGGGTGGGGCATGGTGCCCATTTTGATAAATTGAGATCTTGACCCCCCTAGGGATGCTACCTGCCAAGTTTGACGAAAATCCATCATGAGGTTTT